>OY728166.1:802848987-803448987 GCA_963277665.1 Viscum album | reverse complement strand
TTTCCAGTTTTTTAGTGCCCATTTTTCTTCTATTTCTCCCTTTATCCTGACCCAATGTTCCTCTTTGATGATTTTTGGAGACACCGTTCCTTCCAGATCAATCTGTTCAGTGATCAATATTTATTTCTATTATAGTGAATATATGTGTAAGTGACATTTCTGATTATTTATTTCAATTGATCACAGTATCTCCCTTGAGGTTCATTATTATATTCATTAGTGTTAATTTGTGTTTCTTCGTGTCTTCTTCTAGATCCATTGTGTGATTTCGTTTATGAGTCCATTCCTTTATTGGTTGTATTGTAGTGGGTTTATTTCTGGATTTATGCCATTATGCTTATTTATTATGACCCCATGTTTTTAAATTGAATATATTTCTAGATATACATTGTATTCTTGGGCTTTGTAATTGCCATTGGATTTTCGTTGTTGGTGGATCCCATTCCGAGCATGTGCCACCTAGGTTTTGAGGTAGGTTCCTCTGTATCAAGCCTACATTGATGAAACATATTGTTCTTATTTGGTAAATTGATTTATTAAAGTAATTTTCATGATTGTTTTTTGGGTTTTAAAAGGATTTTTTGAAGAAGAATGAGTTCTCCCTGGTTTATGATAAGTTGACTGAAAATGGGTATTTTAAAATCATTGAAATGGGTATATAAATATTTTTTTGAAATGGATTTCAAATCATTAGAGTGAATTTCAAAAATTATTACATGGGTTACCTTGGGTACAAATGTGGAAGGTTCATCATGAGACCATCATCCATTCATTTCTTATTATTTGGATGTTTTCTCATGGGCATTTCCTCTATTTATGAGGCATGTTGTTATAGGGGACTCATATTTACATTGATAGGGTGGTTTTGTGAAGGGGTAGTCCTCAAATTCCATGGTATGTGTTTTAGGAATTGGATTGTGCACATGATTGTTTTTATACGATTAGTCTTCTAGACTAGACTGTTGTTTTCCTTGGTGCTGTGATACCTGTGCTAGTAATGTTGTTTGAACTACATTTTATTTTTACTATTTTTTCCTTAATATTCTTGTTGATTATTATTAAATATGATATTGAAAAATGTTCTTCGAAGTTGATATTCCTTCTTTTGTTTTATATCTATGAAAACAGAAATTATTGTCATTTTTTTTACAAAACTTCCATACATATTATCATTCAATGTATTATTTTCAATTAACATAAATAAATTTTTATAACATGTCTTATTGTGGAACACCTTGGTGGGATCCTATTGAGCCTGTTATATCACACCCTTTGTAACCCTATTGTGATGTGTATACCTTTATATAACTTCCAATACTGGGAATGGAAAGGTTCCCCAGTGAGGTGGTGAGGTTTTGTGTTAGCAGAGAGGGGTAGCTGGCGGTGTGATTTTGGGAGTTTGTCCACACTATCACATGGAGTACCTATTTTGTTTTGTTCCTTTACAGTTGGACTTGCCTCTTTGGGAATTTGTAAAATTTTATTGTTTATTTTTATTTTTTTATTAATTTTATGGAATATATTTATTATATTTTCACTATTCATTCCTTCTCCATGAATATATATGCCATGTTTTTATTCAGGTTCCGTCAAATCATCCCATTTAATTTGTTGTTTGATGGTTGAGTGCTTATCTCCGGCCCAGGTGGATAAATAATTCCCTACAAGATTTTGATGGGATGGGTAACATTCCGATGTTGATGGTAGCCAATGTTGGTTCCTTGAAAAGTAGTATCAAATGAATTATGTCAGCAAGAGTCCTTTTACTGGGACATCTTTTAGACTGGAGATAGGATTGTTGGGACATGATAGGTATATTGTGATGTGTGTCAGGCAAAGTCTTGTCATGAAGATACACAAGATTCCTTGGGACATTGGGATATGTGTCTCTAGAATTGAGTATCATTTTATGTCTCATTTTATTCATATGGGTTTTTTTGGATTGAACTGATATTTACTCTATTGTTTAATCGTTTATTCTATTTATGTGTGCTATAGTATTCTTCGGATACATCTTCCACGAGTTCCAATGGAGTGTGCAGATGATTATCCTCAAGGGGATATGCCTATATATAATAATCTTCTCAAGGATATAATAATTTTAGTATTTTTTATTAGAATTTACCGTGAGTTCCGAATGAAATATTTGAAGTACTTCAAGGTTCCCAAGGATAGAGAGATCGATCTCGAAAAATATTTCATGTGAATCTATCAACATTTAAATGATAAAATAAACCTCAATAGGTAGTGGACTGGCTATATAGGATCAATAAAATCATCAAATTGATGGACGAACATAAGACTATCAAGGTAAAGTGGGAAATTCTTAGGCTCCAGGGTTCTGGTAAGTAATGATGGGAATCCATTGTCTTTAAAGATAGACATATGGAATTGGATTAGAAGTCTTTCAAAACCCTATTATTCTAGTAATTTTATCCAGAGTCTCTAATGATAGAAAAATTTCTAGATCATCTCTCTTTATATTAGGGAGATCCCTCAGTGTCATTTTACACTAATCGATTTGTTGGGCTAGTTTTTTTCACTCTAGATGTTATAATGAATAACCAGTTGAAGGATTAGAAGTACCTGTGGGTTTTGTGACAAGATATCAGATCTTGGGTGTTTGCGTTAATATCTTCTGGCTATGCAGAGATGGTAGACAGAGCTATGATTAAATATATAAAATTTTATGTAAGGTTGCCTTATCCACCCCTTCTATTATATAATGAAATAGTTTCAGTTGTGAACATAAGAAGAAGATAATGTGTTAATATCATCACATGAGTGGTAGAGGTGGTTCTTATCAATGGGACTCCTCCAAACCATCTACTACAGCTAGAAATGTGCCTCTGATATGCTATTAGTGTGGTACGATATGACACACAACAAGTTTGAGTTTTATGCTAACAAAGACGAGAAGAACATGTGGATTGATTGGTCACTTACAACACCTATTTCAGACTATAACTACTCCACATTATGATTAGGTTTTGTTTTCTCCAAATGCTATTGTAAAGAAGTCAGAATATTTGAAGACTAAACAGATCCATCCACAGGCCTTAGGAGTGAAGTAATTTCATGCATTAGATGAGTTCCTAGCTGAAGTGGATTCAATTCCAATGATAGTGTGAGGTGCTATCGTTATTTCATATTCTATATCAATTTATTTATTAGATACTAGTGCCTCTCACTAATTTATATCTACGATTTTTTTTATTTTTTAAAATCCAATGGAAGTTATTTTCTTTTTAATTGTGTAATAAATTCCTCTTGGTAAAAGGAAGGATTATGATTTTTTTTGTACATATTATTCATTACTAGTAGCTTAAATAGAGTTCATCTATTATTTTATCATTCATGATCTGGATGTGTTTTACATCATTGTTGGTATGATTTATATTGTCCCTAATCGAGATAAGTTTGATGGTTACCATTGGTGTGTTTCCTTTTGGACTGTCGATATGGGATCTCGTGTGATTCTTGTGGAGTTGGACCCTAGGTCAGGTTCTTCATAAACATACTTCATAGAGATCAGGGGTTTCTTTTTTAATATTGCAGTAGATCCTAACGAATTTTCATTCGTTGTTAATCTTTCTATTGTTCTTCAGGGATTTTATGATGTTTCCCTTGAAAATTTTTCCAATCATCCTCTAGAGTGATAAGTAGGGTTTACAATTAACCCGGTTCCAAGTACACATCCAATATCGATACAATTTTATTTTATATTTCAAGTATATTTGAAAGGGGTAAATATTGAATTAGACAACCTCTTTGAAAAAGGTTTCACACACCCTAGTTTTCACCATGGGTATCCAATGTGCCCTTTTCCATTCCAAATGGTTCACTTCAGTTGTGTGTGGACTATCCAAAGTTTAAATGGATAACAATAAAAAAATATTCATTTCTTCATTTGGATGATTTTTTATCTGCTAAATTAAGGATATTAGTTTTAAATTAATGATCTTAGGTAAGGTTATCATTATCACAGAGTTAAGGAGTCTGAGATATAAAATATAGCTTTCAGAATTAGGTATGGCGATTCTGAATATCTATTTATACATTTTGGTTTGACTAACACTCATGTAGTTTCAATCGAATTTATGAATTGAATATTAAATTAATATCGCAGATCTTTTTTTGGTATTTTTTGTGGATGATATTTTGGTTAATTAAAATATGATTTTGAGCATCATAACCATTTAAATTTGATTCTGAAAATTATAATAAGTCACCATTTGTATGTAAATATTTCAAAATGTAGTTTTTAGATTCATGAAGTGAAGTTATTGGGGACCAATATTTATAAACATGGATTATCAATTGATCTTTAGTAGGTAATGGGTATCATTTCATAGAGATAACCACTTAATGGATTTGAGAAAAAGATCTTCATTAGTCGTTCTTGATACTACCAACACTTTGTTAATTATTTATCTTTGATGGTGTCACCTTTGACTACTCATAACAAGAATGGAATAAAATTCACATGGGATTTGAAGTGTGTGTCTTCTTTCGCTGAACTAAAATGATTTCTAACATCATCTCTTATTGTTATCTTACTTGAGCATGGTAATATGTACTTGGTTATTTTTTATACTTCTAGTACATATTTTGGATGTGTTCTTATATAGGATGACAATATGGTAGCTTACGATTCTCTTCAAATTAGATAGCATGAGAAGAACATCCCCACTCATTATTTATAGCTTTCTACAATTATTCATGGGGTTAAATGTTGGAGGTACATTCTTTTTTCAGAAAGGATCAAATGGTTTTCTGTTCATAAGATTTGAGTTATATCATCTCTCATAAGGTCTTGAATATCATATAGAGACGAGGGTTATAATACCTTCAGAAATTTGAATTTAATATCTCATACACCCAGACTAATGGGAATGTCATTATGAATACTATTAGTAGGATTGTACTACAACAAGATGTTATTGAATCGAAGGAGGTGTGGAACATTATTAGGCCCTCACTCGGTTTCACATAGATGATCATTATGATTTTTAAATTATGGTTCTAACCAGAGTTCAGTTATCATTATCTCTTTTGGAGTCTATTTTTCATAGTCACCAATATGATGATATGGTTTGTTATATTTGAGAAAGACATTATTATGGGGAGACCATTTATGTTTGTCCTCTCTCTTAAAAATATATTCTTTACATTGGAAAGTGGGTTATTTTCCAAGCATCTAGGAGGAGTTTGGTCTTGGTAAATTGTCAAATCTCTTCAAGGAAAATTTATCCGGGCACTATGAAGATGTATTATGGCACGAAACAACAATTTGTGTGGCAAGGTATAGAGTCTAACATGGCAGATTAAGAATCCCACTATTATACATACCAATAGATAAAGGTAGGGAACATGAAACCCTATGTTTTAGTTCAACCTCTTTCGATTTTGGTATATATTTGGGACAAGGTATCAATGCATTTTGTTGTTTGATTACCACTGAACAACCATGGGTGGAATGCATTCTGGATAATTATTGATTGGTTGATGAAGTTTTCTCATATCATTTTGATCAATTATACTACTATGGTTTATGATCTTGGTATATTGTATGTGCATGAAATTATTAAGGCTCAATGGAGTCCTTCACCAAATATTTTAGATTGGTATCCTTGATTTACGAAGAGGTTCTGGAGGAATCTCAATGAGGTGATGGGAACATATGTCATGCCGAGTGCATCTTACTATCCACAGATAAATAGTTAGATAGAGCATGTAATTCATAACATGTTAGATAAGATTCATGAATTTGTCTTAGATTTTTGGGGATGATGAGAGATCCATCGGGGTCTAGTTGAGTTTGATAGTAATAATAGTTATCATTTATCGATCAAAATGGATCCCTTTGAGGCATTTCATGGTCACCCATTCCAATTACCTCTTTATTGGGATAAGGAGGGAGATGTATCTTTTATTGGACCATGTTTGATCCAATAGATGTCAGATAATATTTTGGATGTACATAGTTGTCTAGTTTCAGCCTAGAGTCGACAAAAATCATATCTGAATTGGTGACATAATCCTTTGAAGTTTTCCATTGTTGATTGGATTTTCTAGATAGTTTGTCCTCGATTAAGTCATTGTATCTTAGAAAAAATTTAATATTAGCTCTGAGATATGATGTATTTTTGAGGCTACTAGGCTCCTACGGAATTTTTCATATCAGTTAGCATTATTGGTTTAGTTAATGAGTATTCACCACGTTTTCCACATTTCTTATATCAGGAAGTATCACCTTGATATCACTCATGTTATGAGTTGGGAAGAAATTTATTTAGAGCCAGATTATTCTATTTTACAGAAACTAGTTGATATCATTCAATCTTATGTGAATTTATTTTGCGGGATATTGATTCTATTGGTCAGATTTTTATGGAAACACAGATCAATTTCTCATGAGACCAGGGAACATGATTTTTTTATGGAGAAGTGGCCTCATATTTTTACCTAGGTTACATATACAACATGATTTCCCATGTATAAAAACAAATTATAGTGGTGTGTATTTAATATCATGTTACCTTGGTCGAATATGTTTTTCACTCTCTATGGTTTCTGTTTTTTCATAGAGTTTCTAGATGTTTCTTTCTAGGTTTTTTTCATCCTACAAAATAATTTTACACTATATAATTGGGTTATCGGACATGTAATTGGTTGATGAGTTGGTACCATGTAAAGGGTTCATAGTGTGAAGGGTTACATGATGTGATAATATTTTACATTCCACAAGTTATCTAAATATAATATTAAAATCTAAGGAGACTGTTTTTTGGCGTATTTAGAAATCATGTATTTCATGACATGTAATGGTATTACACGTTGTTTGATTTATTTAGAAGGTATTTTTAGGGTACCATTTGGGTTTTTAGTTCCCATTTGGCCTCACATTCTCCCTTATTATCAATATACGGTTCCTCTCTGACAATTTATGGATATATAAATCCTTAATGAATGTTCCATTTAGTATTCAATCTTCATTGTGGTTACAGTGCATCTCCCAGACTAAGTAATTTTTCTACTTCTTCATTTCTATTTATTGTGTTAGTTCCATTCATTTTTGTTATCAAGTTTGTTGTTCTTAATTGGTGTTTCTTCATGCCTTCTACCAAATCCATTGTGTGATGTTGTTTCAAAGTTTTTATCCTTGTTGGTTGTGGTGTACCAGGTGTTATTTTTTGAGGCATGTTGGTTTCATCCTTTCATCTGAACCCTTATTTCTAAATATATTATATCTTGAGATATTGATTAGATTCTTGGTAATTCTTAAAAAAAATTGGGTAATCATGGTTGGTGGATCTCTTTGTGGGAATGTGTGATCTTCGTTTTGAGATATGAGGTTTTAACTCTTTCTAATATTGATGAACTTTAATTTTACTGTTTTCTAAAATAGTTTATAAAAATAATTGGAATTCTATTTTTATTGTTGAAAAGGTGTTTTTGAAGAAATTTTTTTCCCATTATTGTTGATAATTGGAATGAAAAAGGTTGTTTTCAAATCATTGAAATGGGTATGTGAATTGGTGTTGAAATAGTTTTCAAATAATTAGATGGAATTAAGAAAATGAGCACAGGGGTTACTTTGGGTACATAGGTGGATGTTTTTGATTGAGGCCATCCTCCATTACTCTTTAATTAGTGGAACATCTTCTCATGGTGATTTCCTCTATTTCTTAGGTTTGTTTTTCTAGGGTACTACTATTTAAATTGTTAAGGGGTTACTTAAGGTTCATTCCACTTCTTCTTAGGCAAGTTTTATAGTAACCAAATTTTTCACATGATTGATTGTGGTATGAATAGTCTTCTAGTTGAGCTATTGTATTCTTTGGTGTTGCGATACCTATGATACTACTATTTTTGACTACATGAATTTTTACAATTTTATCTTTGATATGCATGTTGATTCATGTGATATATGGTATGGAATAATGTTATTGGAAACTGATATACCTTCTTTTATTATAGAACTGTAAAAAGTGTAATGTTTAACATGTTTTATGTAAAACTTATTTATATGTTAATATGAAATGTTTTATCTTAAATGAGAATACATTATTTTTAATGAAGTGAATAATTATGAAACACCTGTGTGGGATCCCTATTGATCCTATTAGCTTACATCCTGTAAATCCTTTTAGTGGTATGTAGACCTTTATATGTCTTCCAATGTAGAAAAAGGAAATGTTTCATAGTGAGGTGAAGAGTTTTTGTGTCATTTGAGTTAGGAAGTGGGTGGTCAGATGGTTGGAGTTACTCCACACTATCACAAGGAGTATCTATTTGGTTTTGTTCCTTTGCAGTTTCAAATGCCTCTTGGAGATTTTGGATACTATTATAGTTGTTTTGTTTCTTCTGTCTACTTGTACTTACGGAATGGAGTTATTAGATTTCTGATGCTTCTTCCGTATCTATGTATATATATTCTATGTGTTTGTTAAGGTTGGGATAAATTTTCTCTTTGTTTATTGTACAATACCTAGGTACATCTCTCTAGCCCGTAGGGATCATGAATTCCCTTCAGGTATTTGACAGAATATGTCGGGGGATAGGTTTTAGGGTAACCCAGATTGGTTTGTTACATGTTGAATCATTCAATTTGAGGCACACACAAATCATTAAAAATTGAAAAAGTAATGACAATACATAATTGAACTTCCTTTTTTAAATAAGGTACAACTCGAGATACATAGAAAAAAATTAAGGTATTATAGTGATAAAATAAAAATGACTCTAATTATTGTTTTTCATTAAATATCAAGAATAAATTTTCAACATAAGTTAGTTGATGAATGTGAATAATTAGAGGATGATGATGCGACACTTCTAGAAGAATGAATTTAATTCAATAGTTAGAAGGTGACCTTTAGTGAATCTGTCTAAACATCCTGAAATTTTGAGTGTATAAATACAACTCAAATACAAAAAATTACAAATAGACCCTATCAAAATTCATTATGTTTATAGTAAAATATTCTCACACATTCAAAGGAAATACTCTGGATGTAATTTTGTAACACCCTTTTTAGATAAATATATATATTTATTCCCATTTCAATGGATGGATAGAGTGAGAGAGTTGTATATTATAGAGTATAATGGACAGAAAATATGATTATTTCTTGATGTAACCAATCCATTACGGGATAAACCCCAAGAATGTCACATCTATGGTGTTATTTTGAGGTATTTGTTTTTGGTGTTATATTTATTAAATGTATTTTCTGAGAGTCTTTTAGAAAAAATTTAGTTTTTGAGTTGAAAAGAATGAAGTGCATGGTTGGCACATGGTTAGTTGAAAATGTGTGCCATCTAAGTGAAAATTATACACCTTAGATAGTGGTACTATCCTAGATGCACTATCGTGTGGTCCTCTAGGTCTAACTATCAATTTTAAATAGTTTCACTGCTTACCGTTCCTGACTAGGAACACAAGTATTCACCCCTTCTTGGTAAACTATGTAGGTTTCTTTCTTCTTACATAGAGGTGAAAGATTTCTGGCTCGTGTTCTGGTAGTCCGTGCAAAAAAACAATGTGTTCTTTCAAATAATTTTTTTCAAAATTCTTAAAATATTCTCTCCCAATTTTAACCCCAAATCACCCCTCACATACCCACTAAACCTCCCCTTCCCTAGTTTCACATCCCCTCCTTCCTCACTACTTTTAGTTATAATATTTGGTTTTTTTTGGGTATTCCAGAAATAATAATGTTCTTATCATCCATCTTTCTCGTCATATTTTGGTTTATTCATATTATTTGTTGTGTTCTAATTATCCATCATGGGTTTTGACCTAGGTTATGTTCATACATTCATTAATTAGGTAAATTCTTGAAAGATATATTAATCACATTCTTCATTAGGGTATCTTCATTCCGTTTTTTGTGGTTTCCAACTATTTCTTGATGATTCCCATGGTGCATTTCTTTTGTTTTCATCTGTTAAAATTTATATTTTATACAAATTAAAATTATTTATAAATACATACATATTTTATTTAATGTTTGTTAAAACATAATTTTAAAAAATTATCCTGTTATTTTATCTTATAATGTCATTAAATGGAATATTTTGGTGGTGTCGTACTATGAATTTTAGATCACACCCTATATTCACCCTTAGGTGAATGTTTATATTGTTATGTCTGACACATATAATGTTAAGTACTTCTCTGGTGGTTATGGGGGTTCAATGTCATTGAGGCTTCATTTTAGGTTAGGTGTTGAGGGTCATAGCAGTGGTGTAATCCCACCTGCTGTATAGAGGAATTTTTTATACTATATATCACCTCCCCATCATGGTATTTTTTTAAATGATAAATTATTAATACAAGTTTTTTATACATTTTGTTATGGATATTGTTGTTATGTGATGTGATACAGGTGCATTTTTTACAATTTATCCTTAGGAGAAACATTTATCCCCATAGGTGTTACTCGATGCTCAGGCATTAGTTTGTAGCCCATCAGGATCAGGAATACCATTTGGGCCTTGCCGCTGGCTATGTTAGCTGTCATGTTAAAAGGAATTTGAGGTTGGTTCATGAAAAAATGGTTTAAGAACCATGGTTTCCCCATTTATTGGATTGTGTTATTTGGGAGTTTCTTAATATATAAGAGTTAGTAATGTTAGGGATTATGCTTTTGGTATCTAGTGGGTTTTCTATCCAACACACCTAGCGACAGGAGTAAGGTCACCATGGGTTGTTTGGTATTTGATTGGAATCATTATCTAGGTTAGGAAAGTACAATATATACTAGAGATGTACTACAAGGCAAGTTGGAGTGGTTTTTTTTCTTGTACTTACTATGGATTCATTTTGATTTATATTAATTTTACTATATTATCATGGACAAAAAATTTATTTGGTATGTAATATTGGTTCATTGGTAATGTTAATAGATGTGGAACCATGATTCCCATGAGACATCCTCTCAAACCATAGGAGGAGGACAAAGATAATTATCCCTATCCAATTGATTAGATATTAGTTAATGCCTTTGTTCAGGATGTTCAAGCATTGGATTAGGGAGTGGGATATGGTCTCGGTAAAGCTATGGAAGCTGTAATGAGTATAGAAATGGGAAAAAGATCAATATTTCCTAAAAAACAAACCTCTTTACATTATGGGTTTCATGGCCCCACAAGATGCATAAAATTAAGAATAAAAATTGAAGATGATTGTTGGTTTTCTTGATACTCCTGGAGATTTCAATGTCAAATGCGCTTCATTTATGTTGTATGTTCCTATTCATAGGTGATGGGACTTTCTGGTCCAAGATGGGAATTATTAAAAATGGGGTTGAAAGACTTAATGTTCATTTTTAATTAGTATTATTTCAAAGATAACTTGTCCCTCCCGAGGAATCTGTTGTTTTTAGATCACCATATGGAGGATCAAACCATGTATTAGTATGGCAACAGTTTTACATAATTGGTCTGTTTCACACATGAGGTGGTATATAATGATACATTGAAAGAACAATATTTTTATATGGGGTTGTAGTTAGAAATTTGATCATATTAATTCTTGTTTAAATTAAATACATATACTGATGTAGTCAATCATGCTTTGATGGTGGAGAATGATCAGTCTTAAGAAATATGGTTCATTAGAGTTGTCTTATAAATTGGACCAAGAGATAGTGGAATGTCCAAGAAGAAAATGAGGTGTGACGAGAAGGATAATAAGGGAAGTGCTAGGTTTGGACACTATTCTTGAGCACAACTATCTACAACTGTTGGTAGTGGAATCATTTTACACCACTGTGGAGCCCTCATACATGTATAAACTGCCTATTTGGATCTACCAAGGAAAAAGCACTGGATTTGGATTATTGGGAACCTACGTATATTTTATAAGAGTGCACCACTATCTTTGGACTGTTGTGGGTTCTTCATTATTTGGGGGGTGACAGCTCGGTTAGGACCATCTAGAATAGCGGGGTCCTAGTTTGTTAGTCATGGTGGATGTTTTGGACTTACTAATGAGGAGAATCATCTTATGGTAGTTCCATAATAGAACAATCATTCTTAGACATATTCACAACTAAAGGACCTTCATGCTATGGATCAGGCCCCAGCAGAACTAGATACAGTATCTATAATAGTGTGAGGTACTATATTTATTACATCATCTTTAGTTATTGTGTTTTTTGATATTGGTGAATCAAAATCGTTTTTTATACCATATTATAGAAATACTAAAATAACCTACTGATATTATGTTATATGTTGTAATGTTTTTTTCATCTATTGTACAGAAGAGGGAGTCGGGTTTCATATGTCCTTATTTCACTCTCACTCTATCAATTTTTGATATGGAATGAGATTTCATTGTTCTGGGGATGTACCTATTTGATGTGATCCCTTGTATGTACCTGAAGGGTTAATTCAAGGAACATATCAGTTTTGTAACCAGAAAGTGACATTTATGGAATCCTATGGCAGTACTCAAGTCTTTCAAGATGAATGGGATCCCTCGTAAGGGTGAGATGGGCATCTACTTCGAGGATTGGGAAATCTCATTTTTCAAAAGTCTTCTCTGATTCTTAGTAATGATTGTGGTTGTTTCAAGAATGGGTTACCTCCTATTGTAAATGAATTCCTAGAGATTCTTATAGGGGATTATTAATGGTTACCTCTAGAGTGGGATGTAGTGGTCATATTTGAATTGGTGTCAGGAACACAAATTATATATCCTTGATCATATCATATGGCCCACACCTTGTTGAGAGATTTAAGAATACATATTGAATATTTTGAATTCAAACGATAAATTTTCTGAGAATCTCACTATGAGATACCCATGTGTAATTTTATAAAAAGGATGTTTGATCCCTCTAGTTTTTAATTTATTAATAGAAGGTGAATAGTGTAGAAATCTAGAATATATACCCCATTCCCCATACTAATGACCTCATTTATCAGCTCAAGGTATAAAGGTGGTTCTCCAAGATATACCTACTCTCCCAATATCATCCGGTCAGGGTTCGGGAGATGGACATCCCCAAGATAGACTTATGAAGTAGGTAGGACTACTTTGATTATTAATTCATGATATTAGTGTTGGTGAATTATCTATTAATATTCATAGTTCCTTTGAAATGGTTCTTACATCAGTACCTAAATTATTTTTTCGTGTGGTGTTTATATAATACATATTGGTCAATTTTTACACTAAATTTGAGAAAGATTATCACATAAATATTATTTAAAGACCCGTAAAATTCAGGGGAAATTTTTTCTTAATTTTCTTTGGAATTTTACAAGAGCGCGGTTTCAGACGGCACCTGATTCCGAGGCCCGGAGTTCCCGGAATCAATTTCCGAAGTTTGGCTCAGGTACGTTCAGTGAACGAACGAGCGGGAATTTCTATCTTTTGATCTGGTGCTCGGAATTGAAATCTGAGGACACTGATGAACTCGCAACGCTGATATTCGCTTAAGGAGACCTTTTCTGAAGTTGCGTTTATTGCGGGACGAAAGTTAATTTTTGGGAGAATTATAAAAAATTGAATAAAAATGTGGAACACTTTTTATTTTATTTTTATGTTAGTTAACTTCTCCCAAAGGGAGTTAAAGGTGGGACCCACATCCACTTAACCTCCCTTGGGAGGATTAAGTGTGGTGGGTCCCACACGAAACCCAACTTTTCAACTTCTCTCAAAAATCCCTTTAACCCCTCTTTAAATGTTTTGACAACTTAGCTTATTAATTAGGTTGAGTTGTTTAACATTTTCAAACCATTGAAATTCAAAAAGGTTTGGTTGAGTTAATAAAATAAGCTCTTAGCTTATTTTATTTGGGTAGATTTGTTTAGCCATCTTGAGAGGTTTGAGAGCTTTTCTTTCTTCTTCAAACTTTGATGAAGATCGCTCAAGCTTTGACGAAGAACGCTCAATCATTGACGAAGAACGCTCAAGCTTTGATGAAGAACGCTCAAGCTCCGACGAAGAACGCCTCTCCTCTCTTCTTCGTCTTCCGTGTCAACTAAAGGGAACGCCACTTCTCCCTCGGACTTCCCTCTTCGGCATACGAAGATTCGCCAACGACGTACCTCTTCGGACGTACCTCTTCGTCATCGGATTTGACGAACGACTATCGCGATGCCCGACCTCCGCGACGTTGTCTTCCGCAGGTCGTTGACGATCTTCGAGCTTATACGCAAGGTAGGGGTTGTTGTTAATTATTTATTTATTTTTTTATTCTTGTTCGTGGTTCTAGCATGACTAACGTGAGGATATTTAAATATGTGTTATCATTTAACGTGAGGGGGCCGGACCGCATGAACACGGCCGAACCCCCTCCTTTGTTCTTGATAATTTATCATGCGGTTGAAACAAGATGGCGTGGTGCCGTCGCACCACACCGATATTCGCACGATTATATTGTGCGGCGCCGTCGCGCCGCGCCATGGAAGGATCATCAAGAACACGACGTCATCGCGCCGCGTCGAAGGGAATCAAAGGCGCGGCGGAGGGGCGCGGTGCCGTCGCACCGCGCCGGACGACGAACACCGTGGCCGGTTCCGGGCCGCGGCGGAACGAGAAGACCGGCGACCGGGCCGCCGGCGTCGGAAACCGGAAGGGGACCGGGTTTCCGGTCCCGTTGGAGAAAAACCGGCCGGCCAGGTGGCCGACCGGAAGGTCAAAGACCGGGGGAATAAATTCCCCCGGTCAACTCTCTAAACCCCCCCATTTATGAGGGGGGGGGGGGGGGGGTTCCTTTGAGGGGGGGGGGGGGGGGGGGGCAGGCGGCCCCCGGTTTCCTCAAGCAGGCCCCCACGAGGGGGGCCGGATCTCCAAAAGGCGCGTCACTTAAGCCGCGCCGCCTTGCTGGAAGCGGGGGATTAGCCCCCGCGCGTGACCCCAGCGGCGCCAGCCCACGCCGCCGCCGGCCGTGCCGCGTCGCCGCGCCGGACCGTACCGCCGCGCCGGTCCGCGGCGCCGCGCCGGTCCGCCGCCGGCCGGGCCGGGTCGGCCCGGACCCGGACCCCCCGTTTTCGAGACGGATTCAGTCTTTTGTCCATAACTTGAGCCACAGACCTCCGATTGACAAACCGTCTATGGCAACGCGATCCTTGGATCGAGACGGTCGTTTCAGTATATCTCACTCAAAGTTTCGGAATATTTTGAGTTCGGCCGGGTTGGTTCGTTCACGAAACCAACCAGGCCTTCGGAGCGGAAACGCTC
This sequence comes from Viscum album, assembly GCA_963277665.1. Classification (NCBI taxonomy): domain Eukaryota; kingdom Viridiplantae; phylum Streptophyta; class Magnoliopsida; order Santalales; family Viscaceae; genus Viscum; species Viscum album. The sequence goes on along the minus strand of OY728166.1, from coordinate 803,433,779 downwards.
ATATCTTGAGCTACAGACGTCCGATTGACGTGCCATCAGCTTTGTTGTATTCCTATTAGTGAGACGGATCTTTTGGCATACTCCACCCGAGGTTTGGACATAGGTGGAGTACGGTCGGGTTGGTTTTGCCTTAAAAACCAACCGGGCCCCGGGGACGAAAATGCCAATAACTCTCAGACCGGGCGTCCGATCGATGCGCCGTCTGTTGTGTTGAGTTCATGTTGACGATACGGAACTTCTGGATACATCAACTCTGGATTTTGTGACAGTTGATGTATCAGCCTCTCGGGTCGTGGAGCGGACCCTCCGAACGAGCTTGATGTGTGCGGGAACCCTAGTGCTGGCTGCGACTGTTACTGTGACTACTACTGCTACTGCTACTGCTACTGCTTCTGTGACTACGACGACGACAGTACAGAGATCCTGTGTGGATTCGACGACGACGACTACAGCACTCAGCGATCCTACGTGGATCAGTGCTACAGGTCCTGTGTGGGCCCGATCCTGTGTGGGTCCGATCCTGTGTGGGTCTTTGCGCTCAGCGGTCCTGTGTGAACCAGCGCCTACAGGTCCTATGTGGGCCCGATCCTGTGTGGGTCTTTTGCGGGGGTTAGTTACCTATCGATCCTTCGTGGGTCCGACGACTTAGATGGATCAGAGATCATCTTTATCGTCTTTCGAAGAAGCATACCTGTGTGAGCTGAATCCTGTTGCTTTCCTGTGTGGATTGTGTTGTGCTATCCTGTGTGGATTACGTTTTGTTTTCCTGTGTGGAATACGTTTACTTTCCTGTGTGGACTAAGTTGTACTTGGGCTCGGAGGTTGGAGCGTATTTGAAATTGATAAATTAGGTATATGTATGGGCATATACCTAAGCAGTGTCGGTTGTTACTTCGTGATTGTACCTTTATTTGTGGTTTATCCTTTGTGGATTTTGAGAGAACTTCAGGGGTCTCGGGGTCCCTACTGAGTAGATTATACTCACCCCTGCACGGGCTTTTCCCGCACTACGTTGTGTTGGTTGCAGACGACAGACATCGTTGATCTTAGCTGAGGCTTGCAGAGCAGGACGGTACCTGGAGGTGGACCACTGGGCGGGACATGTTCGGAGCGGACGACAGGACCCGTGGAGCAGTGGAGCTATCTGTACTCACCCTTCAGGTGGGATCTCTAGTGGACAGCTCGGTGTAGCGGCTTTTACTTACAGTTGCTGTTTTCCCTTTCGAGTTGTACTTTACTTTCAGTTTGGGTTTGTATACTGGCCCATTTACTTTTCCGCACTTTCAGTTGTACTCTGTTTTTACTTAGTGTTTACTTTCCGCTTTCTTACTCTGTGGTGTTGGTTTACTTTTCAAAGGCAATGCCTTACCTTTTTACCGGGATTTACGCCTTGGTGCTAGTCGCCATCCCCTGGCCTATGGAAGGCGGGCTTGGGGTAGTCACGGCACGGACCCCGAGGGCGGGTCGTGACAAATTGGTATCAGAGGAGGTCGGTTCTACCGTGAGCTCTGATCTTTTCTATGTGAAGCAATAATGTTTAGCATATTGAGTGTGGTTATCAGTCCAGGGAGTCCAGTGTTGGTGCGGTGGCCGACGTATCCGTACACCAGGACCCTGACTTCTGATTTCCGACTTAATGCACGAAAACATTGAATGCGTGTGTGTTTCAAAGTTTTCTTTGTGATTACTTATATCAGCTCACTAGGTCTACTGTTCTGACCGTGGCGCACCGGTTCCTTTTCAGGATGGCCCCACGACGGCAGCCAGCTAGGGTTCCGAGAGTCGAGTGTGACGAAAGCCCACCGAGTGACGAGGCCTCGGTGTATGGCCCTTTGTCAGCAGTGGCACCGGCGGTACCTCTACCCATCGAGCCACCGATACTTCCAGCACCAGCCGCTGACGATGCATGTCGCCTCAGCGCACTGCATGAGTTTCAGCACCAGCGACCACCCAGGTTTCGCGGGGAGACGGATCCCCAGGCAGCCGGGGACTGGCTGGAGGCAGTGGTATGTGTGTTTAGGCTAGTGAGGACACCGGCAGACCTCATGGTGATCCTCGCTGTGAGCCTACTACACGCAGTAGTAGGACGATGGTGGAGCTTGATGCTCCAGGTGCACGATGAGGCATCTCTACTTTGGACGGACTTTGAGAGCCTCTTCCGCTCGGAGTTCGTCCCAGCCACCCTTCGTGCGGTGCGTATCCAAGAGCTTCTTCAGCTGCGGAAGGGCAGCATGACGGTCGCTCAGTACTTGGCGAGATTTACTGATCTCTCGCGCTACTCGACTGACATGGTTCGGGACCCATTCTTCCGGGCCCGGACCTTCGAGCAGGGTTTGAGACATGAGATCAGGGCATCGCTGATCTCCCTCAGCATACCGACTCAGAGAGGAGTACTGGAGCTGGCCCTTCTGATCGAGAGCTTCCTTTCTGAGTCTACACCAGCGCAGCGACCCACCGCAGGGCGGCACGTGGCAGAGTCATCTGCAGCTGGCAGTCGATGGATGACTCAGGGGTCCAGACAGACCAGACCTTCAGGCAGACGACCTCAGGGCACTGGCTCAGCAGTGCAGGGCACACAGCGCGGAGCCAATCTTTCGAGTGGAAGACAGTGCTATGCATGCGGCAGGCAAGGCCACATGGATCGTGACTGCCCGACCCGACATGCAGAGGAGCAGCAGACGATTGAGGAACCACCTAGGCAGAGGCAGAGGTTCGACCGTGGCAGTCCGCAAGGAGGAGGCGGATGAGGCAGAGGAGCTGGTCGAGCAGCAGGTGGTGGGCGACGCTTTGAGGCTCTACCACCACAACCACCAGGAGGTCCACCCCGACCTCAGGGGAGAGCACAGCTTCAGGTAGCTGAAACTTACGATCATGGAGCTCCGGAAGCGGGTGGACTAGTGATGGACTAGCTCCAGGCATAGAGGCCTTTGCCCATAATGCCTCTAGCTTCGTAGATTGTGTTGCCTTGTGTCCTTGTACTTTAAGTTGAAGTAATAAAAGATACTTGCCTTGGTGACTTTTGTTTTCTTGTCCTTTGTTTGTTTTTACTAAGAGGTGCCGGTTAAAAACTGTTGACATGACCCTCACTTGCGAGATTCTTACTGGAGGAAACCCAGTGACCACACACTGATGCCGACAGTGTGACACAACCCTTGGAGGCGAGAGTAACAGTTGGATCTCTTGGTAGCAGCGTCGAGGCCTTACGACGTCATCCATGCCATGAATTAACTAATCATGACGGGATTGACTGTATTAGGCAAGGAACGTGGTTCATCCAGGGGATGAGACCAGATTTAACTTTTCGGCAAAGGAGAAATCTTTGTAGATTTTCCATACGTTAAGGATGAAGGGGAAACCCTTCGTGTGGTCAGACAAATGTCAGCAGAGCTTCCAGGAGCTGAGACAGAGATTTACCAGCACACCTATCTTGAGGTTGCCTGTGGAGGGAGTAGGGTACGTAGTCTACTGCGATGCATCAGGGACCGGACTCGGATGTGTTCTGATGCAGGAGCGGGCAGTGATCGCCTATGGATCACATCAGTTGAGGCCACATGAGCAGAACTACGCTACCCATGACCTGGAGTTAGCAGAAGTGGTCTTCGCTCTGAAGACATGGCGACATTCTCTGATGGGTGAGCGCTTTACAGTCTTTTCTGATCATCAGAGTCTCAGGTATATCTTCTAGCAGAAGGACCTGAACCTGAGACAGCGGCGATGGCTTGACTTCCTCCAGGACTATGACTTTGAGATAGTCTATACTCCTGGGAAGGGGAACGTAGTAGCCGATGCCCTCAACTGGTGGTCGGGATTGAAGAAGGTTGTAGCAGAGTTCGTTTCACGATGCCTCACCTGCAAGCAGGTGAAGGCAGAGCATCAGGTACCAGCGGGCTTGGTACAACCCTTGGAGGTTCCGGAGTGGAACTGGGACGGCATATCTATGGACTTCGTGACTGGACTTCCACGCACTTCCAGAGGTCAGGACTCCATCTGGGTGATTGTTGACCGACTCACCAAGTCGGCACACTTCTTACCCATTAGAGAGCAGGGCTCAGTGGAGATCTTGGGACGTCTCTACGTTCAGGAGATTGTGCGGCTCCACGGTGTGCCATCATCTATCGTCTCCGATCAAGATGCTCGCTTTACTTCCCGGCTTTGGAAGGGGATTACAGGAGGCGTTCGGGACGCAGCTACGTTTGAGCACAGCCTTTCACCCTCAGACGGATGGTCAGACGGAGAAGACCATTCAGACTCTCAAGGACATTCTCCGCGCATGTGTCCTCGACTTTGGTCGTATCTGGGAGGACCACCTACCCTTGGTGGAGTTTGCGTACAACAACAGCTACCACTCCACCATCGGGATGGCACCTTATGAGGCGTTGTACGGCCGACCGTGTAGATCTCCTTTGTGCTGGACAGACCCTGGGGAGTCAGCACTGGTGGGACCAGAGATGGTCCAGGCCATGACAGAGAAGGTCCAGGTCATCCAGGAGCGGATGAGGACAGCACAGAGCCGGTAGAAGTCATACGCTGACAGGAGGTGGAGGCCACTAGAGTTCGAGGATGGCGACCACGTCTTCTTGTGGGTCTCACCTCGACGTGGTTTTCGGAGATTTGGCCGAGGCGACAAGTTATCTCCGCGCTTCATCGGACCCTTCCAGGTCCTCAGTAGGGTTGGCGAGGTGGCTTATCGCCTGGCTCTGCCACCTCAGTTACACCGGGTGCACGACGTCTTTCACGTTTCTCAGCTGAGGAGATACGTGCACGACCCGACGCACATCATTGACCATGGGGAGATTGAAGTTGAGGATGGGGTGACTTTTACGGAGGTCCCGGTGGAGATAGAGGATCGACAGGAGCGGGTCCTGCGAGGGCGATCGATTCCTCTTGTGCGCATCAGATGGCAGCATGGGAACCTCTAGGAGAGCACATGGGAGCGGGAGGCTCAGATGCGTGCTCAGTACCCTCATTTGTTTCCCTAGTTTTTGATGTATCTTTACGGGGATGTAAATCCCTGAGGTGGGAGTAATGTAAAGACCCGTAAAATTAAAGGGAAATTTTTTCTTAATTTTCATTTGAATTTTACAAGAGCGCGGTTTCAGACGGCACCTGATTCTGAGGCCCAGAGTGCCCGGAATCAATTTCTGAAGTTTGGCTCGGGTACGTTTAGTGAACGAACGAGCGGGAATTTCTAACTTTTGATCCGGTGCTCGGAATTGAAATCCGAGGACACCGATGAACTCGCAACGCCGATATTCACTTAAGGAGACCTTTTCCGAAGTTGCGTTTATTGCAGGATGAAAGTTAATTTTTGGGAGAATTATAAAAAATTGAATAAAAATGTGGAACACTTTTTATTTTATTTTTATGTTAGTTATCTTCTCCCAAAGGGAGTTAAAGGTGGGACCCACATCCACTTAACCTCCCTTGGGAGGATTAAGTGTGGTGGGGCCCACACGAAACCCAACTTTTCAACTTCTCTCAAAACTCCCTTTAACCCCTCTTTAAATATTTTGACAACTTAGCTTATTAATTAGGTTGAGTTGTTTAACTTTTTCAATCCTTTGAAATTCAAAAAGGTTTGGTTGAGTTAATAAAATAAGCTCTTAGCTTATTTTATTTGGTTGGATTTTTTTAGCCATCTTGAGAGGTTTGAGAGCTTTTCTTTCTTCTTCAAACTTTGACGAAGAATGCTCAAGCTTTGACGAAGAACGCTCAAGCTTTGACGAAGAACGCTCAAGCTTTGACGAAGAACGCTCAGGCTCCGACGAAGAACGCCACTCCTCTCTTCTTCGTCTTCCGTGTCAACGAAAGGGAACGCCGCTTCTCCCTCGGACTTCCTTCGTCAGCCTACGAAGATTAGCCAACGACATACCTCTTCGGACGTACCTCTTCGTCATCGGATTTGACGAACGACTATCGCGACGCCCGACCTCCGCGACGTTGTCTTCCGCAGGTCGTTGACGATCTTCGAGCTTATACCCAAGGTAGGGGTTGTTGTTAATTAATTATTTATTTGTTTATTCTTGTTCATGGTTCTAGCATGACTAACGTGAGGATATTTAAATATGTGTTATCATTTAACGTGAGGGGGCCGGACCGCAAGAACACGGCCGAACCCTCTCCTTTGTTCTTGATAATTTATCATGTGGTTGAAACAAGATGGCGTGGTGCCGTCGCACCACGCTGATATTCTCACGATTATATTGCGCGGCGCCGTCGCGCCACGCCATGGAAGGATCATCAAGAACGCGACGCCGTCGCACCGCATCGAAGGGAATCAAAGGCGCGGCGGAGGGGCGCGATGCCGTCGCACCGCGCCGGACGACGAACACCGCGGCCGGTTCCGGGCCGCGGCGGAACGAGAAGACCGGCGGCCGGGCCACCGGCGTCGGAAACCGGAAGGGGACCGGCTTGTCGGTCCCGTTGGAGAAAAACCGGCCGGCCAGGTGGCCGGCCGGAAGGTCAAAGACCGGGGGAATAAATTCCCCCGGTCAACTCTCTAAACCCCCCCCATTTATGAGGGGGGGGGGGGCAGGCGGCCCCCCGGTTTCCTCAAGCAGGCCCCCACGAGGGGGGCCGGATCTCCAAAAGGTGCGGCACTTAGGCCGCACCGCCTTGCTAGAAGCGGGGGCTTAGCCCCCGCGCGTGACCCCAGCGGCGCCAGGCCGCGCCGCCGCCGGCCGGGCAGGGTCAGACCCGGGTTGGGTCGACCCGGTTCAGGCCGACCCAGGGGGGGTCGGGCCGGGTCGGCCCGGACCCGGACCCCCCGTTTTCGAGACGGATTCGGTCTTTTAGCCATAACTTGAGCCACAGACCTCTGATTGACGAACCGTCTGCGGAAATGCGATCCTTGGACCGAGACGGTCGTTTCAGTATATAGCACTCAAAGTTTCGGAATACTTTGAGTTCGGCTGTGTTGGTTCGTTCACGAAACCAACCGGGCCTTCGGAACGGAAACACTCATATCTTGAGCTACGGACGTTCGATTGACGTGCCACCAGCTTTGTTGTGTTCCTCTTAGTGAGACGGATCTTTTGGCATACTCCGCCCGAGGTTTGGACGCAGGTGGAGTACGGTAGTGTTGGTTTTTCCTTAAAAACCAACCGTGCCCCGGGGACGAAAATGCCAATAACTCTCAGACCGGGCGTCCAATCGACGCGCCGTCTGTTGCGTTGAGTTCCTGTTGACGATACGGAACTTTTGGATACATCAATTCTGGACTTTGTGAATGTTGATGTATCAGCCTCTCGGCTCGTGGAGCGGACCCTCCGAACGAGCTTGTTTTGTGCGGGAACCCTAGTGCTGGCTGCGACTGTTACTGTGACTACTACTACTACTACTACTGCTAATGCTACTGTGACTACGACGACAACAGTACAGAGATCCTGTGTGGATTTGACGACGACGACTACAGCACTCAGCGATCCTACGTGGATCAGTGCTACAGGTCATGTGTGGGACCGATCATGTGTGGGTCCGATCCTGTGTGGGTCTTTGCGCTCAGCGGTCCTGTGTGAACCAGCGCCTACAGGTCCTATGTGGGCCCGATCCTGTGTGGGTCTTTTGCGGGGGTTAGTTACCTATCGATCCTTCGCGGGTCCGACGACTTAGATGGATCAGAGATCATCTTTATCGTCTTTCGAAGAAGCATACCTGTGTGAGATGAATCCTATTGCTTTCCTGTGTGGATTGTGTTGTGCTATCCTATGTGGATTACGTTTTGTAGTCCTGTGTGGAATACGTTTACTTTCCTGTGTGGAATGAGTTGTACTTGGGCTCGGAGGTTGGAGCGTATTTGAAATTGATGACTTAGGTATATGTATGGGCATATACCTAAGCAGTGTTGGTTGTTACTTCGTGATTGTACCTTTCTTTGTGGTTTATCCTTTGTGTATTTTGAGAGACCTTAAGGGGTCTCGGGGTCCCTACTGAGTAGCTTATACTCACCCCTGCACGGGCTTTGCCCGCACTACGTTGTGTTGGTTGCAGACGACGGACATCGTTGATCTTAGCTGAGGCTTGCAGAGCAGGATGGTACCTGGAGGTGGACCACTGGGCGGGACGTGTTCGGAGCAGACGACGGGACCCGTGGAGCAGTGGAGCTATCTGTACCCACCCTTCAGGTGGGATCTCCAGTGGACAGCTCGGTGTAGCGGCTTTTACTTACAGTTGATGTTTTCCCTTTCGAGTTGTACTTTACTTTCAGTTTGGGTTTGTATACTGGCCCATTTACTTTTCCGCACTTTCAGTTGTACTCTTTTTTTACTTAGTGTTTACTTTCCTCTTGCTTACTCTGTGGTGTTTGTTTACTTTACAAAGGTAATGCCTTCCCTTTTTACCGGGATTTATGCCTTGGTGCTAGTCGCCAACCCCTGGCCTATGGAAGGCGGGCTTGGGGTAGTCACGGAACGGACCCCGAGGGCGGGTCGTGACATATTATTCTAGGAACTAATTGTGATCTCCATCTTTATGTTAAACTCTATAAGATATCATTTTGGATTTGGTATGTTATATTTCTTGGACCATGATATTTCAGAACATGGAGTCTCAGTGGACCCTATAAAACTCAGAGTTCTATTGTCAAGTGAGAATCAAAGGAATTTCATCAAGATTAAAAGGATTTTAGGACTAGTAGGGTATTATAGATGGGTTTATAGGGTTTTCCCTTATATTTATTCTCCCATGTCCATGCTTACATGGAATGAGGTAATTTTTCAATAGATTATATAATACCAAGAAAACTATGATGATATAAAGTGGTGATTCACCAATACCCCTATTTTTGTCTTTCTAGAATATTGGAAGGCATATGTGGTATAATGTGCTACCTCGGGTATGGGCCTCAATTATGTGTTGATGAAGAATGAACATGTGGTGGCCTATGTATCTTGCCAAATTTGACAACATGAAACGAACTATACAAACCGAATTATGGAATTATAAGTGTTAAAGTGTTCTTTGAAAACATGGTATCCCTATCTATTAAATAAAAAATTCTTAGTATACTCAGATCATAAAATACTAGAATAAATTTTCTCCAAAAATAATGTACATATAAGGATGTGTTTATGGATTGAGTACCTTCAGTGGTTAAATTTTTATATCATCAGTTCCCCAAGAAAAGGTAACGTCATAGATAATTCTCCATGTAGGAAGATACCAATGCAAGACATAAAAGTGTCTACTAATGAGTGGACTTTAATGAGAAAATATTATAAGATTCATTTGAAATATATATAGTATAATTCATTCATGTTTTTAACTATAATTAAATTGTTTTATTATATTTTGGATTTGATCATGGATGTGTATCCTTATGATGAGTTGTTTCAATTATAAAGGTATCCATCAAATTGTGGGGTGTTTCTAAAAGAATGTGCATTGTCATTAATGGAATTAATTATTTTAAAGTCTTATTCATGGTTCCATTTTCATTGTAAAAGGTAGTGATTTCATAAAATAATTATTTTTTGGGGGTTGTTCATCCAAGGACCACCAATATGTTCTATGATATGTTTTACTGATTTTGGTTTCCTAGGTATAAGGTGTGAAATATATGATTTTTTTCTAGGTGTTATGCTTGTTAGCAAGTTAAAGCTAGCACCAATGTCCATAAAGTTTGTTTCATTAACTCCACCTTACTACTAGGATATGGTGCATGGTTAGCATTGATCTCATCATTGGGATACTTGTACACCCTAGGAGAATATCAACATTTGTGTAGTTATCAATCATCTCAATAAATCATCCCATTTCATTCTTATCATGGATTCCACCAAAGTGGATGAGTTGGGTCGGTTATATATTTAGTAGATAATGAGGCTTATGGTTTTCCATTAGTTATTATTTTATACAAGGACCCCATTATCCTACTATTTTTGGGATTGAATTTAGATGGAAATGGTGTCATAGGTGAGACCCATTACGACATATCATCCTCCATGGATGGTTAAACAATGTGGGTGAATAATATTTTTGAATACATCCTTTGAGAACACATGTTCAATTTGTTAGAATCCTAGGAAAACCATTTTGGAATGGGAGATCATTCATATAATAGGAGTTACCCACCACTATTAAAATTTCTCCCTTTGTGCCACATTGTGGTAGGTCGTGTCGGCCACCATTGTACGGGATAGATGTGAGTGGGGATTCCCTACTAGTACTAAGCCTTGTGCATGATAAGTATAATAATGTTTTGTTAATCAAGTAGTATTTTATGACATCACAAAGCTACCAAAAGTCTTATGTTGATCATTAGTGGTAAAACATTGAATTATATGTTACTGATAGAGAGTTTCTAGTGGTGTCCCCTCACCTGTGTCATCGTCATCTTGGTATGAAAGGAATTCAGATTCCATGTTATGAAAAACAATTTTTGGTTATGAAGAGAGTTGTTAAGACAGAATAATGATTAAATAATCCTTCTATGTTGACATTAATTAATGAAATATTCTATGTATCCCAATTGAAAAGGTATAACCCATACCAATCACACATAATGATTTAGGTGGAATTGGAGTTGGAATCGTATTTGACTGTGTTTAAGAAACCAATAAGGGTTTTGGGATACCAAATGAACGTTTTTTGGATAACATTTATAAATTTGGTTCAGGTTATTTGTAAAAAGGGAAATTATGGGCATGAAACATGAGATTGGATGTATAGAGTCTAATATAAATATCCACATTTCTTATCTGATCTAGATTTGGTTTGCCTTTGTGAGGGTGGAATTTTTTCATGGTGGGGGGAATGGAAACATTTATGGTGTTATCTAGGTGCATGGGAATGTACCCCGCTAGGTAAACTATCTGGACAACATTCCTCTTGGAAAGAGGTGTTGCACTATTCACTCATGATTTGGAACATGGTGTGTCTAACCCATGTGGCATTCTAGACCATTAATATTTTGGTAAATTCCTCAACAACCTTCCATTCATTTTAAACCCAAATCACCCCTCACTAACCCCAATCAACCTTCCCTGAACTATTAGTTCATCCCTCTCTTTCTCTTATTTTATCTCTAATTATTATTGGTTTAGGATCTGGGTCTTAAATAAATCATCCATCATGTCCATATCCTCCATAAATATTACCTTATTATTGTTTCTTCAACATTATTTGTTTTTTATCCTTCTCCATCATTGATTTTGACCTATTTTGGGTTCAAATATCTTTTCTACCCATAGAATCATGATGATAATGAAATTTTATTACTTTCCATTAGTCTCCCCTTAGTGTGTCTTATGGATTCTAGTAATTTTCAGAAGATTATTTCAAAGAGGTATGTGGTTCCTTGACTTGGAACTACTTTCTGATTTTTTTTATGATTTTTTTATTTTCTAAATGGCATTTATAAATTATGTGGGTGATATGAAAATGGATATCAATGAATTTTGGTATCTATTGACTATTGAAAATACATGTTTCCCTTTATAAATATAATTTTTCTTGAAATGTGTGGCTTAAATTTATGGAATAATGGAAATTAGATGGAGAACATAGGAACCATAGTTAGTCTAGGGTTGTTACAATGGACTATTATTCCATTTTCCTCAGCTAGGGAAGGACACAGGCTCTATAGTTGGTTCATTATATAAATCTATCTAAATATATTATAATGACTTGGGGACCTATAAAACAATAGATATGTCCTATTATCAGCACACACTAGATTATTATATATGTTATGATCACTGAGGTATGGGGAACCTAGGGACCAATGGACATAGCTTCTTAGGGAGACTCCCATGGTTTATTTCTTTTCATTTCACACTTTTAAATTTATATTTGCATTACTTTCCCTTAATTTATTAATAAAAAAGTATTTACTGTATTTAAAACATAATTTTTGGAAAATATCATATTAAATTATCTTTTAATTTCATTTTACAGAATCTTCTAGTGATATCATGTTGGTAATTTTCGGTCTCACTCTAGATACACCCCTTAGGTGTATATAGACCTTTTTTTGTCACTCATGTAATGGAATGTTCTTTTATAGTGGTGATGATGGTTCAATATATTAGTATCATTATTTTGGTCTTATGTTGATGAAGGTAACATCGGTGTCAGATCACATCCTACATGGGGGATTTGTTTTCTTTTGGTATATCCCATCCACATCTAGAAATTTTAGTTCTTGTCTACAATAGATAATTTATTAAGAGATATTAGTTAAATGTTTGATAAACAGTATTTTTTTTGATGTGGTGGGATACATTTGGATTGTTTATTGATGTTTTTTATGTGAAAAACATTCCCAATGGTGTTACTCGATTCCCATGAAATAGTGTTCATCCCATGGAGATCGGGAATTCCATTTGGGCCTTACCATGTTCTAATTCAGGTGTCTGGTTTCATAGAATAATATAATGGTCTGTGAAACGTGTTTTTGGATAGTATTAGACCGAAGATACTGTTCTATTTTAATTTATTTTTTTTATTTTACGCTTTTTTATATCTATGGAAAAATATTTTTTATGAATGAATATGATCCTTTTCATTGATGAATGATTTTTTTATAAATAATTCTAGAATTTTTTTGACAAATTAATGTAAAGTAGTTACTCTCGTTGTCTAAATTAATTTTTCAAGGTATCACCTTTGATAATGGGGAATTAAATTGACTTTCATTTCTCTACGGTCTTTGGGAAATCAGATCACTTTCATAAGGGAAAAATCACCCATATTTTAAGTATCAAATTTGTGTTTTAGGAAATTTTTGTGGATTATTTCATTTAAAAAAGTATAAATTGATTAATAAAATTTGTTAATTCATCATATACAATGATAAAAAAGTTTATGAAGGATGAAACCTGCCCATAAAAATTTTCTCTAGTTTATATTTTTCAATAAGTATTACTTTTAACCTATTTATTATAATTTTAAATATATAATGTTAATTTATATTATCAATGTAATTTTTTATTTAAACATTATGAAATAATATCAATTCCCATATTCTATTTTTAATTTATAAAATAGAATTAAAAAATGATAGTTTCATATCTTACCTAGCAACCTCCTCAGTAGAAATGCATGTTGTCACTACTGTGTGACATTTTAAAGTGGAAATTATTTATTGGGGTTTCATGAAATAATACCCCTCGCATAAATTAAGTTATTTATTTGGCAGGTTTCTTATGCTGTATTTTAATTATTTTGAATATACACGATTTTATCCACTATTACCGAGTCTTTCGTAGAATAACTGATTTTAAAAAAGACTACTCCTAAGCATGGAATGATTATAAACAGCTTGAGGAGTCAAGTAATAATGAAAATTTTAAATATATCATTCAAAAATATATTTCATTATCTAAAAAATTTACTTCACACTATAAACATATGTATTGACGTGTTAACTTAATTTTTACACGATTCATGTAGTATGTAGAAAAATATTAATTATATCCACTAATTTAAAATAATTAAATGAATTGAATTCTAAAAAATATGATCATGAAGATGAAAATATTGTTCTATCCCTATTTTATTTTTAAGAACTCTCTATGGATGATGCAAGAGAATAATTAGACCTATATATTTCAATTTTAGATTCAAAAGAGGAAACTAACCATGAATGTAATATTGATTTTATTGTTAGAAATAAAAATGGTTAGGAAAATTTATTTGGTTGAAATTGAAAAAAATAAAACTCCATGTGAAATTTTATATATTAAAGAAGATAGATCATAACTTTTGTTTCAAACATTTTCCAAATATTGAGAGATAATGGATCCATTAATGTTTTCTAAGATCAATTAGATAAACTTAATAGACTTCATAAATTTAAGAAATCTATCTTCCCCTGATAAAAAATGTTTAAACCTGAGTGAATACATCAATAATTATAAAACTTTTACCCACATTTGTATATTTATTTTTATAATAAATATTGTAAGACTTCTCCAAGTGTATATTTTATATATGAATATTTAGAATGGACATATCTTTAAAATGAAGAGGAAGTAAATGATATAATTTAAGATATAATTCTATTCTTTGTCGAATAGTAAACTATTGTACGTGGGTATGGTGATACCAAAATGTTTTTTAACGAAGAGTCCAATTTTCATGATTCTTTAATTAACAGTGGATATTTTTATATTGAATCGTCTTTGTTTAATTAAATAAAAAATAAAATTTTCACTAACATTCCCATTTTTACCTTTTTTATGGTCAAGTAACATGCATGCATACCCTGGATGATGATAAAAAGATATCCAAAGGGTGGTGTCCAATAAAAAATAAGATGGATCATTATTTTTCATTCCCCAAATATGAATGATGTAACTAATTTAATAGGGGTGGTGTTGAAGTAATTTATCCATGGGATTATATAAAACTATTTAAATCTAATTTAAACTAGTAAAAATATGTGTTTCATGTTTTTGATTATGAAAATACATCCATATTCATATTATGGAGGACTTTCTAGAAATTTTTATTTTGGGGAAGTAAAATCGAAGCACCCGCTTAGGGGGGGGGGGGTGAAAAATCATATTCCTTTCATTTTCAAAATTCCTTTTGTTTGTTATTTCATTTCCTTCAATAAAATTTAGATACTTTATTTTTTCATGTACTAATCAAATTTGTAGCTATTTAGAGGAAAGATCAATGTTGCGGCTACACAATAAGAACCAGGTTATGTCATTACTTCCATATATTTTTATCTTTTATTATTTTCATGATATTAAATTATCATATAAAATTGTTAATAATGTCTAAATATTACAATAAATTTTTTTTGGGGGATAATCATGCTATATAGATTATGATTTTTTGTGTTTTATTTTCAAATATTAGTTTTTTTATTTTTTATTCGTTTTTTATTTAAAAATTTTCCGTCAAAAAAACTTTTAACAATAAAATTAATTAATTCTTGAAATTTAAAACTATTTTCCTTGACAGTATCATACTTGATTCAAATAAAAAAATTATATTTTATATTTGTTGTGTTTCATATTCAAATTATGGACATTAAAAAAGACCATAGACATCTGAATTTCATGCCCAAAATGTTCTCTAAAGTTGAAAATCGCTTTTAAACGATGATTATAAGCCAATATGAAATATTCTATGAAATAAAAAACTTATCGAGTGAATCACATAATCCTTTTTTACTAGAATATTCCACGATTCTTTCAAAAATATCTGAGATTTAAGAAATATGTGTAAAAAATGATTGACCTAATTTACTTGTGAATGACGTCATCATTAAAAAAAATTAACACTCTTAATTTGCCCAAAATTTTACATTTTATTTTTTTGAGGCATTTTTAGACATAATCATCTTATTTAGATAGACTCATTATAATCCAATTTCCATACCCAACCAACTTATGATGCACATAGCTTGATTTTAGTAAAGATTAATTATGGTGTTTATTATTTGTAATTTATTACATCATTAAATGTATATATGTGTTAGAAAAATCTAATTATAAACACAAAATAATTAATATTTAAACATTTTCATTTCTCAAGATTTCATAGAGGGAAACAATTTGTGCATTTATAATGATTTAAAAACTATCTATGAAATTTTTGGCATCAAATGTTTATTTTAAATCTAGGAAATTAAAGATCTTGTGGGATATAGATGGATGAATTTTTTATGTTATTTTTGAATTTATTTTATTCCACGCATAAATTGTAGAATACCACTCCTGAGAAAAAGTTCCACTCTTGTAATTTTTCTTTTATAAAAAGAACAGTCATATATTAATACATCACAAATTTTCACCTATGAATCCAACAAAACTACATAACTCATAACAAACCTTTATAAGATTTGTTTGATGAATAAAATTACTTAACTAAATTATATAGGTATTTATAAATTTTTTATTCTCATAGTGGCCATTTCATTTTTTATGATAAAAACATTATTCTAATTTAAAATCATGTTTCCGGAGAAATATAGGTGCAGTAATAATCATCATGCATGAAATTATAACAAAATAAGAATGGAATTAATGAAAATAATGGAAATTTTTTTAATTTAATCTCTTGATGAAGAATGATAAGTTTTGTGCCTTGATTTTAATCATGAGAATTTAATTAACATGTGTTATCAATTTTTCATTCAAACATTATTTTTGTTTCTCACATGTTCAGGATTCCATGTGTTATGTGTGGGGTTTTAATAGATATAATACAGAGATTTTTTTAATATTCATTTTAAATAATATATACGTGATAACATTTTTATGTGTTATTTCAGTATCTCTATAATTTTTATGAATCATGAAGTAAATTTTTAAAATAACATTATTATATAATTCTAACTATTTTTAGGACTTTAGTATTTTGATCATTATTTTTTAGATACTAATCAAAATTTTTAAATTCATATTATTATGTCCTCTTTTATCATGATCTTCATTTCTTCTAGAAATTCCATGTAATGAATTGATCATTTTGATGCGTGAACAAATCATTCAAATTTGATGATAATTGCCATTCAGAATTGAACCACCTTTAGTAAATTGGGTATAACATAATATATAGACCCCAAATGAGTTAATTCAATATATATAATAAATATAACTGTAAAAATAACATGATAATTATATATCATAGTAAAATTATCTTATTTTGGTAGTTGATGTATGAAAAAAAGTTAAAGAAGATGATGACTCATTTTTCCTAAAAACAAATACATCAGTATCATATAGATAACATTCCATATATATCTCTTAGGATCTTATAATTATTAATGGATATATAAAATTCAAATATTAACATCTTCAATGGATAATCCATTTCAAATTTTGATGGGTTTTGAAAAAAAAATATTCTGATGATTTTGAATAAAAATGTTGGGAGGAAAATATTTCATTTCCATTTCATTTAAATTTATTTATTCCCTTAAATTTTAGTGGATGGTGATATTGAGGTAGTGGGATATGATTTACGATAATTTTTTGAGATTAATAATTTTCCAAGAAGTAGTTAATCAATGAATGTATACACCTCATGTGGTCATGGATAGTGGATGCTCAATGATACTCTTTCCTTTTGGGTATATGATTGTTATTTTATCATTTTTATTCTTTTGGAAAATATTTTTCATGAATGAAGATGGTTATTTTATTTAATGGATACACTTTCTTATAAATTATTCTTTATTTTTTTCCAAATTATAAATTTTAATTTGATTCTGTCATTATTGAAATTTCTTTTTTGAGTCTCGCCTTTGGGCATAGTGAGACTAAGCTATTTTTGATTTTAAAAATCCATAGGATAATTAGATCACTTTTATTAGGTAATTGTAACACATATTTTAGATCCTAATATGGTTTATAGGTAATTTAGATTTATTATTTTAGGTACTAAAGTATACCTTGAGAAATATAATTTGTAAACTCATGTAAAAATAGTGATAAAGGGTCTTTCTAAAGGTTGAAACTTGTATACTATGGATATCTCTAGTCAATATTTGTCTATCGGTCTTGATTCTAACTTATTAAATCTAATATATAATCTCTCAATTTAATTTAAATTATAAAACATATTTTATTATTCAAAAAATTTATTTAATAATTTCTCATCCCCATTTGACGTTTTTAAAACAAATTATCAAAGTAAACAATTATATAACTTATCCCACAATAACCTCATAAGACAACTCAGTGAACAAAAAAATGATAGATTTTAATAGGGAAATTATTGAATGGGATTTTTATACAAAAAAAACCTCACAATATATATAACCAATGATGATATTTAAAAGGTAATTTTAAAGGAGAATGAAAAGGATTATGAAGCATGTGTGGTAGGTGAAAAATGGAAATCCATGTATCTGACTATTGCATGACTTGGCTACTTGATCAAAATCAGATCAAGAATGAAAATATAAAAGAATAAATTTTTTCTAGTTATTAATATGTTTCATTTAATAATATCTACACGTAGATAAAGAAGTAGGTGCATGAGCCTGATTATATATTAATTTAATTCTCACTCATCTAGTAGATGAAAAGAGTTTAGAGTAAGAATATAAAACTAAAAAAATTTAGATAACTCTTGAAAAGGAAGATACTAAATCTAAGAACAGTTTTGAGAATGAAAATAGTACATTAATCCCAAAAGTGAAAAACCCATAAATCTAGTGGTGGAATGATGATTAATACTAAAGCTAAATGTAATGATTAGGGAATCTATTTCAACCCTCCAGATCAAGCTAAGGAGATATTCATAGATAAAACTAATTTACTAATAAATATGAAGGTACATTAATGTTGGGTCATTGATGATGAATATATATCATTGAAATATCGTACGGGTGATATACTGAAATAATTCAACCTATGATAGATATATTCAATTTTCCAAAACTGAAATTAAGAATATATTTGAAGGAAACTAATTTTTTTTTGGTTGGATCATCACTCTTATAAAATTCTCTAATTCATATTAGTTTTGTTTCAATAGGGCGATTAACTGGAAACATATGGTAGAAAATAATTTTTCCTAATTTCTTTGATGTATGCATTCTGGCGATGTGTTGGTTTTTGAATCATTCAAAACATAATTTTGTAAATCCCCACAAAAATTATTCTCTTATTTTGTATCATAGTGTTTTTTAATGATATAATTATTATATCAGTTAGTCAGTCATGTTTTCTACACATGGATAGACCCCAAATACGATGCATCAGTGGATTTAGGGTACACTTCTAAGTAACATGTGATTGAACATGAATTATAATTATGTTATGCTAATCTTCAATTATGATATCCCCATGATATTGGAGAGTTTTGAAAAACTCTAAATTAGATATATAATGTAATTTATAGGGATGTTGAAAATCTATTTATGGGTATATAATCTCATTAGAATATTATTTTGTTCATAAATTGCATTAAACATTTTATGTTTCAGTTGATTCCATACTTAACTCTAATTTGATTTTTTTAAGACCCTATAAATTTTATTTGAGAACATGATGTATAAAAATTTAAATGTCTGTATACCCCCATATATAAATATCATAATCTAATACTATTATTACATATTTGTATGTCTCACTAAATACAATAAAAAATAGTATAATGAAAAAGACTGGAAGATGAGAAGAACTAAAAAATAAAAGGTGGAATCATCTTAAGAATAAGGTAGACATTGTGGTACAATTAGTTCTAGTTTTTATGGTAATAATGGAATTAAAATATTTGACTACCTATATTGTAAGGATGGAAATTATTATTAAGGTTTATTAGTGATTTGTTTTGATCACATATTTATCTTCGTTTATAATCTAGATGATGACAAGTAATGGCTCATAAAAGATTCTAAATTAATGAAAACTTTATCAGCTGGGATGTTTCCAAAATGAAATTATTTCTTCAATGAAATGAAATATAATAAGTAATATTTATAGACAAGTATAGTTAAATTCTCAATCTCAGAATAAAACATGAAATCCTACCATGATGACATTATAAAAATTAGTATAAATTGGAAAATTATGATCTTTACACAAAGAGAGCCTCATCAAGATCTTACTGATGTCATATATTCTTAGATGGAGATGAAATCAATAATAGTGAATTATTATGGATGTATATTGAAATAATGACGAAGGTTTCATATATTTTTGATTCAAAAAGTGGGGAAACAATGTTAATGATAACCAGACAAGGTTATTGTTGAAAAGAAAACAATTAGTATAAAATTACTTTATCTGGAAGTCAAGTAGAGATATCCAGAAATAACCAAAGATAGACCTTCCCAAATAATTGAGAACAAATTCTCTATCAAACAACTTTTTATGGAAAAACTACTTATAAAAAACATAGATTTTTTGTAATGGAATCTTTTAACCCTGTAAAGATTCATCTATTAGTCTCTTATGTAGTAAGTAAAACTCAAATCATAGTTCATTCAGTTAATGAAAAATCTACTTTTTATGAATTTACTAGATACAAATCAAATATTTAAAACAAAATTGGGTGGTTGAAAAACAAGATAGACCCACTAAAAATTCATGGAATTATATGACATTATTTATAAGTATAACCCCATAATGTGTCCATATAAAATATAATATTTAAAATATCATTGTAGATGCTAAAAAAGTCCGTAACTCAAAGAGGAAGTATCAAACGGACGGAGAGAAGTCATATTCGAACTCAGAGGCCTGGTCCGGAGGACCTGGAAGTGGTGCGCAAAATTAAAGGGCACTTGCGTGATAAAATTTTGTTCGCATGAAGGGCTCCCGGGATTCACGAAAAGGAAATGGTGTGGCGCGCAATTCTGCGCACTCGGATCCGCGCGGGGAAGCCCTATGCGCCGACGGGTCCTGGGGCGAAATATTTCGCGTGCTGACCTATTTCCACGATAGAGAATTCCTATAAATAGAAGGCGACCTCAAACATTTCGGGGTTGAGGAATTCGGGCTAGCTTCTGTGCGCACAATTCGGACTCCCGCGCACGCAAGATGTCTTCCAGGTAATTCCTATTTTCGCGCAACCTTGCCCCATGGCTCTCCTTTGCATGCAACCCCACTGGCTTAAGTTTATATGCCAACTCCTCTGGGTTCTTCATTTGAGTGAAATCCTTTCCCATTGCATGCAATCCCCTCTAATTGTGTGCAATCCCTTCCAAATTGTGCACAATCCCTCTGTTTTGTTTTTCCATGACTTTGGGATCAGTCATTGCCCCCTCGCGCAATCCAAGCCCATTGCGCCCAATCCCCTATTCGCACCCTATCCTTCTACCCCAATTGTGCGCCATCCCGGTGTTTTGCGTGAAACCTTCTCTTTTCACGCAAAACCCAGGACCCCTCACCTTGACGCCCCATGGGTGGCTCTCTGCAGCAGCGCTCAATGTCTTCCATACCAGTCATGCACGCAATTCGTTGTTTTCCCATAAGTCCTTCCAGGCTCGTACGAAGTATCCTCAAGGTCCCTTGGGAGGTGTTTCCTGTCACGTTGCTTTGCCTCTTGCTTCTTCACGTAGGCACGCTAACGGCTATTACTTCTTCACATAGCCACGCTATCGTGGACCCCTCGATGGTTCGCCCTGCGACCACCCTTCACTACGGCCTTGCCAATGCCTTACCTCCCAAAAGGGGTAGAGGGTGTTGGGCAGGTAGGCCCTAGGGGTGTGGAGCGAACCCACCTCATCCGATCTGCAGGACATTATACTGTCAAGCACCTCGTTTTTTACACATGATGTAAAACAGTTGTCCGACCACATGCCTCACACGCAGGGTACCCCGACTCAAACATTATTTATGCCTCTCGTCTCCACGAGAAAGGAATATTCTTCACATGAAATGAGATCCTCATTTTGGAGTGGCGTTTGTCCACGGGGGAAGAGCTGCCTAAGAGCGTAAGTCCCTAGCCTCTCTTGCCGAAGGCTTCACCCATGCACCTCTGTACTTCCACACTACCATTGCCAGTGGAGGGCGCGATATGGAATGAGGCATCTCCTATGTTCGGTCCCAAATCCCTCTCCCTATGTTCTTTGTCGCGCCATGGGCCTCCATCCTGGAGTAATCCCCAGCACCAAGGGCTGCTAACCACGCATAAGCCCATGTTTCCTCTTTGGGCCGCTCAACACGTAAGCCCCTTTCCGCTTCTCACGAACGCACCATTTGCGACGTTATCGTTTGGTCCCTGTTGCCTCTTGTTTCTCACACCGAGCATCACTCACGTGGGATCAGAGTGAGCATCGACCATGACATCCTATTATGGGCCGACACAGAGCATAAGCCCCATCCTAGCGAACAACATGGACTCTGATCCGTTCTAACACGGAGTATGTAGGTAGCCTCCACGAGGTTCAAGCCACCACCCAGTCATTCCGTCTTCTTTATGCCGTTTTGCCAACACTTTGGGCTGCCTCAGAGCATAAGCCCCAAATTGTTCATCACGCATGATGTTAAACTGTATGTCGTCATCTGGCATGACGTTAAACTATATGCCCTCTTCCCACATGATGTTAAATTGTAGGCCCTGAACTACGTGGACATTGATCTGTGCTAACACATGGTACGTAGGAAGCCTCCACGAGGTTCAATCCCATCACTCATTTTTCCAACCCCTCCGCATCGGTTCACAACCAATATTATGGGCCGCCTCAGACCGTAAGTCCCATACCCACTATTATGGGCCATCTCAGAGTGTAAGCCACATACAACACACACACATCTCATCCTGACCTCTCCATCGAGCCCACGTTCCTCATAATGCTCAAGCCCCAGCCTGGAGGTCGTACTTCCTCCAGGCTCTAATCCATGGGTTCATTCTCACGGGTCGCCTCTTTTGGTGTCACACCGTATCACCGAACTACATGGACATTGATTCCCTACCATGGGGATACGTAGAAGCGTCCACGAGGTTCAAGCCCCTCTTCACTCCATCACCCATACTGATCCTTACCCGGGCCGCCACATCTCGGTGGGATCATGCCACCTCATTCCACTCCACAGTATCCGGGAATGCACCCACGTGATGGCCCCATCATCGGTGTTCCCCCTAGGGGTTCCTTCAATCTGATCCACTCTCAGTGTTCTGATCAGTTCGATTCGTCTCTGCTAGACATTAAACTCACGAAATACCCAATGTTAAACATCAGAGGATGAGGAAAACCTCAAATGGTTCACAATTCCCCGCGTTCGATGTGGGATGCCTCAGGTTTACACACCCTCGAGAATCCCTATAATAAGGGACAGAAGACAGACATGCCAATACCCCAGCATCATGGCACGCCAAAGACACCTCAGCATGACCATTATCCTCCCCAAAGGTTGCTACCCCAACCAGACCCCTTGGAGCATCTCGAAGGAAGCAGCGTAATTAACTACTGTTCATGCAGATATGGCGCCGGGAACGAGCTTCACGAACCCATCCTAAATCTATGAGGGAGACCCGGACTAGGTGACGATCATCGAGGAGGAATCCAACGAAGGAAAAACAGACATCCCATCATCCTGGTTTCGATCAAGGGACAGACATCCTAGAACAAGGAATGAATACCGCCCGTCTTTGGAATGTGGGAAGGCGGGGCCTCAAGCCGCGCTTCCTCCCCCGCATGACAGATGTGCGTGCGCCCCAGAAAAAGCGTCAGAAACAATAAACATGAAATAAAATATAAAAATAATGGTAAAATATGAGAAAAGATAAAATAAGAATATTTTTAATAAAATAGTGAAGATGTTGAAAATTATTATAGATATTTATTAAATTCTAGAATAACATGTTAGTGAATAAAAATGATATACTACTATATGAAATAGATGGGAATACTAAAATAAATGGAATATATAATGCCCAAAAGTAAGAAACTTGTAAAAAATAATATTTATCTTAGAATAACATGTTTAGATATATTTAAAACTTCAGTGAGAAGTGAATCTTTTGAGTTTATTCTTATTTGAAATGATGGAGCAACACTTAATATTTTTACTAAAATAACTAGTATAATTAAGGAACACCATAGACTGATAGGTAGGTAAATAATCGTTCCTTGAGGGGTTTGAAAAAAAAGAAATAATCAAACAATACTACTACTAAAAAGAAAAAACATGTGTCTGAGAAGTTTACCAAAAGTGTTAACTAAAAGAAGAATGAAATTCTTTTGTGAAGGTGAAATCATTTTGGACACAATCAAAAAACGTATATGACTATCCTATTAGAAAATATAGAGTAGTTTAATAAAAAAGGGAAATCTCCACTAATCCCAAGTGTTAAATATTATATCAAGAAGGATTCCACATTAGTGATAAAACTAATAATTCCACAAGGTTTTCAATTATAAAAACCTTATATGGATGAAATAATAATGAAAATAAAGAATTTAATAGCTTAAACATAAAAGGAAAATGGGTGGACAATGTATTCTCAACTCTATAGAAATGATTGAGAAGCAATGCAAGGTCAACCATATTCTGATATCATTATAGAATTATTAATGTAGAATGGTGTTGAAGGTGATATATGGGAGGAATCAATTAATGTTGTGATAAATATACATCCAAACCTGAGATTGAGATTACAAACCATTTCGATATTTGATCTTCATGAATGATAAAATTCATCCCATGAGAGAAAGAAATATAATAAGTGAAGACTATATGTAATTTATTATTATCTTAAATTCATGAACCTAAGAACCCCCAACATATTCGATGATTAAACTATGACAATTCTAATTGTATTTTTTTATTTCTATTTATTATAATTAAAATTATGGATGGTTGTTCAATCAAAAAGAGATTTAATTTAAAAACTCTACAACATTAAAATATAGTTTTGTGAATATTATTGTAGTTTTTTATAACTTTCATAAAAATAATTATTTTAGACCCCCAATGTGATAAAGAAAAAAAGGTATCACTTGTTAAAATGTGGAAAACATTACTATATAAACTAGTTACTCTTTTCCTAGTAAGGGGAATGTTTTCATGGTATTTGAGTTGACTAGTTTATGGGATAGTTCTAATAAAAATATGATTCTATGTTTTGAATTATGATGATCCAATATTGAAATATAATTCTTCCAATTACATGAACTGTATGTATTCATTATTTATGTATAGTGGATGATTTTTGGAACATTTTTTTTACAATATATGAGAGTACACATACATTAAAGGGGTGAAATAATTTCTTCCCATATTTTTTTATTGTCAAATTGTGAAGAAATTACATTATTAATTTGATTATATATGTATTTGACAAAAAATATATTGGGGAAAATAAATTCCCTTATATTGATGATATTATTTATTGCGAATGATTATTTTTATGATTTTAAATATTAATTTTCAAGGTTAATGATGAGGATTATGGATTAATTTATCCACCAAATGAACTAATATATTGTTAACCATAAGGATTAGGTAATGAAAATTTGAGTTATCTTCATTAAAACATCTGTCTGAACAAGTCCTTAGGGCATCCCAAAATATCAGTTGATTAATTATCTAAACATCATGGAATAACATTAACAGGTTTTGAAGAGAAGTTATAGAACTATATATAATAGTTTTTATAACAATAGTCATCTATATATTTAACAGCTTTAAGAGATGTTATAATAAAAGTTAAAATTTATAACTAATTGGAGTTTTAGGACAAAAAAATTAAAATAAATCCATCCTAGTGTGGTTTTCCATATGAATTCGTAAATCAGTGGTGAAAAAAAACATGGATGAATTTATGGGTTCACCAAATTCATAAATATAGTGTGAATTATTGAAGATACTATCACATGATTATATTTGATACAATTACTTTTTAATCATTTAAATGTTTTGATAAATACATGTAAAATCCCAGTGGTGTTTTTAAATTATTAATGTGTTCTTGGAAAGGATGTAGTTATTTTATAATGAATGAAACACAAAAAATACTCCTAATACTTGAATCTGCACAGCTAAAGTCACCAATTATGTAAATCCACCCTAAAAAAATTTTCCGATATTAATCTCATCATATGGGAATTCAGTCATGTGTAGGCATTGGTGTGATAAATTTCATCCAATGTAGTTGATTAGGCTAGGTATGTGATTTATATAATTGGCCAAGGTGATTTATTGGAATTAAAAAGAATATGTGATTCTGGTTTTCCATATATATTAATATACACTTATCGAATTCCACATATTAAAATCTAGTTATGAATATGATTTCTATGTTACTGATTTCAAAGACACATTCAAATGAAAATGATGTAAGTGAATTTTTATAGGATCACTATGTATCCAAATTTTTCACATAATGAATTGATGTAAAGGTATCCATAAAAGAGACAATTCAAATTTTGTTAATGGGAAATTCATGAATACATATTCCCTATAAATCATTATTGAAAAACTATGAGTTTTTATAATGATTATTATAAAGAAGAAAATAAAATTTGGAGACTCTTGTACTTTTAATTGATTATTGAAACATCATGAATCTTATTTATGATAAGTTTTGATCCAGATTTGAGAAAGATGAAGATTATAGGATCCAATTATTTTATTCAATGGTGAGTAAAATGAATTTCTTATGTTTTCAAGAATAATGAATATAATGTTTCATTGAAGCTAAAAATGTTCATTGAGGTCTACATCATTATGATCTACGCTAATAATAAAATTTTTAGTGGAGATATTTTTAGATAATTGGGGATCCAAGCCTACAGTTGAAGAATGAAAAATATTCGTTGATATGTGGCTATAGTGTACTTTCAAATATTTAGAAATATGGTGTGATCAGGACTATATCAACTATAATAGAGAATATGATGAAGAATGGAAGATATTTGAGGCTATTTGAATGTTTTGGAATAGTTTTTACTAGAAAATTGAAATTGGAATGAATGAGATTATGATTTCAAGAAATATTTATAATAAATATAATATTTATTTGTCCTTGTAATGTTCATATATAAAGGGAATTTTTAGAATAATCATTGAGTTTAAAAGTATGTGAATGGGAGGACATGGGAATTTTAAATAGGTATTTTATAATAGTTATTTTGTGGAAGTGGTTGTCATACCTTCTCAGCATACCATTTCTGATTTTTAGAAATAAAATTTCTAATTAATGATGTTGGACATGCATTTGATAAGTTGATCAAATTTGGTAATAAATAATATAATCGGAATAAGGAACCACAAGTTACATGTCTGTGATAAAAAAATTTATCCAATAGAAATAGATATCTAAAAAAAGGATAATAATGGGAAGCAGATACTATTATGAGAAGAATGTTTTCGTGTATTAAATATGAATTTATTTAGAAAATCAAACCATTTTTTGGATTTTAGTTACAATAAGCTAAAGTAATGAAAAATTGAATATTTATTGAAGACTGAGATATATAATGTTTATCTTAAATATTATTACATAATTGAATAACTTTTATTGAGCTAAGGGAAATCAATTTTGAAATGAAAATCATCCTTTATTTATATTTTCATTGACATCCATGAAAGAACATGAAATAAAATCTTCTGTTTACATGGTGTGAATACATAAAAACTATTGGACTTAAGGTATTCTTGATGACCATAGTATGATGTTGTGACTATAGTGTGACTCTATTTTGGATGTCCAGTGGAATGTATGAATGTGGATTCCTTTTAGGCTGGGGAAAGAAAATATTTATGACATAGTTTTGGTGTAAGAAATACCACCCAACATAATCAACATCAAACTCTAGTGGGGAGTTCTTAATGAGGGAGAACAATTAATAAATATAAGGATTTGGTCTTTTTACTGAATAGTATAAAACTACTATGTGCCTATTTATTTCATCAATTTAGTACATATAGTTAATTATTAGTACATAAAAAGTTATAGAAAAATTTCAATAACAAAAAATAGGGGTTAAATTCTTAATATGTTTCATAATATTTTGAAATTAGGTAAACATAAGCAACACATTATGGGTTTCCTTAGGAAAACTATGTGATGATTTAGTTTATTATAGTGCTTAATGTATTAGAATTATTATATGTGGGTCTCTAATGACAATCAGTTATGTGGTTCTCATTTTCATATTTCCTTGAAATTTGGTTATGTTTTATTAAAATATGTCTCTTTATTAATCTATGTGTAATTTATAATGTCCATCTTCACATACCAAGATGATTGGAATTTCATACATTTTGAAATTCACAGATGTAAACTTTGGTTCTAACATGAATCACATTCTTAGTTGAATCACCTATAACTGATTCATTTAATTGTAGTGATTTTAGTGTGTGATTCAATTCCCTTAAAATGACCTTCTCATATGGGAATTCTATTATGTGATGGATTCGTAAATGAGGTGAATTTGATAACAAGGATTCTGAAGAAATGATTAATTTATTTTAGCATTTATTTCAATACATATTACATTAATTTAAACTCTTTTATTTGTACAAAATCATATAAATGATAATATAAATGTTTATTTGATGTCCTATATCTATGTTTTCTTCCATATGTTATCAATATGAATGAATATATTGAATATTATACTCTTGGTATAGTTTCTTCATCTTATATGTATATAAATATTTGTTTTTTTCATTAGGATTGTACAAGGGATGTTAAATATATTAATAAATATAGACATCATGATGTTTATGACATATAGTATGACAAAAAAATTTAGGGGTACAACTTTAGCCTATTCAAAAAATATTATGGAGACTCTAATAATTATCTTAAACTCTATAGGTTGGGTTAGAGGATATGGACACCTAATATATAATTCATATATTGAAAATGGTTTGGAGTATTTGGTACTGTTTAATATCATTGATGATTTATGAATGAACCTTTCATGAATTTTAAATGGATGGAATGTCTTGGTGAATCATGTACAATCTTACATTATCGGTATCCAAAAATACCATAGTCACTAGATCTGGTGATTGATATTGGTTCCTTGATGATGAAAACCGTTGGCATTGATGAAGTCTTAAAACATAATGTTTTTCAAAAACAATAAAATTATTTGATGGCTTCTATTTCAAACTATACCAAGTTGATCTTTCACTACACCCAACACAGATTTTATCTTTCGGTTCCTGAAAAACTAAGTTTTTATTTTCTTAAACACATTACTATGTTAGAAATAATTACATGCAACACCAAGATAAAAAAAATTCTTGCTATTAAAATATCGTTATTTACCATGATAGTTATAACACATCCATTGGAATGGCAAGTATTAATAGGATTAACTAAATTATGAAAATATGGTTTTCTCATGAAACACCAAGAGTTTTTATGAATTAATTTTTCAAAAATAACTAAAATTTTTTATGGATTTAATTGCACGCTACACCAAGAAAATCTCGCACTAAATGAAAAAATGAGTGTATTTTTTGGCACATGAAATATTATGTTTTTCTAGCACTCTACACATTACTCAATAATATTGTATTACAAGAAACACCATGATCAAACAAAACATGTCACACTATTAAAATATTATTAATTAATATGATAGATACCAACTAGCTTTTGGAATGGTGGGTGTGGATAATATTAATGAAACCACTTAAATATGGTTTATTCATGTACATAAAATTAATTCTTCATAGACTAATTAATTTGATATTAAAATAAAATCCTTTTGAAACTAAAAGGAAATAATTCTTTGAAATCCTATTTTCATGGATATAATTATGTTTTATAAAAATAAATAAATAAAATCACACATAGTGTATTATATTGATATATTATATATTCAATATAATTTTTAACATTCTTCTGATGAGTTTTCTAAAAAAATATATAACTAAATCCAATTTTATACTTAAAACTGTATTTTTCAAAAAGCTATTTTATTGACTATTTATGGTGCACATTTTTTAAATTTTATATTTACCATTTTTAGAGAATTTATTTGATAAAATAAATTTTAAATTTTAAATAATAATATACAAAAAATATTTATATAAATTCTTTTGTTTTTTTTGAAAAATTTCAATTTTTATGAATAGTGGAAAATAATGATTTTAAATTGAAAGCAACATTATCATTTAATTTATTTATAATGTTAAAATATATTATTAATATTTTTATTTTATAATTAGTTAAATATTAAATGTATTACTCCTATATAGATAATAGTAATAAATTTAATTTTTATTTTGATATAATGTATGTTTTTAAACCATTGAACATTTTAACATTAAAACCCCACTTTCTCATCGTGTTTGTGAGATTAATTTTAAATTAATTTCATCTATTTATGTTAATGGAATTTATAAATAATATATTAAATCCTTGAAATAAAAATAATTTTTATTTACTAATAATTTCATCTTCATTTTTTACAATAATGATTAGTGAAAATAGTCAAAATAATTTAATGCAGTTAAGGTTAAAATAAGCTTTTCTAAATAATAAGATTTTGTTTTAAAATTAATTTTTTCCACACATATTATTACTAATTAATGAATATTAATTAATATTTATAATCATTAGGTATATAATATATAATAAATATCCTTTTAATTATAGTATTAATGTATTAGCAACCTATGTAATGAAAAAGATACAAGTTACCTTTCTTAAAACTACAATGTAAAAATTGAGTAAACAAAAATACAAAGGATAAGTTGTTAAAAAATGTATTTAAATTTTTTTTGGATGTTTTTATTGACGAATTCGTCCTTAAAATAAATTATTTTTCTATTTTATGGTCTCATGAGATAAGGTATACCTACAAATAGTGAACAATTTTGGGTATTGACACGAATCCAAATCCATCTCATTTATAAAATGGCACTCACTCTCCCCACTTCTCTACACCAATCTCGAAATGTTTCATGACCAAAACCAACCTAAATAAAATCCCAACTTCCTTCCCCTATTCCTATAATACCTTTTTTGGTAATAAATCCAACCAATCAAATACTTAGTGAAAACCTAAGGCGGATACACGAAGAAGAGGTAATGATCAAAAACAAGCGTTTTCAATTTATATCTTCATCCACCTCCTTCAATTCTTATTATACCATCGTGACAGAATAACCTCAGTATATTCCACATATTCAGATATATTTATGTAAATTCTATGTTATACAACATCACACACTTCTATTATATGGGTTATGAAATAATATTTTGTATGTATGGTGGACTACCGCCCCAGGAAAAGATGTCATTTGTTTTTCCATTACATCCGTTCATGGTTTGAAATAATGATGAATTTATAGTTTATATATTATTTAAAAAATATTTAGGATGTTATTATTGCTATGAAATTATGATATCATTCATATATTCTTCCTTTACATTTTTTTGGGAATATGATAATGTCATTTGTGTGTACGACGGACTACTGCCTCATGAAGTGATTTCATTTGTTGACACATTATGTGGAATGTTTTAAGAAAGAGTTAAAAAATAATTTTTTATATATAAAACATTACCCTTATTATTGAATTATTATATATATAACCTAATTTCCCTCCCTTCCATCCAATAATAAAATGAGAAGGCAATGTTTATGCATATGTAAGGCCAACAATATTCATGAAAGGTTTATTTCATTTCCTATCACTAAAATTTATGGATTATTCAAAGTACCTATATACTAAATATATATAATATTTATATAATTGTTATCATTTTTTATGTGACGAAACCATTATCAATGCAATAGGACACAAAATATAACAAATCAAAACCAATATTAAAATAAAAGTGGTTATTACCGGAAATGTAACACTAGAATCGAATTATTAATTGATATGTAATAATAGGTCAAATAAAATAATATGTCACATTATATGTATGAATATTTTTATGTAATAGATATATAATGAACTTATAGTTATTATACCATAGGTTTTAAAAAGTACGAGAGAATTCAAGACGTAAGGTAAGGGATTTTTGCCTTGATTTTTTACTTCCATCAGACGCATGTCATTTTCACCACTTATTTCATTTAAGTAATTTAAATATGTTTCATGAATGTATTTTTTGAGGATTGTAATTAATATTATTTTTAATTATATATTAGGATCTATATTTAATGATATTTATGATTCAAAACATAGTAATGTGTTATGCTATTTTGGTCTTAATAAGCCTTTGTTGAGGCTTGCATTATGTTATGCACCTATATTAATTTAGGAGGTACATTTACAGACCATTTGGATTATAAGATTATGGATTTAATTATCCTAAGTATCATTAAAATTCAACTGTAATTTTTTTCATCATGGGGGTTAAGAATTAATATTACCAAAGAGGAAATAAATATTTCTTTTTGCCTCAACATTTTTTGAGATTATTTATGATTAAGTCTCAAATGATGAAATTTCATGATTTACACCTCAAATATTATCATGAATATTATCCTAAAATCATTATTAATGTTATATTAATGTTATATTATAAATTTTTATTACTTTATTAATTAATAAAATTAAGAAAATAAATTTACAAAAATCAAGCATTATTTTTCTCTTCAGTTGTAAATATGTTTTCTTCCAAAAAATGTTTTCAAAAATAATTTTAAATTTTTTTGAATGATATTTTTCACTAATTTTTGAAGAATTTTTTAAATATTTTCTAAATAATTATTTTTTTAATATTCCATTATAATTTCCACAAAATTTACAATGAAAATGTTTTTCAAGATGTTTTATGTTTAAAACATTTTTCTTCATGGATGAAAGGATATTTTCATCAAAAATAAAAATAATTGACCTCTCAAAAAAATTCCTTCTAAGAAGATAGTCATCGGTCATAGCTATTTCATATTAGTGATATTACCCTTGTATACCATTGTAATTATTTCTCTGAATGGATTATTTTTTTATGTCGTGATGTTTATGAAACCAATTTCTCATCCATAGGTTATACCATGGGGAAATGGTTTTGAAGCCTGATTCTTTTTATATGTTATTTGTTGACGAAATGATCCTCAATCATGTTAGTTTTCTATATGTCATGATTTTATGAAATTTTTATTATACCCATTTTATTTCATGGGTTATGATATGATTATTTTTTATGACCATGTGGCACACATAAATATTGTTTTTATTATGTGGAAATTGGGACCTGTATCTCAATAAAATAAATTGTGTAACGATTTATATATGTCATAAGATATACATGTCTAGAACAGGGAGTGAACCCAGTATCGTATTATATTTCTTGATGGAGGAGTGAACTCATTATGATAAATGATTTTTTCAGTTATGATGGTAATTCATGTGAACCATGAAAACTATGTTTTTATATATGGATATGTCTTTCTTGTATTTATTGTTATAAATGAATCTAATTACCTGTTCACAATATTATGTGTAGCCCTATAAATCATGTTTATAATTTTATTCTTGGACATGGTTTCATGTCCATATTTTTTTTGAGGGAATCATTTCATTTCCTTAAGATAATTAGTGAACCTGTTTCTATTCATTCATGTTCACAATGTTATAATATGATGGGTATGGAAACAATTATATGTAATATTCCAATGTTATGATCTCATGGATCATGTTCTTCGATTCCCTTACGATTCATGGCCTATAAAATTCTATTCTTTATTCCATGACTCATGATTATGATCATTAAAATATATGGTATGGTTTTAGAATGTTATTCTCATGTTCTCTTGCCCTTTTGTTCATGTTATTCTAACATATATCATTTTTTACCTTGACTGAGAATTTGCGATCACCCTTTCATATTGATCATTTCCCCTATTATGATGAAATGTTTAGTATTATATGTTTTTGATGGGATCAAAGAGAAGTTCATTAGGGGGAACATTTAAGACCTTCTACCAAAATTTGAAGGTTGGGTTCCAATTTTCTAAATTCACTAAACTATTATAGAATTTTTCTTGTATAATGCTATCAATATGAATATAAAAAAATTTAATTCCCTTTTATGATAAATTAGTAACATTATAAGGACACCATCAATGACATATTTTTAAATGAATTTCTTAGAATTTCTACCTTAAAATAGAATTAAATTTGTAACATATTAATGGATTTTATCTTTTGTAGAATAATATTGTAGGTGATTCATGTTTTATAGATACTTCACTATAGGAAAAATATAAACATTTTCTATATTTTTCATCAAGGATGTATTATTACCTTGGTATGAGGTTCCAATAAACAAATTTATATTCTCTATATCATCATTGATGAATAAAGAGACCACCCAATGCTGTGTGATGAAAATAAAAAACATGCCTTGATTTGGATCAAGCAAGACAATATTATTACTTTCTAACACATGATGATGACCACTATACAAGAATAAACTCTTAGATAACACTGGATTAAAATTAATCTATGAAATCATCTCTCATACATAATCATGTAGGGGTATCATTACTACTTTATTTATGGAATAGTATCATATGTTTTCTTTATCATCGAATCTTAATTTTTGATTGAAATTTAACCAATAAATATACATATGTAGAGCTAGTTCAAAACATGTAATGAGGGGTTATCCCAACACCTCATTGTCCGTATATTCTTTAGAGTTGGGGAAATAATATTGTATAATTGTATTTATTGGGAAAATTAACACAATAACTAGACCATCCCATGTGAAACATTGGTCTTATATATTTTTCATAGTTGTACCTTAAGAAGCAATATCAATTAGTATCTCCCATAATATAGAATCCCCATTAAAAGGTAAAACTTTCGTAGGGTGTTATTAGTCCAATGGTAAATCTTCAATTGAAATATATATTGTATTAAAATTTATAATATATTTCCCATTATTTATATTTTGGGATACATGTGGATTTTAAACTATAATAGGATAACATTCAACCTTTCTATCCAAGATGTCAATATGTGGTATTCACTAATTTATTTGAAATGGTCCACATATGAAATCATGTGGACAAAAAGATTTTATAAACAATATCAAATTTAAGCAATGTAAATAATATTTACTTTTATTTATTCTTGATATTTCTGTTTCAAGTATCAACTTCCAAATTGTTATACTAAGATAGTAAAGGGTATTCTCTTCTTCTGTCATTATTAAGGAATGGGGAGATCCATTCAATATCTCCATGTTTTCTAGTTACTGGATGATGGGTTTTCCTTATATAGGTGTACTAAACACTATAGGACTTATGAAATACTTTTTGATGTTATAAAAGGTCATCTAGAAGTTATTATTCCATTGGTAAGTCATCCCATTATTCATAATTTTAATGAAGGGTATAAAATGACCTGCAATTTAATCATTGAGTTTTCTAATGTAGATGATATATATTTTACATTGTTTCATCAAAAAAAGGATTTCTTAATGGAGAGTATAATGTATTACCTTGTTTTTCCAAAGTAGGACTTAAATTTATGATGGTGTAACATATATCTATATAATTTACCAAATGTTACCACCAAGGAACAATTCATTATATTAATTTTAAAGTAATGTTGAATAAATTTCTGAAAAAATACTCAATATCAGAAATTTGGTCATCAATGTTGTGGTATTTTGCTACCTGGTCATCAGAAAATAATTAAACTATTTTTCCTTAAATTTAAATTAATATATGGTGCATGGAACCTCAATATGTAGAGATTAAATTATTCAAAAAAATGAATCATGTAATAAATGTATACCCCTTGGTGTTCCCTGAAGGTAGTGGATTCTTCATCCTAAGAGGTAATTTGGATTTATATGTAATGATAATGACCTTCCATTAATGATAAGGAATGATGTTTGGTTCTTCAATTAAATAGTTACTCTAGAATTAAGATAAAAAATCATCCTTTGATAAATGTAATTTCAGATCTCCGAAGTTATCATAGACTCTGATTATAACATTATTGTTCTTGATGAGGATGATAATGGTAATCCATTTAGATTTTGTAAGGTCAAGAATAATTTTATTTTTTTATCAAATTATCAATTTAGTTTCTCTCATGGTAGCGTGAATCACATGTGTTATCCTTGTTATATTTATTATAACTATGTTGTGTTCTTGTAAATCGATATCGGGGGTGGGGACCAAGAGATCTAACCAATTCAAAAGTACTTAATTCCATAAAAAATTATATTTCTATTCATGAAACATATACATTCTCATAATTATTTAGGGTTCATAGTTCATGAATTAATGTTGTTAGTGGGAATTTTTTGATACCAACATTCACCTATCAAAGATGATCAATGATCTTAGAAACGCCCTCTTAAAAAGTGGTGTAAAATCCCCGATGTGTCGTAATTATTATATATCATTAGTGTAAGACATACAAATATATTAAAACATATTAGATGATATTTTATTTTATTCACTCTCATTTAGAACAAACCAATTTTAAGAGTGTGAGGGTTTTTTATCTCAAATGACATTATATGAATAGAGTAAAAGGTATGTGAACCATATGTTCCCTTCTATGGTTTTTTACACAACCAATCAAAGATCCTTGGGTATTTAGATTGAATATTATTAATTATTTTATGAATGTATGGATGTTATAAGTAATTTTTTTTCATTCATAGACTGTATAGAATTCACTTCTTCTATATGTGACGATTATTAAATGAAAAATATGGTAAACAATAAAGGATAGAATCGTGATTAGGGATCCCTCCCATTATCCAAAAAGATCAAATTAATCCCTATATGTAGAGTTCTTCACTCTATTTATTTTATAGAAATGATAATTTGATCAACTAATTCACTTCATGGATTGACATGGGTGGCTTCTTGGCTAATATGGGTAGCTAATTATGTGGTTTAATTCATTAGTGTTTGTTTCCATTAACTTTTATTGTACCCTTATAACTATGTTGTGATATGTATTACTAAAATCTTTATTTATCACCATATATTAGCCCAAAAGAATCATAAATAGAGTATTTGAGGAAATGATGAAAGAATGAGGGCCCTACCACATGGATTTGAAGTCTTGGACATCCAGATAAAGAAATGAAAGATGTATCTTGGTGGAATATCATTAATTTTATGATAGTGATACAATCCAAAAATATTAGGAAATATACTTTAACGTTACATGTGGTGTTTTCTCACTATTTTATTTTCTTTTAATAGTTATATTTGATAGAGATATGTTGGATATACTGTATCATATTTGATTAACTATTGAGTTATGGATGAGGTTGATTAGGGAACCATTTTTAACAATGTCTGGGTGAATATAATCATTATCAAGCTTACAAAAAATATAAGGTATGAATCAATCCATGTATTATAGTTCATTGGTAATATATGGTCAATTAAATTACTATAAAAAATTCAATGGAAATCATTTATATATACTATTTTACGGTTTTATCCAATTGAGTATCAATTTCTTGAGGTGTTTAAGGGGATACAATAATATTTTCCCTGAGGTATTTTGAGAGATGGAGTGTTTATATGATTGAGAGTATAAAATAGATTATAGAGATGTTATTTAACATATAAAACATCTTTGACTTAGGTCTGTTATTAAAAAATCATGGCCACTCATGTGTTTGGGGATTACGGGTTGGAGTTACATGCAATTATTACTATATTCTTTGGTTAATAATATGGGTATCTTTGTCCTTTAACTATCAGGTTGAATTGGAATTCGCACATCGAATGGTTACCAAAATATTGTTTAATTTTTTATATTGTTAATAAATATTATATATTAATAAATTACTAGATTAATCATGATAATATTTATTTTCTTACAGAGCCCATTAGAGTACCTTTCTGTATGATGCAAAGACATTTATGTTCTTAGAGCGAGTGATTCCTAAACATCAAAGTCTATTATTGTATAACACTCCATAACATCTAATACCACATCCATGTTTTTTGGTTAGGAATTATCCTTCAAAATATCTTCCTTTATAAATAAAATATTCTATGAAATTGATAAAGTTAACCAAAAAATATTATGTCTCCTCATTAGATGAGAATTCCATTTAGTTGGAGTGGTCCCCATCCTCCAAATGATGGAAGACTGATGTTAATAGGGTTTTGTTGGGATTTGATTTGCTCAATATATCTTCTTCTTTTTAACTATTCCATAGATTTTGGTCAAGTCAATTTTTTAAATAATATAAAGAGAAAAATATCCCTTCGGGTGACACCCCTCATGTCAATGGGTTGTATTTAATTTGTTTATTTCATTGATTTACATGTTCATTAATTATCATAGGATATAATGGTTTAAAATTTTTGATAAATGGGGACACTATTATATGTTCATGTCTATCACCTAGTCAGGGATATCCACACTCCAAATTAATTTGTTAGTGGATGGGTTTTTAGTGATGTTTTACATGGTTAGAGAACATCTAATCAAAAAATAATGATTCCCATGAAAACAGTGTGGCACAATTATTGGGTATGACTGAATTTTACAGTTGGTACATGGTTAGAGAGAAGTGAATAGCCAAAAATTATGGATTTATCATACAATTGTGGTTTTTATCCGATGGTGACTGTATTTATAGCAAACGGGTTCCCAAACCAAGTGGCTAACTCAGCTTTCATAAAATTGTAAAATGACCCTAACAAATATGTAAAATTTACAATTTTTCTCCTGATTTTCCCTCATTCACATGATCTAAATCTCCCCAATTATGGATTCTTCATCCTCCTTTCTTTTTTAGTGATTAACCTTTTATTATATTAGAATTCCCCAAGGTTAGTCGTGATTTCTATTGATTTTCCCCTCCTCTTCCTCTGGTTCCTTATTCTCCATTTGTTCTTTAATCTCACATCCCTAGTCAGACATATAGATAAATCTAGGGATTTGGTTGGTTTTAAATATTGAATCAATTAATTTATAGGATCTTGAGGATCCCTCTCTTCATTTTCTTTTTGTGTTCAATAAATGTGATGAGTTTTTTCTATATTTATGGAAGGTGAATCTACATAATGAAACTTTACTTTGGATCACCAATAGTAATTGTATTTTTCATTGGGTTATTTTTTATATTATGATTGTAATTGAGGATTTATCACTAATTTATATTTTTTCCATTTTTATTAATGAATGTTTATTGGATAATGTGGTTGTTTGACATGTATTCACTTTAAAAACCAATTTTATTCCTATAAGGACTTCGATGAAATGTTCTAATGAAATTATTAATTCCATAAGTATTTTAAAAAACAAGTTTTGGAAGAGGATGGGTTTCTGAATTATATTTTTTTATTTATAAAATATTTATTTATATAAAGAAATTTTTATTTTGTGTTTCATGATATTGGTAATATTTTTAGAATTTATTGATGGGAGGGTTGTCCAAGGTAAACACGCGGTATGTGTTTCAGAATCCAAGAATTCATCTCCTCTAGCATAGTTTTGATCTAGCTACGAGTTAATTAGAGTGAGACATAAATATCTATATAGGTGTATTATTTCCATTAGGTTCATAGTGGTAATTAATGTTATATTCAAAATTTCTAGTTATAATCTTCATCAAATATATTTTTTCTAGATATTAAATCATATATTTTTACTTAATTCATTACAAAGATATGTTGTTGGTTTATATTATAATTATTTATATAGATATGGTTATTATTGTTATTCAATGTTTCTCTTAGTTATATTTTATTGCTTTAGGCTTCATAGTTACATTTCAATCAAGCATATATGAATAAAATAAAATGATTTTGAAAAGTTATCCCAAAATGTTTTTTCTAAAAAAATAAGTGTTTCTAAAATGAAAATTTCAAATGAGAACTATTGGATTTAAATGAGAATGTTATTATATATATATATATTAATATTTGTATCCGGATAGTATTTACCTTATAATATACCTATTGTGTTGTTTATATACAGACATGATTATGTTTGATTGATGTAATGGAAATGGACATATATCTTATTTAAGTGACTCTTGATGCACATGTTTCCCTTCATGATGTGGGATTGGTGGTGACTAAAAGTCACTTGGTGATGGTTCATTTTGAAAATTTTGGAGATCCTTTGATGTTTTTTGGGTTTTAATTATGTATTGACTATTCAAATCATGATATTATTCTAAATCCATGCATTTATATGTGAATATGTGGCTCACATTACACCAATAAGTATATTATTTTGATATCATGTTATTATTTATGTTTTAGTACCCAATTTTAGATTATTTTATTTATTTATAACTTTTTTTTGTGGATTTATAATTTATGGATACACCATTTTGTAATTTCTAGTGGAATCTATGTTGTGGTTTATATTAAATAATATGTGAAATCATTCCATGTGGTCATATTTTATACCATCACCATAGTTATTCATAACACGGTATTCGGGAATGTTCTTACATATTTATGGAAGGATAGAACATGTGACATTTCATGAGGACCTAGGATAGTAAAATAATAATAGATTTAACATCCCAACACTTATTGGTGGAGTATGTTAGTCATGAGACATGATCATCTGGACATGAGTCGAGTATGTGGAGGTCAAATTGGCACACTATTCTTCATGTCGAACCTTAATTTACCATGGGTGTTCATTAGTTTTTTTCTTCTTTTTTAGCATTTCCCTATGTATTTTTATGTTATTTACAGTTTTTGTTTTTGAAATAAACCTTGAGTAATTTTTTTAAATTTTTAATTTTTCGATGAATGATGGAAGGAAACCAGAGGTACTAGGTTTAGGTGTAAGGTATAAAAAAACAATTGTTTGTCATTAGTCTATTCCTAGATTTCATTCTAGTGTAACTTTCATGATTTATAATAGTTCTTCAAACAATAAGTCAAAATCATGTATTTTGAGCAATGTAAATTTTTAATGTTTTTACCCCTTTGGTATTTCATCTAGATATTATTATTTATTCTACTTTCTATTGACATTTGGGTGATTTTTTTATTTCATCCATGTAAATTAATGTGTAATTATCAAAATATTTAGTTTTATGTTACATGTTTTGTAGAAAAACCCACCTAGAAGGTCTTTACTAAGTCATGGAGAGGGACCCAAAAAGCGTAAACCATATGTTATACCTCTAATAAACTATAATCCTTTTGATTAAATTATCATTAATTTTCAATATCTATGAAGATAAAAAATTTGATGTTAGTCTTGAGTTTAAATCATAATTAGGTATTTGATGAGAATAATCCACCAATATTATGTATCGATTTCAGATCTCAAGAACCCAATGAGTGGATAGATAATACAAAAAACATATTTGAATTTCTATAAAACCCTACGACAACCAAGATTAATTTTTATACTTATATGGTATATGGACATAGCCAAAATTGGTGGTAATTTTTATATAGTAATATAAACATGAAATATCTCAACTAGAATATGTTTATGGATATATTCAGCGAAACGTTTTATCTTGAGAATTTAAGGGGGGAAATGACAAATAATTTTTTTCCATGGAGCTAGGTAACCACTTAATGATGGAGTATGAAACTTTTTCCTTTATTTTTTAACCTTTAAACTAATTACCTCATGAATTAATACCTGAAATCAAAAAAAATTTATTGGGTTGAATACATATATTAGATTGAGGATTATTCTGTCTATCATCCAACCTATACTGAGGTGGTTGATAAAGAAGTAATATATAAGGTAGATATGGAGTGGAATAGTTTTTTAGGTTATGCCTCTATAATTTTAGTATAATGTTAGAGTTCCTCATATTTTTAGATAATTAATCACAAGTATTATCCATAATAAAATGAAAAGTATCATTTATGTATATGTCTTGCCTTCCGACTCAATGAATATTGTCTTTCATTTCCTATCACTAAATTTTATGGATTATTATAATTACATGTATATGGAATATATATAATATTTATATAATGGTTATCATTTGGTATGTGATGGAACCATTATGAGAGTAAGAGGACTGAAAATATAAATAATCAAATCTTTTACAAAAAACAATGAGGTTATTACCCAAAACATAAAATTAACATAGAATTTTAAATGAAAATGTATTAAAAGTTCCATATAAGATCATTTATCATATAATATATATGAATATTTTTCTATATTTTATTTTATATAAAATTATATTTTTTATACCGGAGGATTGAATAATTATACAATAATTCAAGACTCAAGGTAAGGGATTTCTGTCTCACTTTTTACTTCTATGAGACACATGTCATATCCACCACCAATTTATTTTTTGGGGTGTATATAATTCCAAATAATATATTTTATTATTCTTATAATTAATATTATTAGTATTTACATATCCATTTTAGGATCAATACTTCATTGGGTTTACAGTTCAAAAGATACCAAAGTGGTAAAGGATTTTTGTCTCAATTTTCATTCTTTGAGACTTATGTTATGTTTTAAACCTATATAAATTTTTGAGGTATGTATACTACTAATTTTTCATATAATATCAGGAAATTATTTATCCACAAGATATTATACCTTTTATTTTATTTTATTCCATCATAGGGATTATCATACAATGTTACCAATGTGGTAATGATTGTATTTTACAATATGATTAATTATTTAGATTGTGTATGATTAAGTCTCAAATTTTGAGTTCCCATGATCTAGAATCCAATAATTATAAATATTTTTCATATCCTATTTTTATTCATTTCATATTCATTTAATTGTACCATCCTTCTACACTTTATTAGATAATATAATTAAGAAAATATTTTTATGAAAATATGACATAATTTCTATTTTTGGATAGAAATTATTTTCCTTCCAAAACCATGTACTCTATAAATATTTTTAGAATCATTCCTAAATTATATATTTAAGATCAATTTAGAGGAAAATAATTTCAAAAAAATTATGTTTTACACAAATTCTTTAATTGATTTTCCATACTAAATTTATAATTTTTTTGAGTATTCTAAATGAATAATGATTTCGAAATGATTTATGTTTCAAAAAAATTCATACAAAGAAGAAATGATGTTTTACACATTAAATTTTTTAAATAATCGTAAAAAATTATTTTCCATAAAAGATTATATAATTTGCTATTACCTATGGAATATTGGTTATATGATCAAATAACACCATTCAAATTCTTTCTCGGAATGGTTTATGTTTTTACGTCACAATAATTTTGAAACTCATTTACATTCAATGTGTTATACCATTGTGAAATGTTTATTCAACTTGATTGTTATCATGGGTCATTTTATGAAGAAATGATTTTGTAAATTTTCTCTTTTCCATTGGTTATGATATGTTCAAATGTTTATTATACCCATTTCATTTCATTATTTATGATATAAAATTTTTTATGATCTCATGTAACAAAAAAATATGGGTTTCCTTATATTATGGGTTTGAGTTATATCTATCTCCAATGAATTAGGAAAATATTTATATATCTCATGATATTAGAAGGGATAGAACGTTAAGTGAACCAGTTGCAATAATACATGTATGAAATGATTTGTGAAATCATTATAGTAATGGATTATGTTCACTATGATTGGCTTGGGAGTAAACCTTGACTACTTTTATGTTATTTATATACTTGTATTTCATTTATATAATGTTATTTATAAAACTAATTACATGTTCACAATTTGTTGCAGGAAAATATATTCCATTAAAATAATGTTATGTGTGGAGCTAGTGTCAAGTGCACAAGTTTAACTGAGGGAATTATTTCATGTCCTTAATATAATGAGTGAAACTCTTTCTATTCATACATGTTACCAATGTTATAAGATAATGTGTATGTAAAAATATCTATACCTTATGCCAATGTTACTCCCTCACAGATCATTTAATTTTATTCCCTTATGATTCATGCCTTATGAATGTCCAGTTATTATTCCATAACTCATGATTATGATCTTTGATATAAATGGTATGGTTTTCAAAAGTTATTATCATGTTCTAATACCCTTATGTTCATGTTGAGATTATGTATCATCTTTGTTTTCCCTTAATGAGAATCTAATCTCACCCTTTCTTATGTTTAATTTACCAAGGTTATAAAGAACGGATTTTTTTTATATATATTTAGAAATATTACTATGTTGGAATATATTTATGAGATACATTGAAGGTCTTTCACAAAATTATTAATATTTTGTTTCAAGATTCCAAAGGCACTAAGACATTAAAATCCATAGGTGTGTGTTTATATAATGTATTGAACAATCATATTGAAAAATTTAATATCCATGTATGAGTAGCAAGGCTCAATGTAGTTTGTATTAAATGTAATTGTTAGTAAACCTTTGGAAACTAGGATGAAATAAATATTATTTAGATCCCTATGAGAGTTTCTATAGTGAAGTATTGGTATTTTTTTAAGGATAAGTTTAAGGTTGATTCAATGTTTATGAAAATGTACAATAATTTTGGTAATGAATACAAGGAGTGCTATTTAAGAAATTACATACCTTTATGGATTCTAAAGTTGATGTGGCTCTAGACTTGATGTACCTAGTGGAAAAAATCTTGAATAAACAAGATGGATCTATAATTTATCAGAAACTACTGCCTAAAAAGATTCCTTGTTTAACATATAGTATGACACTCCCAGGGGATATAATTTAAAATTCATAAACTATTTATGAACCATAATGAATTATTTAAATATAATTTGAGCATGGATGACCTAGTTTATGTAACACCCCAAGCTTCTATGGTACGCTTCTCTTTGAATAATGTGATAGCGTGTGTTGTACGCAACACCGAGTTCTAACACACCATAACTAATCAAACTAGCCGTTATGAATAGTAATACCTACTTTTTGAAATTATATATATTTTATATTTGAAAATGGACTTCATTTTTGGATTCGGAATATCGAATTTAGCCTAGGGTGAAATTTTGGTACATTTCGGATAACTTTCATATTTTGATGAATAGTGAAAATTACTAAATTTTAATTAAAAACAACTTTCTTAATCAAATTAATTACTGGTGATAAATTATGAATTTGAGTGGTTTTAAAGTATATTTAGAATATATTTTTACCATTTAATATAATTTTGGTCATTGGACATAATTTTACAATTAAACCGAACATAAACAAGTGTCAATCTTTTGATAGTTATTATCTCTTAAAAACACGCTTTTTGTTTTAACAGCGGGAATTAATTTTAAATTAATTTCTGCCACTTCTGTATTTTGAATTTAGGAAAATGGATTCCATATTTGGAATCAGGATGTTCAAATTGTGTAAATAGGTAACTTTTATTTTTAGACATTTTGAATAGTTACTGTGGTAAATATTTTATTTACCATGGTTAAAGGGTAAATCCGGTAAATAAGGGTTAAAAAAAATAATATTATAATAATACAAAATTACCCTAAAACGTGTCCTAACCTTATTGGTGGACACATACCCGACCATGGGCATCCTTGGGTCAATT
This sequence comes from Viscum album, assembly GCA_963277665.1. NCBI lineage: Eukaryota > Viridiplantae > Streptophyta > Magnoliopsida > Santalales > Viscaceae > Viscum > Viscum album. The sequence goes on along the minus strand of OY728166.1, from coordinate 803,388,984 downwards.
TGGGGACCCCTTGGAGCCACTTGTATGTGGTAGGGACACTTTATATTAATAAAGTTAAAATAAAAATAAAAATGGCATAAGCTTACATCTTTTAGAAGAACAATTTTTACATAGGGTTATACATGTTGGATTTTCGATTATAAATATTCATTAGAAAGCTAAAACGATTTCCTACATAATGATATTTTAATTATAATTTTTAGACATTAAATAATTTATTTTATTTATGGAACAATGATGATGCAGTAATTACTATAATAGTGAAAAATTAAAATAAGTGATATTATAAATACCCAAATAAATATAATATGAAACTTTTAATGAATTAAACTAATTTTCTAGGATAATATGATATATTAGGATTGATTTAATTGACTTTGATAGAAGTAATAAATCTGTTATGAGTTTCACAAAAATCAACTAATGAATAGTGTCAAAATTGACATAAAAGAATTCTTAAAACAAATATTATATTATTAATTGATATTAAATTCCTAAAAATCTAAGGATCGGCCAAGAGACTTATATCATGATAGGTTAATCATTAATGGACCACATGGGGGTCGCTTGGATGTATATAGTAAGTTTATTAACCATATTATATAAAAATACAAAGAGACATTGTAAAAGTGAAACTAATTAACTTAGAGTTAATACTTAAAGATAAGGTTAATATAAGTACCCAAACCTGTCTAAATTCTATTGGATGAGTTGCTTTAGACCTATCCCCACCTCATCATTTGAATAGTAAACTTTGTAGCCTTTAGAAACCGAATATGAATTTATTATAAATTAATATTTCTAGCTTTTCCAAAGGTGCCCCTCACCCCTCTTATAAATGGGCACTCCTCCTTCTCATTTCTTCACACCTCTAAAGCCTTTTGGTTCGGCCAAACTCTGCCCAAATACTCTCCCAACATCCCTCAATACAACCTAGAGGCCTTAGTTTGATCAGAAATCCAACCTAAGGAGCCCTTTTGATCAAATCAAAAGGAAGAACCCGAAGAAGAGGTAATGATCTCACCACCCTTTTCTAAGTTCATTTCTTCTTCCACTTCTTCCTTTGTTCTTACCATTCTGAAATAATAACTCCAGTATCTCACATATACTGTGATGTTATTATAAATATGGTACAATCATATTCAGTATTCTATCCACCCTTTGAATAACATGTCACCATACGTGCGTACGTACGGCTTACCGTCTCCACGTCGTGGTGTAATTGTTATTCAATATAATATTATTTGGATGGGTATAATAATGATGTGTAACTCATGTAAATAATAAATATAACATGTTAATGATTCTGTATATATGATATACCATCCATTTATATATTATTTTAATATCAAAAGAATGATATTGTCGCTCGTGCGTACGTACGGACTACCGTCTCCACGAACGCGATGAGATTCATTCTCCATCGTAACCATTAAAGCGTAATTATCATTTTATGATTTAAAAATGATGTTTAAGGACTTGATATCATTCTGGATATGAATAATATACAACCTATCCTTTACAAACATGTCTTACGTAACAAAACATATGAAAGAAAACAAGTAAGTTAACACCCGAAACAACGATAATACTAAGATATTATTATCAAATCAATATTAAAAGATCATATATGATATCATATTAATGTATATGATTCTTGTATAATTTAATAACAATTATTTCACCATTATACAGGAGGTTAACCTACCACAACCAAGGAAAAGTACAAGGTAAGGGTTATTTCACAATCTCTTCTTTATCTGAGGTTGTTTATACGTAATAATCTACTGGGATCTCGTTATCATCCACATCCATGTTTCTTCAAAATGTATTTCAAAACATTTTTACTATTTACAAGAATATGGGTTAAAGTCATTTATACCCTTGTTTGACTTTTTATAAGAGGTTTATAAAGGAATCTTTCCGTCGTTTTCAAAACAAGGTCCTTTTTAACCTTTTCGACAGAATTAATGTAAGAATGTTTTTTAACTTATACGGCGGGTGCGGCTAATTTCCGCCGTTATAAAATCTTCAAAACTTCCCTTACAAGCTTATAAGAATATTTTCAAAGAAAATGTTTTATTTTATATGGATCTTAAATGATTTCAAAATAAAAGGAGATATTTCTTTTAAAAGAATTTTGATTTCATCTATGTCAACATCCTTTGATGGATTTTAAGATTATTTGAAGTTGATTTATTATGATACAAAACTTCTATATTGTATTGAAGGTTTTGTGATATGTTTGACTGTGGATGTGCTATTTTTATACCATTCATAGTTTATGGTGAAAGTATTGACATTTCGTATGCTAGTTTTAATACGAATGTTTATGTTATGTTTAAACCTTTTCATATGGGAATGCATTGGACTTAATAAGTGACGGGTGGAGCCCGCTATAGCTCCTCGATGCATCGGCAGGTCTCATGAGACAAACTAGTGTCTTGGCACAAGGCCTTGACAAAATCTTATTTGTAGTCTTGGCACGAGGCCTTGGCTATGTGGTTATGATAGTCTGGCATTATGCATTCCAACATTATGAAAGTGGTTATTTATTTTTGCATGTGATTATTCGATTAATGGAATATCCATGTGAATAAGTAAATGGCATTATTTCATTTTATTTATGCCATACCATGTTGAAAGTTCATGTTTAAAAGGCTTTTGTTTTAGTTATACATTGCCTTAAATGTTTATTCTTATTGATGAAAGTTTCCGCTATATTGTTATCCTTACTGGGCATTTGAGCTCACCCCTTTTCTATGTTTTATTTTTCCCAGGAAGTGAAGATGTAAGTTATGAATGACCTGCAGGGATATTATGAGGGGATTGTAGTGTGGACTGTGGAAACATTATGTTGTTGTAGTAGTTTTTGATTTTATGATGTAATGTAAAACTTATGAATATATCTAGTGTTTCCAAGGCTACTAAACCAATCGGTCTTTCGAGATTTGATCTTTCTTGTGATCATGCCAATGTTATGTAATAATGCACAGACTCTAGGAAACTAGGGTCGGGGCGTTACAGTTGGTATCATAGGAAGTTTAGTACAAACCTTGGAAGCTAGATTTAGATAAACTCTGATTAGAGCACATAGACCTAAGATGAACTTTGAGGATTAGTATAGAAGAACTTCCTAGAATTTTGGTATTGTAGAGACTTTGTGAGTTTTCCGAGCAATACATCCCTGTCTGGATACGAGCAGGTAGAGGCGGCTCTGGCACAGATGTACCTAGGGGTAAAACCCGAAAACACCGCTTTGAGCTAGACTCGAACGGGAACTGGTGCACGACAACGGGCCTTGCTGAACTCTTGGTTACGACACTCCCGGGGGATATGCATAGGATAACTCTCACTTTCTTTACAAATCATTATGAAGGGTTTATGAGTATATACTTCCTCAAAGAAAACATATTTATGATTATGGATTATATCCATAGATAGTTCAATTTATGTTTAGTGTTTTATAAGTATGGGATTATGTATTTTGATGCATAAACTGATCTAGTTTATGCCATTTTTTAGAAATGGTGCCTAGTGGAAGAAATGGAAACCGTATCAATGCACGCACTCCATGTAGGGATTGCCCTCCTGCTCAAGATAATTATAGTGGGGCTGGTGATGCAACTGGTGCCGATCAGCTAATCACCGTACTGGGATAACTTACTCAGGTTATGAATAATAACCTTACCCGTATGGAGCACCCTGATCCGCAGCGTGGAGGATCAATGTTAGATCGATTCATGAGACAACAACCACCAACGTTCAATGGGAGTACAAATCCCTTAGTAGCTGAGCAATGGATATTTTCCCTAGAGAAAATATTTCAGGCATTGGGGAGCAGTGAAAGGGAAAAAGTTATCATGGCAGTTTACCGCCTCACTGAAGATGCTGATCAATGGTGGTCATTGATTCAAAACATGAAGGAAGATGATGAAGTATCAAACATGGAATGGAGGTAGTTCAAAGATCTATTTTTAGAAAAATACTTTCCTCGCGACCATCGAGCAGATATGGAAAGGCAATTTCTGAGTCTGAGACAAAAGGAGGATGATAATGTCACAAAGTATGAGGCTAACTTTACAAGGTTAGCGAGGTACGCTGGTAATTATTTTCGCAACCCAAGAAGTAAGATTTATCGTTTCTTTGATGGGTTAAAACCATTTCTCCGTCGAGCATTAGTCTCACAATCCTTTTCATCGTACGAAAACATTGTCTCATGTGCTATCAAGACCGAAAAGGAATTCTCTAAGTCTTATGACTTTAAAGCAAAGCAAGAGAAGAAGAGACCTGCTGATCAATCTAGGAATGGAAATAAGGGGAAGAAGGGAAAGGTTGAATATCCATCTTGTGGTAAGTGCGGGAAGAAACACCCCGGTGCTTGCCTGAAGGGAATGGGAGTCTGTTACAAGTGTGGTGAAAAAGGCCACCAAGCTCATGATTGCAAGGGGAAGAAGGAAGCTACCAACGTTCAGTGCTACAATTGCAGGGAGATGGGGCATTATGCAAATGCATGTCCTAAGCGTCAGGAGAACTTACCTCAGAAAAGGCCAAGGGATCAAGGCCAGGCTTATGCTATCACTAATGCTGAGGTAGAAGCTCCGAAAGACGTGGTGGCAGGTAATTTAATGGTTTCCTCAAGTTTAGCAAATGCATTATTTGATTCTGGATCATCGCATTGTTTCATATCTTCCCAGTTTGCTAAGAAAATTAGATATTTCCAATTTGATTTAATAAGGGAGTTGTCAGTTAAAACTCCTAAGGGAAGTATCGTTGCAACAAAGTTTTGTGAATCAGTCCCCATTAGAGCACATAAATTTTCTTTATCTGCTGATTTCATCGTCATACCTATGATTGAGTTTGATATAATCCTCGGTATGGACTGGCTTTCGGACTATGATGCGAAGATTTATTGTAAGAAGAAAGAGGTTACGATTCATGATGATAATGATAAGGAGCACCTTATTTTTAGAGCAGAATCGTCACCACCTAATTCTTATTTAGATCCACCCCCAGTAGCCCAACTTAATTCAATTATTGGGGAGGAAGAGAATGAAGTAACTATCGGTGAGGAAAGGAATGTTCAAATAGAGGATGTACCTGTTGTGAAAGTATTTGTAGATGTATTTCCGGAAGATTTACCTGGACATCCTCCAGAACGAGAAGTTGAGTTTTCCATTGATTTGATTCCTGGATCAAGGCCTATATCGAAGACCCCTTATAGAATGGCCAATGTAGAGTAGGTCGAACTAAAGAAACAACTAGAGGAATTGAGTAATAAGGGATTTATTCGCCCTAGTGTTTCTCCATGGGGAGCCCCTGTTCTTTTTGTTAAAAAGAAAGATGGATCTATGAGGTTATGTATCGACTACAGGGAGATCAATGCTATAACAATAAAGAACAAGTATCCCCTACCTCGTATTGATGATTTATTTGACCAACTGCATGGAGATCAATACTTTTCAAAGATTGACCTTCGATCTGGATACCATCAGTTGTGTGTGAAGAAGGAAGACATTCCGAAAACAGCATTTCGAACCAGGTACGGGCATTACGAGTTTACTGTAATGCCGTTTGGATTGACTAATGCACCCTCTGTATTCATGGATCTAATGAATAGAGTTTTCAAGGAGTATCTCGATGAATTTGTGGTGGTATTTATTGATGATATCTTGGTATACTCCAAAACCTACGAAGATCATGAAAATCACTTGCGCATTATCTTGAAGACTCTGAGGAGGCATGAATTATATGGAAAGTTTAGCAAGTGTGAATTATGGCTTCAGGAGATTTCTTTTCTTGGCCATATTGTCTCTAAAGATGGAATCTCTGTTGATCCTTCTAAGACCAAGGCAATCCAAGAATGGCCAGCACCTACGAGTATAACTGAGGTACGTAGTTTTATTGGTTTGGCAGGTTATTATCGACGTTTCGTCCAGAATTTTGCCCGATTGGCTAACCCATTAACGAAGCTCACACGTAAAGGGGTTAAATTTGTTTGGACAAAAGAGTTTGAAGAATGTTTCGAAGAACTGAAGAGAAGATTAGTCAATGCTCCTATATTGACTCTACCATCGGGGAATGATGGGTTCGTTATTTATAGTGATGCATCAAAGAAAGGACTTGGCTGTGTCCTTATGCAGAATGATAGAGTTATTGCCTATGCATCACGACAGTTGAAAATTCATGAACAAAACTATCCTACTCATGATCTCGAGTTAGCAGCAGTGATCTTTGCTTTGAAAATATGGAGGCACTACCTCTATGGTGAAAAATGTGAGATTTATACTGATCACAAGAGTTTGAAGTATATTTTCTCACAAAAAGAACTCAACATGAGGCAAAGGAGATGGCTTGAATTACTCAAGGATTATGATTGTACGATACACTACCACCCGGGGAAGGCAAACAAGGTGGCAGATGCTTTGAGTAGAAAAGACCATGGAGTTTTGAACAATATGAGAATTGAAAGGGATCCAATTTTCATGGATCTAGTGAAAATGGACATGGGAATAACCAGGGAAGGTGAAACATCAATGCTTTTTCAAATGGTTGCCAAACCATCTTTACTAGAAAGGATTAAGAGTTCTCAGACTGATGATGAAGAATTCCAAAAGAAGATTAAAGCTGTGAATGATGGGATATTGAGAGACTTTGCGTATGAAGGTGGAATTTTGAAATTCGGGAAGAGACTTTGTGTTCCCAATATACCTGATCTAAAAAGGGAATTGCTGGATGATGCTCATAGTTCCAATTTCTCTATACACCCTGGGAGCACCAAAATGTATAGAGATTTGAAGGAACATTTTTGGTGGGACAACATGAAGAGGGAGATTGCTGATTTTGTGTCAAGATGTATGGTTTGTCAACAAGTGAAAGCTGGAAGGCAACAGCCTGGAGGAGTCATGCAACCTCTTCCCATACCGGAGTGGAAATGGGACAATATTACGATGGACTTTGTCATGGGGCTACCAAAGACTCCTAGAAGGAACGATGCAATATGGGTTATTGTTGATCGTCTTACCAAGTCAGCACATTTTCTTGCTATAAGAGAAGATCTACCCCTGGAACGTCTAGCAAGACTATACATTAATGAAGTTGTGTGACTTCATGGTGTACCCCTATCGATTGTTTCTGATCGTGATCCCCGTTTTACTTCAAGATTCTGGAAAAGTCTTCAGAAATCCCTGGATACTGAACTTCATTTGAGCACTGCTTACCACCCTCAGACAGACGGACAATCAGAACGGACTATTCAAACCTTAGAAGACATGTTGAGATCTTGCTCACTTGATTTTCAGGGTATGTGGGATCAATATTTACCTCTGGTAGAATTTTCCTATAACAATAGCTTCCATTCGAGTATACAAATGGCACCATATGAAGCGTTATACGGAAAGAGATGTCGTACACCAACCTGTTGGGATGACGTTGGTGAAAGAAAACTTGTAGGCCCAGAACTGGTGGAGGAAACAGTGGAAAAGGTGAAGGTAATCCAAAATCACATCAAAGCAGCTCAAAGTAGGCAGAAGAGCTATGCCGATAATCGAAGGAAGGATTTGGAATTTCAAGTCGGTGATCATGTTTTCCTAAAGGTATCTCCGTGGAAGGGAGTCATACGTTTTGGTAAGAAAGGTAAATTGAGTCCCAGGTATATCAGACCTTTCGAAATTCTAGAACGAATTGGGGCTGTAGCTTACCGATTGGCAATGCCGCCAAGTCTCTCCAAAGTTCACGATGTGTTCCACGTATCTCTGTTGAGGAAATACATGCCTGACCCAACGCATGTACTCACCTATGAGGAATTAGAACTGGAACCCGATCTTTCCTATTGCGAAGAGCCCATCAAGATTCTTGATACGAGAGAACAAGTGCTGAGAAACCGGACGACGCGTCTGGTAAAAGTTTTGTGGAGGAATCATAAGATGGAAGAGGCAACGTGGGAACCCGAGGAACTTATGATGAAGAACCATCCGAGTCTTTTTATGCAGTAATACCCTAGAAATTGCGAGGACGCAATTATTTGAAGGAGGGGAGAATGTAACACCCCAAGCTTCTATGGTACGCTTCTCTTTGAATAATGTGATAGCTTGTGTTGTACGCAACACCGAGTTCTAACACACCATAACTAATCAAACTAGCCGTTATGAATAGTAATACCTACTTTTTGAAATTATATATATTTTATATTTGAAAATGGACTTCATTTTTGGATTCGGAATATCGAATTTAGACTAGGGTGAAATTTTGGTACATTTCGGATAACTTTCATATTTTGATGAATAGTGAAAATTACTAAATTTTAATTAAAAACAACTTTCTTAATCAAATTAATTACTAGTGATAAATTATGAATTTGAGTGGTTTTAAAGTATATTTAGAATATAATTTTACCATTTAATATAATTTTGGTCATTGGACATAATTTTACAATTAAACCGAACATAAACAAGTGTCAATCTTTTGATAGTTATTATCTCTTAAAAACACGCTTTTTGTTTTAACAGCGGGAATTAATTTTAAATTAATTTCTGCCACTTCTGTGTTTTGAATTTAGGAAAATGGATTCCATATTTGGAATCAGGATGTTCAAATTGTGTAAATAGGTAACTTTTATTTTTAGACATTTTGAATAGTTACTGTGGTAAATATTTTATTTACCATGGTTAAAGGGTAAATCCGGTAAATAAGGGTTAAAAAAATAATATTATAATAATACAAAATTACCCTAAAACGTGTCCTAACCTTATTGGTGGACACATACCCGACCATGGGCATCCTTGGGTCAATTTGGGGACCCCTTGGAGCCACTTGTATGTGGTAGGGACACTTTATATTAATAAAGTTAAAATAAAAATAAAAATGGCATAAGCTTACATATTTTAGAAGAACAATTTTTACATAGGGTTATACATGTTGGATTTTCGATTATAAATATTCATTAGAAACCTAAAAAGATTTCCTACATAATGATATTTTACTTATAATTTTTAGACATTAAATAATTTATTTTATTTATGACACAATGATGATGAAGTAATTACTATAATAGTGAAAAATTAAAATAAGTGATATTATAAATACCCAAATAAATATAATATGAAACTTTTAATGAATTAAACTAATTTTCTAGGATAATATGATATATTAGGATTGATTTAATTGACTTTTTTCGAAGTAATAAATCTGTTATGAGTTTCACAAAAATCAACTAATGAATAGTGTCAAAATTGACATAAAAGAATTCTTAAAACAAATATTATATTATTAATTGATATTAAATTCCTAAAAATCTAAGGTTCGGCCAAGAGACTTATATCATGATAGTTTAATCATTAATGGACCACTTGGGGGTCTCTTGGATGTATATAGTAAGTTTATTAACCATATTATATAAAAATACAAAGAGACATTGTAAAAGTGAAACTAATTAACTTAGAGTTAATACTTAAAGATAAGGTTAATATAAGTACCCAAACCTGTCTAAATTCTATTGGATGAGTTGCTTTAGACCTATCCCCACCTCATCATTTGAATAGTCAACTTTGGAGCCTTTAGAAACCGAATATGAATTTATTATAAATTAATATTTCTAGCTTTTCCAAAGGTGCCCCTCACCCCTCTTATAAAAGGGCACTCCTCCTTCTCATTTCTTCACACCTCTAAAGCCTTTTGGTTCGGCCAAAATCTGCCCAAATACTCTCCCAACATCCCTCAATACAACCTAGAGGCCTTAGTTTGATCAGAAAGCCATCCTAAGGAGCCCTTTGATCAAATCAAAAGGAAGAACCCGAAGAAGAGGTAATGATCTCACCACCCTTTTCTAAGTTCATTTCTTCTTCCACTTCTTCTTCCTTTGTTCTTACCATTCTGAAATAATAACTCCAGTATCTCACATATACTGTGATGTTATTATAAATATGGTACAATCATATTCAGTATTCTATCCACCCTTTGAATAACATGTCACCATACGTGCGTACGTACGGCTTACCGTCTCCACGTCGTGGTGTAATTGTTATTCAATATAATATTATTTGGATGGGTATAATAATGATGTGTAACTCATGTAAATAATAAATATAACATGTTAATGATTCTGTATATATGATATACCATCCATTTATATATTATTTTAATATCAAAAGAATGATATTGTCGCTCGTGCGTATGTACGGACTACCGTCTCCACGAACGCGATGAGATTCATTCTCCATCGTAACCATTAAAGCGTAATTATCATTTTATGATTTAAAAATGATGTTTAAGGACTTGATATCATTCTGGATATGAATAATATACAACCTATCCTTTACAAACATGTCTTACGTAACAAAACATATGAAAGAAAACAAGTAAGTTAACACCCGAAACAACGATAATACTAAGATATTATTATCAAATCAATATTAAAAGATCATATATGATATCATATTAATGTATATGATTCTTGTATAATTTAATAACAAATATTTCACCATTATACAGGAGGTTAACCTACCACAACCAAGGAAAAGTACAAGGTAAGGGTTATTTCACAATCTCTTCTTTATCCGAGGTTGTTTATAAGTAATAATCTACTGGGATCTCGTTATCATCCACATCCATGTTTCTTCAAAATGTATTTCAAAACATTTTTACTATTTACAAGAATATGGGTTAAAGTCATTTATACCCTTGTTTGACTTTTTATAAGAGGTTTATAAAGGAATCTTTCCGTCGTTTTCAAAACAAGGTCCTTTTTAACCTTTTCGACAGAATTAAGGTAAGAATGTTTTTTAACTTATACGGCGGGTGCGGCTAATTTCCGCCGTTATAAAATCTTCAAAACATCCCTTACAAGCTTATAAGAATATTTTCAAAGAAAATGTTTTATTTTATATGGATCTTAAATGATTTCAAAATAAAAGGAGATATTTCTTTTAAAAGAATTTTGATTTCATCTATGTCAACATCCTTTGATGGATTTTAAGATTATTTGAAGTTGATTTATTATGATACAAAACTTCTATATTGTATTGAAGGTTTTGTGATATGTTTGACTGTGGATGTGCTATTTTTATACCATTCATAGTTTATGGTGAAAGTATTGACATTTCGTATGCTAGTTTTAATACGAATGTTTATGTTATGTTTAAACCTTTTCATATGGGAATGCATTGGACTTAATAAGTGACGGGTGGAGCCCGCTATAGCTCCTCGATGCATCGGCAGGTCTCATGAGACAAACTAGTGTCTTGGCACAAGGCCTTGACAAAATCTTATTTGTAGTCTTGGCACGAGGCCTTGGCTATGTGGTTATGATAGTCTGGCATTATGCATTCCAACATTATGAAAGTGGTTATTTATTTTTGCATGTGATTATTCGATTAGTGGAATATCCATGTGAATAAGTAAATGGCATTATTTCATTTTATTTATGCCATACCATGTTGAAAGTTCATGTTTAAAAGGCTTTTGTTTTAGTTATACATTGCCTTAAATGTTTATTCTTATTGATGAAAGTTTCCGCTATATTGTTATCCTTACTGGGCATTTGAGCTCACCCCTTTTCTATGTTTTATTTTTCCCAGGAAGTGAAGATGTAAGTTATGAATGACCTGCAGGGATATTATGAGGGGATTGTAGTGTGGACTGTGGAAACATTATGTTGTTGTAGTAGTTTTTGATTTTATGATGTAATGTAAAACTTATGAATATATCTAGTGTTTCCAAGGCTACTAAACCAATCGGTCTTTCGAGATTTGATCTTTCTTGTGATCATGCCAATGTTATGTAATAATGCACCGACTCTAGGAAACTAGGGTCGGGGCGTTACAGTTTAAGCCTAGATTGTCATATATTTTAAAAAGGGTGTCATTATTTTGATATCATATAAGTGACTTTTCATGATTATGTTGTTTTCTTTAATGATAAGTATTGATCAAACACATATTTTATGTTTTAGTGAATAGTGGTAACCTAATGGAACCATGTTTACACTGAACATGATGGAAAATTTTATAATGATTAAAGAAATTTGATTATGAAAAGAGTAAAGGATTTTGTGATTATGCTAATCATTTTTCAAGGAACATGATTAACAATGTATATAATAACAAAATCTTAGACTCAGTAAATAAAATTATGAATGAGTTCATAGAGTGTTTTGATAGTGGACACCATGGATGAATGATGATTTTGTTTCCTGTGTGTTCAGAATGTGGGAAGAAACTTCCATGACCTATCCCAATAGGGCTCGAACTGTGTCTAACCCATGCATGCCTCCAGTAGGTTTGGGGATCTTGTCTAATGAAAAGTAGTCATATCACACACATGGGAGGAATTATCCTGATTTACCTATATTCACACACATATATCCAAACCCATATAATGATGAAATTAAATATAACATAGAAACATTCATTATTACATCAATGATCCCACAAATTGGAGTAAGATAGTAAAATACAAAAAGTAAATTTTTTTCCAAATATAAATCAAACCAAAACTATATAGAGTCCAAACATCACCCATGGTGATGACTAAGATCAAATAAAACCACCCAAAACAAACCTATTCTATCTATCTCAATATATGATCCACCTCAGCCATGTCCTCCGAGGACACAATCAAAAGGATCGTCGTCTGTATAAGACATGACACGTACAAGAAGATCCCATGTAGAGGTCAGTGTAACAATACTCAGTAAGACACCTAGAAAAAAGTAAAATTGAGGAATTAACAAAATTCAACCCATGAAAGTGATATAATGATCAATAAATAATAGGAGAAAACTTTATATATACTTTGGATGGACACAACACCTCCATGCTATCAAAAACAACTACTAACCATGACATTCTACTTGATGAAGTGCTCATTCTGGTGGAATCCACACCACAAGACATTCTATAACTATAGACATTCAATTAAGAGGTCAAGATTATTTCCCCCCAATCATTAAATCTCACCGGTCTTAGAAAACCATGATACATAGAAAGGGAGTCAGGCTTAAGACTACTTGGAGACAACAAGAACCCAATATGGATCAGTCAACTATGTTGGGGATTGTATTCCAATGACACTAAACCCATACTGATCTAAATGTTTAAAATGAGGATCAATTAACGGATCTAGGTTGTCACACTGATTCTAAAACCCACCTGTTGGGTATAAACAAGACAGTGGATCACACTTCTATCTTCCAGAGATACACTGTGAACTCTATTTAAAAATCATCCTCTAGAGGGGATCACAATCCTAATATATGGATTTAATAATACACATTGAACTTGAGGTAATGGATGAAGGGAGAAAAATAAACTAATACTAGTCTAGATTGATTAAGTGATGGTCTAAAAACACCCACAAAATGGGTGCACACGGCGTGTACTAGGAGAACATGGTGTGTCCAGCTGATCCCTTATCTTACTCTATGGTGTTTCCTCACATATTATGTAAACCTCCAAATACACGACATTTTGGAATATTACATGGTGTTTTGAGATCACTCAACACCTATATAGTGTCTTTTACTCGAGATTTTATAAAATTTCCAAGCCCATGTACAAATATATGTATACCGGGTCACTCCCATATACACATGGCCATGTTGGTGCTTCTGTACACCTGGTCTTGTACACTAGTTGTGTCTATGTACTCTTAAATACTATGATTATGTACAAACAATGTATACACCCAGCCTCAGACCATGTGTAAAAGGGCATGTGCCAATGTCAAATAACATCTAATATTAATCTCGTAGTGGAAACCCTAGTGCAACATAGGGGGTACCAAATGAGTTGTATTTCCTGATTACACTTCTTGTAACCCATGATTTTACAGATCCGTTAGGATGTAATGACCCAATGATTATCATTGGAAATTCCTTTCTAATAAATATTTCATCAATTCCCATGAAATCACTACATTATGAAAAACTATGTGTTATTTGACCTATAAACATAATTTTGTCACTACTATGTTTCGAATTTCTAAAATATGACATACACGGTTGCGATCAGTAAGTTATTTAGAGTCCGGTAAGAAAAACATAATTTTTTTTGAATAGTAACATTCCATTATTAATAGTGATATACTCTAATGAATAGTAACATTTCCTATGATAGTATATAAATAATATTCATGTGAAAGTATGATTTACCTATATTTTAGAATAAGTAAATGAATTTTTTTAAACAAGTTTTTAATAAATAATTATGATATTAATTAAAATTTAATTTAATAATATTTGGAAACATATTTTTGAAAAATGCATTTCATTTTTAAATTCTACATGTAGAAAAATGGTTAGGGAGATTTTTTGCGATTTTTCTGAAATACTTGATTTTTTGGTGAATAGTAAAATACGATAATTTATTATATATGAAAAATAATGGATTTATTGAGTCATTGATGGTGATTTATTGATGTATGCCCAATTATTTTGAAATAAAATTATTTTATAAATATTCATGGTCCTAGAATACTTACTATTTCTTGTCTTGTGAAGAAATAATAAAGTAATGAATATAATATTATGAAAACTGTCCTCTCCTCTATTATTAAACCACCCCTCACTCCCTCTTCTCTTAACTACACTCAATCCTTGTGCCTTGCAACTGTTCTGCCCAAATATCTCCCATAGATACTCCCCCATGTCCAACAACCGTTAGTCTCTTTAAAATACGAAAACTTATCCCCTTAAGAGGTTCTCATAAAATATAAACTCAAGAGGTAAAATACACTTTCCAATTTATTTATTTAAATTATTTTATGTTCTTGTTTCTTTCTTCACCCCTTTCAATAAAATGTTTTGACAAATTCTGTAACATATATGTTCTATATTTTTTTAGGGTTATGGGATATTTCATTATTATCTCTCTTTTCCACAAATTTTATTTGAATGAAATGAAAACACCGTTTGAGATGTGTTGATTTAGCACATTCGAGGACAACGATTTATCAATTTCTACAGATATATTTAATTATGTCCATGAAACCATTTCTATTATGGTTGAACCATATTATTATATATGTAATATATCCCACATAAGTTTATTTAATCCTTTTGTACAAATGTTATTATGTAAAAAAGCAAAACTAGTTCATTGTAATCCGACCCACCGAATAAACAAAACAATTATGACTAAGGTTTTATGTAATAATTCATCTTCAATACCAATAAAAAATGAATTATTATAACCATATAATATCCTGGATGTTAAATAATAACATATAACTTAAATTCTGGACAACCAATTTCATTATACGTGTTTATCTGAACATGAACCGATCATTATAAACCAAGAAATCAAACAAACCCAAACAATGAATATTGACCCCTATAACCAATAGAAACGGTCTTTAATGAAATTAAAAATGTTAACATAATTATTTTCACATATAATAGATTCTATACGTATTAATTAATAAACATAAGTTTTTTATCCAGGTCATTAATTGCAAGTGGAGAACACCACCAAAATTAATGTAAGGGATCCTCTCCATTTCACTTTTATTCAAGAGTTTCCTCTATGTTATGCCGTTTTATGGGTAATTACTAGTGATGGGGTATGATTTCTCACCTCCACCAAACATTACTCCTGAATTATAAGTGATTTGAAACCACTTTTCTATTTTATCAATCCCTCTTTGGTACACACGACACCATGCCGGTAATCCGTAATGAATTCTACCCAAAACTCCTTTGTGCTTTCGGGTTTCCTTATCATTCATTATATCAAAATGGGGTTATCTTATCTTTTCTATGTGAATATTTTCGATTCCATTTATTTTTAGAAAAATCATTTATCATTATCATTTCATCACTCTATTTCGAAGATATATAGGTTTTTAAAATATTACCTTCTTAATATTTTCTGATAAGCAAACATGTTTTAACAGAACATCCCATTTTCTTACCTGATTTAAAAAACAATATATCCTCTATTTTAAGCCACCATTAACTTTATAAAATCAGTATTTTTATTATTTAATCCTTCTTCATTCAATTATGTTTTTATATAAATGATTGTTCTATTTTCAATTTTGAATTATCTATAGTATTTTCCTTAAAACAGCATAAAAATGTTTTAATGCTAATGTATCTCAAGTACATTTTTTATATGTTGTCACTTCAGTTGGAAATCACATACTATTTTATATGACTTTTTTAACTTATTAACATCTCATGTATGTTCCAATAACTTTCTTTCATGGACACTTTCTTTATACACCAATTGGTTATGCCTTATGTCATGATTGGGGTACCCAATTCATTCCATGGGTAACCCTTATGTTCAAGTAAGATTGATTATGTGAAATTATTTATGTGTAAAACATATTGATGAAATGTAATATGGGTGCGCCTAGATAGTGGTCCAACGCATTGGGTATTGTAATGTCTCATGATATGCATTTTGAAATGGGATTGGCAGTTAGCCTTGACCCGTACTACTATGGGAAATGAGAATAGCGGTTAGCCTTAACCTGTACTACTATGGTAAATGGGATTGGCAGTTATCCATGAAATGTACTAAATGCATTTTTTATATTTCCTCTACATTTATGCGATTAAATTTTTATATGATACCATGTTTATATATTAGGATTTCATATGTTACATTCATTCGATATCATTATGTCATCCCTCTTAACTCATGTTCTTAAAAATTATTCTTATGTTCATTAACTTATTGGTCTTTTTAGCTCAACCCTTTTTCATACGTTCCCTATGGTACCCTATGAAGATGAAATGCCTCAAATGAAGTTAGTATCCTTTTATGGAAATTAAATAAAGAAGTGTTTTTAGCTCGATGTTTTATGTTTTTTGTACGAAGTCTTCCGAGACGCTTGACATCACGGTCCTAGGATTGTACTCTAATGTATAATTATACATTGAATCATGTAATGTTATATGTAAAAGGATAGGGTCAGTATATTTTGTATCAAAGTATGGTAGAGTTATATTTGTAGATTAGGAATAGACCACCTTAGTGAGAACCCTAAGGATGAGACTATGTTTAAGGAAACAACCCTATGTTTTGGTAAGTATAGAGTAAGTGTTTTATCAAGAAAATATGTCCCTATCTGGATAAAAACAGGTAGAGACGACTCTTGAACATATGTACCATGGACTTAAATCTCTGACAAGGAGTTTTAGGCTTGACCTGGGGTATCCTTGTACATGAAAATGGGCTTTGCTGCAGTCTTTGTATTGACACTCTTGGGGGACATAATTTGGTAGATTCATGAGCATAGTACAAACCATCGTTAAAGAAATAAGAGCTCATAAGAATTTAATTTAATTTATAAATATAGAATCACATGTAAGGATATACTTCTACATTACAATTGTAACCTTTATATTCAATGTTTTCTTTTTATGCTAAATGTCTTAGTATCCAAGGCCTCCAATTGTAGTTTATTGTATTAATTAATGGCGGGGAATAAAAAAACACATTCCAAAAACAAATCTGATATGAAATTGGATGATTTACTTAATTATATACCTGATATTATGTGTGTGGGTGCTCAAAACATCATGAAAATACTTTCTCAGTTGGCTCAAGTTATGAATAATAACATGAATCATGTGGAATTGCATCCTCTTCCAAAGAAAGAGGTTGTTTCTGCAAAATCTATCATGCGGAAAAGGCCTCCCATATTTATCAGATCTTATGATCCCCTCATCATGGAATTGTGGGTTAACTCCATTGAAAATTTATTCTCTGTCCTCCAGTTCTCGGAAGAAGAGAAATTTGAACTGGCAATCTACGGTTTTTATGGGGAAACTGATAAGTGGGGGAAACAGATCAATAATACAATGTCCCAAGAGGATATTGATACCATGGATTGGGAGGAATTCAAGAGGATGTTTTTAAATAAATATTTTCATCGATCCTTTCATCTCAATATGGCACTAGTGTTCCTTGGATACCTGCCGAAGGAAGATGAGTCCATCGGAGCGTATGAAGAAAACATCACAAGTTTTAAAAGGTACTCATATGGCACTGTCATAAACACTAAAATCATGGTGGATCGCATCTTTTGAGGATTAAAGTTGAGTCTATGAAAAATTCTGGTGATTCAAGACTTTAGAAGTTATGATGAGATTTTCCATTGTGCCCTCCAGGTTGAAATTGATATTTGAGGATCTCAGTGGTCTCATGGGACCATGGAAAAGAAGTTGAAAGAGGAGAAAAACTTGGTTGTTCGACAAAGAAATCCCTTGATGGAATGATTTCTGGTATTTCCAGTTGTAAAAGTAGTGGGAATAAGTATCCTGGGAACTATCTGAAGGGAACCAATAATTTCTTATAATGTGGAATGTTTGGTCATCGAGCTAAGAATGACCAAAGGTATATAAAAAATCCCACTAATGTGTAAGAAGAAAGGAAGGTTCAGATCAACGCTCAGCCAGTGGTGAATTGTTACAACTATAAAAGCATGGGCATTAAGAAATCCATTTCCCTAACCTGTGGAATTCTAACGAAATCAACAACAAACTCCATGGAAATAAGGAAGGAATTATGTGATCACTACTACTAAGGTGGATCTGGACAACTATGTGGTGACATGTATGGTAGTTATTCATTAAATAGTAGATAATATACAATTTGATTCGGGTTCTAGCCATATTTTAAAATCATGGAATATTATTATAACTATTCAAACCCCACCTCAATATTCGGAGGAAAAGTTATATGTGAAAATAGAAAACGGGGTAATTACTGTGTCCATGGTTTATAACTCCTCCACATTTAAGGTTTGTGAAATGAACCTCTTAGAAACTCTCATCATACTTCCTTTAGTAGAGTTCGACGCTATCTTTTGAATGGATTGGTTATCTTTAAACAAATATAAAATCAACTATTGGGAAAGGTATATCACTCTTCACATCCTAAAGCATCCTCAGATTCATTACAAGAGTAAGGAGGAAGATTAATCTCATTTAGAATCGTCATCTCATTTGTGGATAATGTTTCTTTATGAGAAAACATATCGAGATCAAATGATTGAGACAAATTAGATAATCATTCTTGAATACATGCCCACTGGGAGGGATTACACTGATGTATTCCCTGAAGAGTTTTTTGATCTTCCTCCTGAAATAGAGGTTGAGTTCTTAGTTAAGTGTCTCCCTAGATCTCTCCCTATATCAATGAAACCTTACAGAATGGCCTCTGTAGAGCAGGAAGAGTTGAAGAAGCAGTTATAGTAGAATGTGGAGAATGGTTTTATATGCCCGGGTGCTTCACTGTGGGGTGCACCAGTCTTCTTCTTCATGAAAAAGGATAGATTAATGTTCCTCTAGATTGATTATCATGAGCTCAATAAAAAACAATAATGACAAAGTATCCCATTCCAGCAGTAGATGACTTGTTAGATCAGATTTTTGGGTTCAGTTATTTCACTAAGGTTTACCTTCGGTCAGGATATCACTATGTAAATGTGAAGAAGGATGATATTCCCAAGACTACCATTCGAATGAGTTATAGACACTATGTGTTCATAGTGATGCCCATTGGACTCACTAATTCTCTAGAATTTTTCATTGATTTAATTAATAGAGTCTTTAGAAATTACCCTGATAAATTTGTGGTAGTCTTTGTTGACGATATTATTATATAATCCTAGAGCAAGGAAGAACACGAGGAGTATTTTAATAATGTGATAAAGACTTTGAAAAGGGATAATTTTTACAAAAATTAACATTATTTTGTTTTCTAGATAGAGGAAGTATCATTCTTGTGGAATGTTTTCATCCATAAAGGTGTATTAGTGGACCCTTCTAAGAAAAAGGCAATTGAATAGTAGCCCAAGCCAACTTCGGTAAAGGAGATCCAAATATTTTTGGGACTAGTTGGGTATTATTGAAGATTTTAGAAGAACATTTCTTGATTTTCAAACCCAATGACCTTGATAACACGGAATTGAATAAAGTTTTTCTGGAAATAAGAATGCAAAGACTATTCTAAAGAGTTGAAAATGAGTCTTGTCACTACACCAGAACTCACAAAACCAACAAGTGGAGAACTCTTTTTGGTGTATAGTTATGCATCAATGAAATTATTAGGTTTTATGCTGATGAAAAATAATAATGTGGTAGCATTTTCCTTAAAAAGGCTGAATGTAAATGAGGAAAACTATCTTATGTATGATATGGAGTTGGCGGTTGTGATCTTTGCATTGAAAATCTGGTGGCATTATCTCTATAAGGATAAGTGTGATATATAAACAGATCGAAAGAGTCAAAAATATATATTCACACAAAAAGATATTCATATTTCCCAATTAAGATGGATAGAGCTCATCATGGATTATGATTTCTCAATCCACTACCATCCGGGTAAGGAAAACAAGGTGGAAGATGCTATATGTAGAAATGTTCATACATATTTCTCAATGATGAGAATTGAAAAGGATTAAATCGTTTTATATTTGAAACATATGGACACGGGAATAATTAAGGAAGTAAAATCATCAATCCTTTCTCAAATGATTCCTTAACCATCCCTCATGAAGAAAATGAATGATGCTCAATGAAAAGATGTGGAATTTCTAAAAATGGTGGAAACGGTTTAAAATGGGAAATACTCTGAGTTATTGGATTATTAGGAAAGACTTGTAATATTTGAGACACAATAATGTGTACAATACGATCCAGAGATAAAGAAGGGTCTTAGGAATAACTCACATAGCTCAACCTTCTCTATCCACCGAGGGAGCACAATGATTTTTTTAGATCTCCCAGAAAACTTTTCGTGGGATAATATTAAAACGGAGATTGCTTAACATACATAAAAGTGCATGGTATTTAAAAAAGTTAAGGTTGAGAATCAATGTATTAAGGCGATGATGAATCTGCTACCCATACCGACATGGATGTGGGAGAACATAACCATGGACATTGTCACTGCATGTCCAAAGTCATCTAGAGGAAACAATTCTATATGGGTCATTATAGATCTTCTAATGAAGACAACTCACCTTATCTCAATCCGAGAGGACTTCTCATTGGATAAACATACACATATTTACATCAATGAAGTTGTAAGGCTTCATGGAGTACCACTACTTATTGAATCTAATTCCGATCCTATATTCACCTTGATGTTTTGGATGAATCTAAAACATGATCTATGCACTAAACTGAACTTCAGTACGGCCTATCATCCTCAAACTGAGGGGCAAACTGAGCAGACTATTTAGACACAAGAAGGCTTGTTTAGAAAATGTTCTATGGAATTAAAAGGATGATGGTACCAACATCTTCCACATGTTGAATTCTCCTATAAAAATAGTTTCCATTCGAGCATCTGAATGGCACCATATAAAGCCCTTATTGGAAAACGTGTTGAACACTGGTGTTCTGGGATGATGTCGATGAGCATAAGCTTCTAGGACATGAAATGTTTGATGAAATGGTGGAAAAGGTGAAAACCATTAAGCATCATATCAAGGAACACAATGTCGACAAAATAGTTATGTAGATAATTTTTTATTGAAACATGAGTTCAAAATTGGAGACATGGTATTCCTATGGATATCTCTATGGATGAAGGTAATGGGGTTTGCAAGGAAAGGGTAGTTAAGTCCTAGGTACATCATCCCCTTTAAGATTCTTGATTGTGTTCGGGGTGTGGACTATTTATTAGATCTTGCACCTACAATGGACAAAGTACATGAGGTCTTTTATGTATCCCTCTTAAGAAAGTACATAACGTACCCTTTACATGTACTCTCTTCAGAGGTGGTACAGTTGGATATTTATCTTTTCTATGAGGAGTAGCCAGTGAAGATCATGGATCGCTCAGATAATGTTATTCATAAAAAGTCCACTCACTTGGTCAAGGTACTATGGATGAACCATAAGTATGAAGATGCAACATGGAAACTAGCGAGGAAATAAAGGAAAAGTACCCACACATGTTTATGGCCTAGAATGCAAAACCAAATTTCGAGGGAAAAATTTCAAATTGGGGGAAGAATGTAATGAGCCAATGTTTTTAAATGGAAATTACCTTCTTTTTAATATGCCATAAAATAACTTGAAATCAAAATATAATGACCTATTATGTTTTATATGACCATTAAACATATTTTTATCACTTTTTTGTTTGGCATATCGAAAATCTAACATACATGTTTGTGATCAGTAAGTTATTTGGATTTTGATAAGAAAAACATATTTTTTGGTCTGTAGTAACCTACCCTTATGAATAGTAACATACACTTATGAATAGTGATATACCCTAATTAATTTTAATCATACCTATAATAGTATATAACTAATATTCAAGTGAACTTATGAAGTACCTATAATATAGAATAAGTAAATGAATGTTTTAAAACTCTGTTTTTAATAATAAATTATGATTTTAATTAAATATAAAATTACTCATATTTAGAAAATTATTTTTGAAGAATGGATTTCATATTTGTAATCTACATGTCAAAAATTGGATAGGATAAATTTTTGGGATGTTTCTGAAATACTTGAGTTTTTGGTGAATATTAATATACGATAATTTACAATAAATGCTAAATAATTGATTTATTGAGTAATTGATGATGAATTGAAGATGTATGTCAAATTGGTAATAAATTATGTATATTTATTACTGTTATTTGTCATGAAATATTTACTATTTATTTTCTTGTGAAGAAATAATAAATTAATGAATATAACATAATGAAAACCCTCCTCTCCCCCACTATAAAACCCCCCTTCACTCCCTCTTCTCTTCACTACTATAAAGCCTAGTTACCTACCAATATTCTACCCAAATAAATCCCCATGATCCCCCCAAGTACAGAATCCCCATGTCTCTTCAAAATACGAAACCCTCTTCCCTTAAGAGGTTCTCAAAGGAGATAAACTCAAGAGGTAAAATCCTTTTCCCAATTATTTTATTTATGATCTTTTCTATTCTTGTTTATTTCTTCAGCCCCAATTCACCCCAATGGTATGATAACTCCAGTAAAATATATATAAATTTATTTATTTATCCTAATGTTTTATTGCATTATTATATCTTCTTTCCTAAAATTTTATTTGAAATAAAAGAAAACACTGTTTGAGATGTGTTGATTTAACACATTCAGGGAAAACAATTTATCAATTTTTTACTATCATAATTAATTATGGTCATGAAACCATGTGTGTTATGTTTTAACAATATTATTATATATTATATATATGATAGTTAATTTTAATTAATCCTTTCGTACATGTGGTATTAAGTTATAAATAAAAGCTTGTTAATTGTAATCGAACCCACAAATTAACCAAAAGGGAAATCACTAAAGTTATATGTAATACATTATCTTCATTCTCAATAAAAAAACTAATTATTATAACCCTATAATATCCTGGATCATAGAAAATAAAATACAATATAAAATTTGGATAACCACTTTCATTATACGTGTTTATCCGAACATGAACCGATCGTTAAAAACCATGCAAGAAAACAGACTCGAACAATAACAATTGAACCTTATAACTAATCAAAAAAAGGGATTGAATGAAATTAAAAAAGATGTACTAAAATTTTTACCTATATAATATGTTCCCGATATATTAATTAAAATCATAATTTGTTTATTCAGGACATTAATAACATGTATAGAACACCACCATACTCAAGGTAATGTATCCTCTCCATTTCACTTTTATTCAATATTGTCTTCTATGTTATAAAGTTTTATGTGAAATTACTAGAAATGAGGTATGATTTCACACCTTCTCCAAACATTACTTGAAATTTTTATGTGATTATAAACCCCTTTTATCTCTCTTCAATCCTTCTTAGATACTCCCAACACCATGTCGATGACCCATAACGAATTCTACCATAACATGAATTGTTTGTTCAGGTTTCCTTATCTTTCTTTATATCAAAATGGAGTTATCTTATCTGTTTATTTGAATATTCTGAATTATGTGTATTATTAAAAAATTAATTTATCATGACCCTTTATTAACTCTCTATTAGGAATATAAACGTTTATAAAATATTCCCTCCTTCGTATTTTTCGATTAGCAAACCAGTTTTAAGGGAACTTCCCGAATTCTTACCTGATTTCATGTACACTCTATCCTGTATTTTAAGCCACCATTTTGTTTATTAATTCATTATTTTTATTATGAAAACCTTATTGTTTAACTTTGGGTCTTATATAAAATATATTTTCCTTTTCAATTTTTAATTTTCTATAATATTTTCCTTAAAACCGCAAAAAACGTATAATTAATAATGTATCTGAAGTACATTTCTTATATGTTGTCACTTCTGTTTGACATAAAATATAATTTTAAATTACTATTTTTCCTTATTGACGTCCATGCATGTTCTATTTCATTTCTTTCATAGACACTTTCAAGATATTTCCATTGGTTATGCTTTATGTCATGATTGTGGTACCCAATTCCTATCAGG
The DNA here is from genome assembly GCA_963277665.1 of Viscum album. NCBI lineage: Eukaryota > Viridiplantae > Streptophyta > Magnoliopsida > Santalales > Viscaceae > Viscum > Viscum album. The sequence continues at coordinate 803,364,553 of OY728166.1, read as the reverse complement.
GGTAACCCTTATGTTTAAGTAAGATTGATTTTGTATGGTATTTATGTGGAAGACATATTGATGAAATGTAAGATGGTTGAACCTAGATATATATTCCATTGATTGGGTAAGGTTAAGTCTCATGAGATGCTATGTGTAACGGGATTTGCGGTTAGCCTTGACCAGTACTACTATGGGAAAGAAGATTGGCAGTTAGCCTTGACCCATACTAATATGAGAAACATGATTGGTGGTTATCCTTGAATCATTATAAATATATTTTTTATGTTTCTACCACATTTATATGATTCCATGTTTATATGATCCCATGTTTATATGATATGATTTCATATGTTCCATGCTTTTGATATCAATATGTCATGCCTCCTAACTCATGTGCTCAGGCATTATTCTTATTTTCATTCGATTTTTTGGGTTTTTATCTCATCCATTTGTTCATGTGTTCCCCAGGGTACCCTATGTAGATGTAAGAGCTCAAAGGTCGTTAAGTTATTTTTATGTAAATTAAATAAAGAAGTGTTTTTAGCCCCATTTTTTATGTTTAATGTACCTAGTCTTCCAAGACTCTAGACTTCATGATCCATCGCTTTGATCTGATGTATAATTATTCACAAAATGATGTATTGTTATATGCAAAATTCAATGGTTGTTATATGGGATTTCATATGTGATTTCCTCCAGGTCATGTTCAATGTATATCTTGTTGTAAAGTGTAAATTTGTTGTCATCCAACCTTCCCATCACCAGAGATTGGGATTTTGGACTTTGAATCCACCCAAGAAAGTACCTCATGCACCATTCACAGCTACATCATTGATACTAGGATGAACATGAACATCAATTCTTCACAAATCTACCATAGATAATCATTTATCATTATAGCACCTCTATCGTACACATGTTTATAAACAGCTCCTACAGTATCAATCTATTTTTACAATGAATGGTTTCACAATGATCACATACATGGAATTCGTAGAAAAAATGGATAATGAAATTGAACGCGATGTACATGGAAATAAATGGGAAAAAATTCATATTCCTTCAAATTTTTATAAATTAATATTATAATATGTTTCTTTGGACTCAAATCATGGATGATGAAATCAAAAAATGAATATGGATAAAAATAAATGAATAATATAGTTCCATTAATTTTATCTACCATCGATTTTTGAATCAATTATGTTCATGAAATTAATCTTTGTTTTATTGGGATAATATAACGAGAGGGAAAATAAAATATCAAACATCATACCTAGAGTATGTATCAATCACTGATGAATAAAAGTATTATGATTCCATCATCAACGTGATCCAAAAACTATGAGTGTTCAACAATCCTCAATATGATCTCAATCAATATTCATTTACAACGATCTCCTCTAATTATCACTCCAAAATATCCAATCAAATTTTCATGGGTATTATGGATAAACCTAAAACATAGATACTATATAATGTAGATAAAAGAAAAATAAAATAAGTAAAATAAATTAATTTAATCAATTATTTTATTTTATTAATTTAATTCCCACGAAATGGTTCCCCAAATGCCTAATGCTGACAAAGGATATGGTGCTCCTTGGGTAAAACCCATGTTTTTAACTCAATGGTTGACTCAGATTTATGATTTGATACCCCATTTTAATGTTATTCTATTATTTCAAGAAAATTTCATTTTTATAACATTAATATAATTATTATTTTTCAAAAATAAATTTCGGGCACTCCATACCTTAGAATCTCATGTAATCTTAGTTCCTAGATCTAAAAATAATCCATATAATATTCTAAATTAATACATAGCAACAGAATACTTATTATATTATCTCCATATTATGGCTATTCATCCTGAAAATAAGAAAACCAATTCAAAAATATTACTTTATTGGGCTCTCATATGGGAATATGGGATGATTCACAAGATACCACTAGACATTCACTGGGAGGATCAGTTTCCTTAGAATAATCATCTCCTACTTATCCAGGTTCTCTACCAGGTACTCAAAAAAGGTATCCTTGTTGTCGATTTATAGAAGTTAGAAGTTGATAACATCAATACTTCATACAATTACCTCTGCAATTGTTGCATGTGGAATATTTCGTGTACTTGGTCTAATTGTGGTTATAGAGCTAAGAGGTATGCCACCTTGCCTACTCTACACAGTTTCTTAAAAGAGAAAAAGAATTTCAGATATAAATTTCCCCACAAAACAATATATGAAATAAACATCGTGGTGATATCCCCATGATCACGTGGCCTCCCTCTTTTAACACTAGATGTCCCTATTGTCGATATGAATAATACATCATAGGGATCTATGCAGTCCTCATCTCCTCCAATACGATCTAAAATCTATAGTATAACACACCAACTCTATGCCCATTATTGTTGATTCTCTATTATCATTCTAAAAAAGTGGTGACTTGTAGTTTCTTCCATAGAAGTTCTCAAATGGTGCCACATCAATGGTGGAATTGTATTTTTTGGTTCACAAACTCTGTCAAGGGTAGGTGAACCATCCAACTATGGAAAAAATACAACTTGAAAGCCTATAACATGTCTTAAATGACATGAATTGTCATATTGGTCTATCAATTATTTCATCTTGTGTAAGGTTGTTCTAAAACACAATGAGTTCAAAGGGGACTCCAACAATACAATCCATAAGCACAACAAGAAGTGATAATCATGGTCTAAATTGATCATTAATGGAACACTATATTGAAAGACTATCTGTTTCATGTACAACCATCACATTCTCTCTACTGATCTTTGCTCTCAAATAGATTAGGTGTGGGATGAATTTTTTAGTTGTTCAATGATCATCCAAATGTCATCATGTCCACTTGGAATACATGATAACACCTTAATTATTTCCATGGAAATCATATCCCACATCCACTCTATCACCTCAAGGGGTTTACCTAAACACATTAGAACAAAGTGATAAGCATTTAGTTGATGAAAAGTGATCCATTGAAAGACATACTCTAGAAAACAACACTTCCTAAATGTCCAAAATAACTAACATTGGAGTTCTTGATACATAATTTATAGACTAGATGTACTGTTAAATGGGATGAATAGACTCCCAAATCACCTCCTCCCATAACATCAATGGTACCATCATTCATCCTCAAATAAGAATAACATGCTCCCCACCTCTTGAATATCAATTGAGAACATGCCCATAATATATTTGAGTATGTAAGGTCTCATATTAAAAATATTCACAATGAACATACCTAATATTATGTAAAAAGGGTGGGGTAAGATCCATCTATTGGTTATATAACGAATCATACTTAGCCACTAAGTATAATTGTAACTTGGATAACCACATTGACACCTTGACCAATTACTAAGTACTAGATGTCATGCCGAGAGACAATTCCACCACGTTTCCCATCACGATAATATAGACAATCGCAATGTCATAGTCTTGGAAAATGTATAGAAATATCTTATATCTCAAGTTAATATCCTTATATTAGAATATTTACTTGAGATTATTGGGTTCAAAAAAGATGATAAATATCTCATCCATGAGGTAGTGTCGCCACACCTTTAGTAAAAAGACTATCACTATTGGATCAATATCTTGGGTCATTTTGTTCTACTCACGTGGTTTCAACTAAAGTGTACCATAGGAAACCATTTCTAGCCTCTACATCAGAACATAACCAAGCCCATACCCTGATACATCATAGAAAAATACATACGTGACACCCTCATATAGAAATCTAAATATGTGAGTTATCTTCAACCTCTATCTAAACTCTTGAAAAAATGGAAAGAACCATTCCGTCCACACTAAAGGATACCCATTAAAGTTTAAATTTGTCAATGGTGAATCCATTCTAGAGAATTCATGTAATACCCCTTGATATCACCCATCCAAATCAATGAAACATTGCACCTCGATAACACTATTGGGTGGATCCCATGACATAACTACCACAACATTCATCGAGTCCACCGTCACACATGCCTCTAAGATAAAGCATCCCGAAAATTAGACTTCTTAAATCCAAAACTGACTATTAATGAGATTACCATAAATATAGTGCTCTCATATTTTTTCCTTGGACCATACTCAGGTGTCTCACATGCTCCTACTTGGTCATAGATTATAGTAGGATATCATCGATGAAGACCACTATGAACTGGTCTAATAAAGGATTTGTGTTCTAATTTATGAGTCCCATGTACAATGAATGGGTCTTCATTGCCCGAATGGAAACAACTGTGTAATCATAGTGATCATAGAAATAATTAAATTATATCTTTGGTAAATCATCATCATGTACACACTGTTGTTGGAATCTAGTTCTGAGGGTGGTCTTTAATAACCATATCACACCTATCAACTAATGGATGAGGTTGTGGATCCTCAATAGTGGAATTTTATTTTTCACGGCCACCAGGTTCAAGAACTAATAATCTAAAAATAAACATAATATCTTATTTTCCATCTTGGATAACAACAATGGGGCTACCTAGGGGGAACATTGGGACTCATAAATCCCTTCTATAATATGTTCTCGTGTTACAATCTAATGTCATGAAACTCTATCTGGGCCATTTGATATGATAGTTTAGATATCAATTTTTTGGGGTGTATATCAATTAACAACTCTAGAGAAATATAGAGATTTAATACTAGCACGTGCTCATGAAAGGCATCTTAAAACTCTCCCACTATTGTAGAGAACTGATTTACCATTAAATACACTACTCCAAAATTCATGCTAGCCCACCTATATGTAACTGGTTGTACTGTCATATTCTAGAGCACGTTCTTCTCTGTTAAGGTTTCTTTTTCACCTAAAAAATAAATCAGCGTACCATCATTGTAGACAAAAAGAATCCTTGACCTAAAAAAGATAATATAAGAATGAACCTTGGATTTCTATTCCATTACTAAGAGGAAAAAATAAAGCCTCATTTCTGATACAAATAGATCCAATAAAATTATATTGTCGTTCAACATCAGATTTAACTATTGTCAAACGTGAATAATCACTAAGTCATTTACTTTCAGTCACTCTAACTGCAAGGGTCAAGTCAAAGGCTTAATTACAATCTCTACATTTTTAACCACATATATATAAAGAATGTAACAACTCAATGTTATAACTATTAATACAATACCAATGGTATAAAAGAGAAATATCATACCTCTTTTCATCTTTATATAGTTTATTACATATGCCTCCATATCCTATTGATGGACTCATTCCTGACCACTAACTCCTTGAGCATGGCATAGATCACCTAGGGTGGTTATGGTAATAATTAAAACTTATGAACACCTAATATTTCTCTACTGGACCCACTACCATGTCAAAAACACTTTGAAAAACCCTACTCCTTCCTCTATCTCAACCTCAGTGGTCCCTTAATTGTCTCCTGATCATCTGGATGAATAGTTTGACACATTCTGTGCTTGATATTTCTATCATTCATTAAAGAAACTCTTCCACACCCTAGAAAAATTCATGCATCTTTATAGTATTTCAGCACTAACCCTATGTCTTGGGCTCGCATCCTAAAGTGTCTATTACACTTTGGTCCAAGTTACTACCATCAAATACCTACCATTGAGGTATCGTCTCCTAGGATCCCACTACAATTCCCACCATCTGTGCCTCCTCTGTCAAGATACTCTCCACCACCATGGATTTATCCAACACTCAACTATATGTGGGAATGTAAAGAGATATAAAAAATCAATGACATCTCATCATAATCCCCACTCAAATGTATGAGATATGAAGAATGGATCTTTCAAAAAATCCAAAGAGTGTCCCAAGAGAATAGAAAACCTCACTAAATACACTATTATGGGCATCCTATCCAACCAAAGACATGGAATCACATGGATATACACCGATCACAACATGGCTAGATAAAACTCTTACCTAAAGAGACACTCAACCTCTATCCATGTGAGCATCATCTAATTATGGGTCTATGTCACAAGACTACCACATCGCCCAATCGAGCACCAAAGAAAACTCGCCACTAAAGAAACAATATGAATTGGAGGATTCCGCACAAGGTAGAAAACATGAGTGACTACCTGAGTCAATTAATTAAATTCTTTAGGGGTCTGGCTCAGCTCGATACCTAAAATGTCTCTTCCTCTACAACTCATGTAGATCACTCATTCTATATGCATCTTCTTAATAAATTGATGACAAATTATGATACTCAATGGGTGTTTATTTATTATAGGTAACAACAAAAGTAAAAACATAGGACCCGTTTCTTAAAATAAAACCTCATCACTTAATGGGTTATCATCACAATCCCACCATAGAATACTATCTACCTATAATCATAGTGGAATCCTGAGAGAGAATAATGACAGCCCATGGTCAAAGTTTATAACTCGGTAGATGACTGAAGAAATAAATGGAAACCACAACACATTCCAATAATATTCATTTATGGATGTTTTCCTTACAAACAATTACTGTATTTAATGAGTCAAAATGTAGGTGATCAGAGTTCTTGTGTACAAAATATTTCATTCATTGCACCAACACAAGGAATCCTGGACCGAAATCTAATCTCAAAACAAATAAAATTGTTTCCCCAATTCAAATTCAAAGAATCTATTCATAATAGATGAATTACTACATTTATGGCACTATTTCATAACTAGGACTAATGAGAACAAATCTGTAACAACCCCAAGCTTACCTCTAATAGTTATGGCTTTGAAGCTAGTAATGACTAGGCATATTAGAGACATGACAGGCATTATCTTGATGTACCTTTACACACACATATCATTGTCCATATAATGTTAAAATGTATAACAACAAAAACTATTTCATGAATAAATCTATGATATCACTACAATGATTTCAATAAATAATATTCAAATAGAGAAAAGGGGCCAAAGAAAATCCCAACAAAAAACTATAGAGAGTTGAGCATGCTCTCTTGGCGAGGAATTAATCAAATTCAACCACCTAGAAAAAACATCAATTTATCTATATCAAACTATACTTCACCATCTTTATGTCTACCCCACACACCACCAATAGAGTCATCATCTACATAAGACACAACACATGTGGGATGATCCCAACCAAGGGTGAGTATAACAATACCATATAGGACACCACAACAACACAAAACACGAATAATAGAGAATATTCATCTCATAAAATGAATATAACCTTCAATTTCTGATTTAATAGAAAAACACATAGATACATTGTAAGGATACCACACCATAGAGAGTCACAACCAACTACCGAACTCATGATACTACTTGATGCAATTCTTGTTTAGGATAATAAACATCACAAACCATACCATAACAAGAGAAACTCATCCATGAGGTAAATATCATTGGACCCTTCCAAATAAAGAACTATGGTCCCATAAGAACCTGATACATTGATAGGGTTCATGAAAAAGGACACTAGGGGACACCATATTACCAATCTAGATAAAAATTCTATGTATGGGATAATATTCTAATGGTACTATAATCCCAATCGATACGACCTTCTTGAAGGGGGATCATCATACTACTCTATGAGGTGACATCAATTATACAATCCCCTCATAAGGTAAAATGATGACAGAGGGACACACTCAAGAATCATGGAGGGACATTGTAATATATATTTCAGACTCATCCTCTATAGTGGATCATAATATTGAGATGTGGATATAATGTTGCACTATACCCATGATTGAATATACAAAGGGAACACAAATAATAAAAAAAATTCATCACTAAAAAATCAAAGGGCTACCAACACCCTTAAAATGGGTTTACCCAACATATCCTAGGAGTACACAATATGACTAGCCAACCCATGGTCTACCTGTGTTGTGATGCCTCACACTTCATTTAAATATATAAATAGATAACGTATAGGAATTGTTTATGGTGTTGAGATATTGTCTGGAACATTCATCATGTCATCTTCACAATCTCTTATAACACTGGTTGTTACCATGTATGAACTTGTCCAAATGTTTCAAAGACCATGTATACCTAGAAAAGACTGTTCATGTCTACACCTAGTCATGTACTCTGGATGTGTTCATGTACTCTGCCTACCTATTCATGTGTACCACTAAGTTACATGATGAGTTACCTATCACATTCCACATGTCTTGTGATAGGGATTAACAGTGTGAAGTATTAAACTCTCTCTGGAAACCCTAGTGTTATGTAGAGGTACAAAACAACATCTAATTTTATATTAAACACTAGGAAACTAAAGATTTTACTGATCTATTAGGATCTCTACAATGTTATCATCTAGATATATGTTACTATCCATCTCACATGAGAAAATATATCAAGGGTCATCTGAGCTTCCCATCACCTTATATAACGATTCTGGGCTTTCAAACCAATCGGGAAAAACCCATACATTCTGTTAATAGACACATCATAAAAACTAGGTTGAACGAGAACAAAAATTATGCTCCAATACACCACTTATCACCCTATATCATCATCATAACTCAATCATAACCTTGATCATTTACCACACATACAGTATCATTCCATTGAGATAAAGAACAGTCAAGTAGTGAAGCAATAATTGGTATTCAATGAACCACAGTCCAATGAAATTTGAAACAATAAATATGTGAAGAATCATGGGATAAATCCATATTACATAAAATGTGAGGAATGATCCTTGGACATTGTTCATTTCTACTCATTCCATTATCGAAGAAATAGGTAAATGAAGAGGCATGATAATAAACAAACAATATAATTCCATAAATTTAATCTACCTTCAATGCGCGAATAAATTTTGATTGTTGAATTAATCCATGTTTTAATAGGACAAAACAATGGGATAGAAATCACAAATAAAATGTTATATTTATAGTTTCGATTGATTGCTGAGGAAGAAGAGTCATAGGTGGATATCATTTGTGAAATCGACAAAATCTTATGGCACAATGATCCTCAATCTGATCATGATCCATTGACATTCTCCAAGATCTCATCCAACACTCTCTCCAACAAATCCTATAACAATTATGTGTTATTTGTTAAATCCTAAAAACTATAAATAAATTAATTTAAATAGTGGAGTTTAGTCACTGCATCAAATAAAATAAATTAAATAAATCAGTTTACTTCTTTTATGAATTTTTTTCAGCAATAAATGTTTCAAAAATTCCCAACACTGTTAATATTTATGTCACTCCTAGGCTAAAAAACATGTTCTGAACCAAATGGTTCTGTCATATTTATGATATATACATCTATTAAAATGTTATTCCATTAATTTATGAAATCATAATGCATGGGATATTATTATATTTAATATATTTCCAAACATAATTTTGTGCACACCAGCCCACAGAATCCTATGACCTCTTAGAGGCTAGCTCTGAATATAATCGAAATAATATTCAAAATTAATACATGAAAGAAAAATTAAATTTTTTATAGAAACTTCCATATGAATATATGATATGAACATGAATTTGATTTGAATTTGGAAAATAAGGTCACAATAAAATTAACTAAAAATGGAAAATGAAATGTTCAGTTAATGAAATGGATTGGAATATTGGTCTACCTAAGATATCACCAATTGTTCAATGCATTAATTGAGGGAAGTATGGGAATTGAATGAATTGGTGTCCTAAAGGGAAATCTAAACACCATTTTTTTATGAGTAATGTTTCCATTTCTGATGATAAAGTGACTATAAATGATATGAAACGAATACGTGTTAAGGAATAAGACAATGAATCCTAGTCAATAATTTGTGAAGAGAGTTGAATGTGGATGTAATTATATATTAATAACCTTAGAATTATATTTTTATCAGTGTTTTTTTTGTTATTATAATCCTAAAACATCGATGGATTGTTTTTTAGTAGATTTTCAATAAGGGGATTCATGATTAGGTAAAATGGTACTTCTGGACCAGAGAGGTTATTTAATGTAATGTTAATATTTTTATTAAGGGAATATAACCCTTCATATGTTACTGATGTACAGAAATTTGTTATATTGTGGATAAGGGTCATTGGATAAGAATAATGTAAATTTTATAGTACTAAATACCTTGATTCATATTAATTATTTTTTGAAAAAGCTATTTTTATATAAAGAATGTATTTTGTGTCATTTTTGGATTTTTGGGATATGCCTAATAATTTCTATTCTATTTAAGGAATTAATTTGATTGTATGATTTCAATAAGTTTTATAGTAATAAAGGTTATTACCATGTTTCAAGGGAATACATAATGATGTTATTCACATGTTTGTATATGACATTCAAGAGGTATTTTATAATATATAAGGATCAATGATAATATAATTTAATAAAATTCATTCTAAACAATTGGATTTGAGACATTTATAATGTTCAAAAGGTTAGCGATTCCTGAAATAGTTTAAGTTTTACTTTTAATTATAATTTAGAAATTAATGTTCTAATTCTCTTTATGGGGATTTATTCATATAAGGTAACATGGTCTAAACATTTATTTGATGATAGCTAAAGATAGATGGATTGAATTATCATTCGATCTATTGGTAATATGATCTATTATTTCTCCATGAATAACATGTTCAACTTAATATCATGGAGTAAGGGATGAAGTGGAAATTGAATAATTCACTATAGCAAGGTGATATTATTATAATGAAATTGAATGAAATCTTGTAAGTATATCTTCTCAATAAAATTATTTGACTTTAGAAAAAGGGTTTGAAAATAAAATTGTGTCCTACTATCATCATTTTTGATGATATAAAATCCGTTTTTTTACAGATCTGTGGTTCATAGAGTTGTAACTGTTATCTTTCTCCTAACCATGTTCTTTGTAACTCACTATTAGTATTTTGGGGTTACTTTTCTCTTATGAGTCTATGATTTAACATCCCACCTATGTTCCCTTATTTGGAAACCTAGTATCTGTTATTCCTTATGACCTCCACATATCCCTTTTATATTTTGAAAGAGGATTTTTTATTAACCCCTTTTACTATGAGGTTTTCTATGGAATAAACATTTATTTATTGAACCTTTTTATGGCCTGAACAAATTTTTAGGGAGAAATTCATTTTAATGGTGGTATAACAAAACAAAATGATTTTTAATGGAATTTTTTCTGGAATGAATTATAATTATTTGATGGATTGAATTTCCTGCTACACCAATTTAGGATTTCTGTTCATGAGATTTTTAGTTTATCTACTGGTAAATGAAACACTACGTTTTTATTATGTTACACATAATAGAATGAAATATTTTTTCATATAAAACAATGAATTAAACAAAACATGTCACACTATAAGAATTTTATTAGTTAACAAGATAATTATTACCAATCCATTGGAATGGAAGGTATTAATATGATAAAATAAATTTGGAAACAATGGATTAAAAATGTATATAAAATAAATTCTTTGGAGACCAATTAATTAGAAATTAAAATAAATCCCTTATCAAAATAAATGGAAATTCTTCTCTAAAAAACTATTTTTATGTGCACAAATGTGTTTTATACTTATAAATTAATCAAAAAAATACTAATGAAATATATTTATACATTATATATTCAATCTAATTTTTAACATTCAACTAATTTTTTTTCCAGAAAATAGATAAAAACCCAATTTCATTATTAAAGTTGTATTTTCTTAAAAAAATGATGTTTTATTGCCTTCCCATGGAACACTTATTTTGAATATAATTTTTTCCACTTTAATATAATATATTTTAAAAAATAAACTTAATTTTTTTTAAATATGAATATAAATATTATATTATGATGAATATTTTGGGGTTTCTCTAAAAATATTCAATTTAAGAAGAATAGTGAAAACCAAGAAAATTTTAAATGAAAACATCCCTTTATTTTAATTTATTCACTGAGATAAGTTATATTCTTAATTAGATTTAAATTATAATTAGTTGAATTATACATATATTAATCCAATTTATTTCATAATAGTTAAATTAATATGGAAATGTTATATACTAATGCTATGTAAAATTTTGAGAATCATCACTTTAAAAATGCACTTTCACATCATGTATTCGAGTTTAATTTTTAATTACATTCTAACACATATGTTAACATAATTTTTAAAAATGATTTCATAATTTAAAAATAAGAATAATATATGTTATATAATAATTTTTAATTAATGTTTTTAATATGTATTAGTCAAAAAATATAAATATAATTAACACTACTAATGTTAAAAGAGGGTTTTTTCGCATTAAATGTCATTATATTAAAAATAATTTGAAATGAACATGGGGTTTTTAGTTAATGAATTTGAATTTATATTTATAATAATTTGTTAAAAATTATGTAATTAACCACATTTTAGTTATAGGTTTAATGTATAAATTACATAGTTAAATAAAAATATCAATGTTACCTTGTTAAAAACTACAAATATGAAACTGAGAAAACAAATGGAATAAGGAATAACAAGATAAAAATGCATATAATTTCTATGATGGTGGTTTTTAAAAACTAATTAATACCTCCCTTCAATTATTTTCCAGTTTTTGAGGTACATTCAGTAATGTAGATCACTCAATAGTAAATACTTTTAGGCCTTATAATAATTTTACTCCTCTTAAATTTTAAAAAATTAACACATTCTCCCAAATTATTCACACATATCAAGTCATTTTTCACAAAAACAAACATCCAAAATAACTTCCTAAATTAAATACCCTATATTTAAATAATTGGTTTGAACAGATGTATATCTGATAAGGGAATTAGTAAAAATTTAAGGATGATTCCTGAAGAAGAGGTAATGATCATCAACGATATTTTTTATATAATAACTTCATCCACATACATTAATAATTATTATACCATGTCGATATAATAAAACTATTATTTTAAATGAATTTATATTTTTTTACATTATGGTTATAACTGAAAACCACATAGACTTTCATCGAGTGGGTTAACAAATCATCATTCATGTCTACGGAAGACTACCACCTTGCAAACTGATGTCTTTGGTTTTTTCCTTTCCACCATTAAAAGTTAGGAATACTGATGTATTTGTATATTATATATGATATATATAACATTCATGAATTTATTATTATTTTTTATTTATTATACCACACATACCATGATTATTTCCATTTTATGTGAATATGTCAACATCGTTCATGTGTACGGTGGACTGTAACCTCATCAAGCTATGTGATTCATTCACTCTTTTCACGAAATGTATTATGGATGGGATAGATAAATTTTTTTGATATATATTACATAAATATTATTCTCTAATGAAAATAAATATTATTTACATTTCTTTCTTTCAACCCAAAAAAAATATGAAACACAGAGTTTATGCGTACGTACATCCTACCGTCTCCATGAATGGTGTATTTATTTTCCTGTCACTAAAATTTATGGATTAATATAAATAGATATATAATGAATTTATATGATATTTATATCATGTTTATAATTATTTATGTAATATAATAATTATCAAATAAATAAGACCAAACATAAAAAAATCGAAACATATACGAAATCCAAAGAGGTTATTACCAGAAACGTTACACTAATAATGAATTATTAATGAACTGGTAACAAAATGTCAAAATAAAATCATATAAGATATTATATATATTAATAAATTTATTGAATAATTTTATAATAAACTTATATAATTATTTAATGAATATGATAGAGGTCAATACTTAAGGTAATGGTTATATATCTCAGTTTTTACTTCTATGAAACAGAAGTCATATTCATATCTAATTTATTTTATGTTGAGAATATCATTAACTAGAATGAATTGTTGGATATTATAAATAATATTATTGGTATTTTGATATCAATTTTAATATCAATATTTAATGGGGTTTATGTCTCAGAATATACCAAAGTGGTAAGGGATTTTGATCTCAATTTTCCTTCTTTTAGTCATACATTATGTTATGCACCTATATTAGTTAAAAAGGTGTATATTCAACTCTATTGACATGTAAAATAATTAATTTTTTTAATATTTATATTATGTGTTCTATTTTGAGTTATTATTTCATATGAATTATGATTCAATGTTACCAATGTGGAAAAATTTAATGTTATAATATCATCATTTATCGAGATTATTAATGACTAAGTCTCAAATGTTGCAATATCATGATATACTTAAAAATAAACATCATGAATTGTAATAATTTTTTTCATAATATCATCACAAAATGGTACCATTTTCCACTCTTTTTACATAATATAATTAATTATTTGTTTAAGGAAACCTATCTTTAAATCCCACTTTTGTCAAAAATTGGTTTCTTTGAATTTTTTTCCAAATATGCTTTCAAAAATGATCTCAATTGATCTTTTAAGGTAATTTTTTTTGAAAATATTTTTTAAAAATTTTGTGTTTACAAAAAAATTATTTTTAAATCATCGTTTCTATGTTTCAAATGAATTTTCATTAAAAAATGTTTTTAAAAGTTTGTATGATTTAAAATGTTTTTTAAGAAAAAATATTTAATGAAATTTTTTTTAAATGAGGATTAAAAATTATTTCCTATAAAAGATAACATATATTGGTGCTAAATATGACTTACTGGGGATATGATCCAAGTATTCTATTCATAATTTTTTGTGAATGGGTTATGATTTCATGTCCTGATGCTTGCAAAACATGATTATATTCCCGGAGTTATACCTTGATGAAATGATTATAAAACACACTTATTATCATTGTCTATTCTATGATGAAATTATTAAGTGACTTTTATCATTTCAATATTTTATGATATGATTAAATGATTATTATACCCATTTCATTTAACGAGTAATGATGTGGTCAATTTTCATGATCTTGTGACATAGATAAATATGGTTTTATTATATTGAATGTGGGAACTATATCTCTTTTCAATGAATTGGGTAAATATTTATATATCTCATGAGATAGATATGGCTAAAATAGGGAGTCAAAGTAGTATAGTAAGATATGGCTGTAAAAAGGGGTGAACTCGGTTAGGTAAATGACTTTTTTAGTTATGATGGTCTTGGGAGTGAACCATGACTACTATTATATTATATGTACATCCTTCTTTCATGTCTACGATGTTATGAATGAGGAAGTTTTCATGTTCAAAATATTATGTGAGGATGTAGATTTCATGTCGATAATGTTATTCATGGACATGGTTTCATGCCCATATGTTTATGTGAGGGCATGATTTCATGTCCTTAACTTAATGAGTGAATCTGTTTCTATTCATACATGTTCACATTTTCATAAGATGATGTGTATACAAAAAATTACATTCCTTATAATAATGGTATGCACTCAAGGCTTAGGAAAATTTATTCACTCGTGATTTGTGTCTTTTTGTCTTCTAATCATCATTCGATGACACATGATTATGTTATTTTATTAAGGGTATCATTTTCAACAGTTATTCTAGTGTTATCTTACACTTATGTACATGTTATTCTTACATAACTCACTTTTTTATCCATATGAATAATCTGCGATCATCCTTTCTTATCAATACATTCTATGGGTTATAAATAAAGTTTTATATTGGATTTTATTGTGATGAGAACCAAGGTGGATGATCGTTGTGGGATACATTGAAATATTTCACCAAATTAAGAATGTTTTGTTCCAAGTTTCCAAATGCACTAAACTATTATAATAATCATGTTTTTATTTGAATAATGTAATTTATATTTATCTAAATTTATATAATATCCACGTATGAGAATATAGGGTCTCTATGAGGACCATATAAAAGACACATTTATAAAGGATTTTTTGATAATTTGTACCATAACATGGATGACATTTGAAACATGTTGATGGATTTTTTTCATTCCTATATCAATCTTGTTTGAGATTACAATTTTAGGGATTCTCTAGATTAACATACATACAATCAGTTCTGGAATATTTCAACAAAGAAGAATTATTTCCGTAGTATGAGGTATCATTAACATCATTTATCTTCTTTATATGATCGTTGATAAATAGAGAGACACCCAAATATTTGTGATGAGAATCACTAACATAAAAGGATTTGGATCAAGAAGGATAATATATTTAATATATAACACATGATGATGTGGATTATGCTGTAATATAATGTGAGATAATATTTTATTAAAATAAATATATGTTATAAACTCTCATAAATAATCAAGGATGTGTATAAGTTACTCATTATTCATGTCCTTTTCTCCAGTGTTTTCCTTAGTCACGAACTTATATTGATGATTGACTTTTAACCATGAAATAAGCATATGCGTAACTAGTTCTAAACATGATATGTGGGACTATCACTATACCTAATTGTTCATACATTATTTAGATATCAATAAATAATAGGTTAGAAGATTATTTTTTGGGAAAACTAAAATAATCCTCAGAGCATCCTAATTGAAACTTGGGTCATATATCATCTACTCATTTATACTTTGAGAAAATTTATTGAAGTGCATGTCATATGTCTCGGAAGTCTCATTCTAAGACAAAACATATTTTTAGAGTATTATTCATAAAAATTTACCTCTTCTAGGGTAATATAGATTTTATGAAAATAAATAATATTGTTTCCCTTAAATATATTTAGGGATAAATGTTGATTTTGAACAATTAAAGGATGACATCCCACATTTCTAAAATATGTGTCAACATTTGGTGTCCAAGAATTTATTTTAATTTTTCCACATAACAAATAAAATGGAATTAAATATGTAATATATCTTATCAAATTTATGAATTTTATATATTATTTCTATGTAGGTCTTCTTGATATCGATTTATTAGGTATCAACTTATAAATTTTTTATAATGAGGTTGTAAATGATATTCTATTTTCGTTGATCACTATTCTATGAAAGGATATAACATATTAATATCTAAATGGTTTTCACTTAATGTATGATGGATTCGATTATATAGGTGGGATCAACACTAGAGGGTGTAGAATAAACTTTTTTAGGAAATTAATTTCCATCTAGAAGTTATTGTACCATTGGTAAGTCATACATTTCTTCATCAACTTCATGAATTGTTAGAGTTTAACAGCAATGTAATCTACAAATATTCTTATTTATGAGATATATCTTTGAATCCTTATCATATAGAAATATTGTAGAGATGCGTATAATTTATTACCTTGGTTTTCCATGTTTTGACATCAATATTGTGATGGAAAACCATATATATAGGGAATTTACTCAAGGTTACCAATGGGGAATAAATAAATGGATTCATTTTAACGTAATGTCGAATAACATGTTAAAATGAAAGTCATTATTACAAATTTGGACAAGATGTTATTTTTATTTCACTAAAAAACCATCCAGAAATAATTATACTATTTTCTCTAAAATATAATTTGTGATATATTGTGTGGAAAATCGGTACGTAGTGATGAAAGTATTCAATACAAATGTCTTCATAATGTATAAATATACCCCCTGGGGTTCCCTGAAGGTATTAGATTCTTCATACAAAGGGGTAATTTTGATTTACCTATCATTATAATAACCATAAATAAATGAGAAGTCCTCAAAACTGGTTCTCTACTCAATCACCAGCTCTATAATGAGGATCTAAAAATAATCATTTATAAAATGGAATTTCAAATACAGAAAGTTAATATAGACTATAATTTTAACATTCTTCTTCTTGATGAGCATGATTATAGTAATACATTTTGGTTAATGAAAAATTAAATTAATGTTAGTCTTGATCATCTAATCAATTTTTTTTTCTATCTTAGTGGCATGAATCAGATTCAATATCCTTTTTATGTTTTTATAACAAGGATGGCTATCTAGTAACCCTAAGTGGGGGTGGTAAAATAGGGATATAATAAAGTCATCTATATATAATTCCATAAAAATTAAATATTTTAATTTAGGAATATGATATAATCTTATTATTAATTAGGGTTTACAGAGTCATTGAATAATTTTGGTATTGTGGATTTATCGGTACAAAAATCCACCTCTCGATGTTGATCAATGGTGTCATACACACCCTCTTAAAAATATCATTTGAAATCAGTTTTCTATTCTATTTAATCTCTATCATTAGTGGATGAAATACCTATCTTTTTAAATCCATGATACCATATAATATTTTAATCAATTTCATTCATAACACACCTGTTTGAGGATTGTGAGGATTCAATTGAAACTACAAACCTTATATAAACATTGAAAAAGGTACATAAACTCGATGTTCAATTTATAGGGTTTGTACACAGCCAATCAAATATATGTCATAATATTTACCAAATATCATTCAAAATTTTATTCATATAGGGATGCTCGATGGACATATTGGACTTTATTGACAACATTATAATATATTTATTCTATTGATGATGGTTATTCAAAGGAATAAAAAGATTATCAATCAAAGGATATGAAGGTTATTGGTGATCCTTCTCATTACCAAAATGATCACATGAATACCCAGACCGAGTGTTTTTTACTCTATTAAATTTATGGGAAACATTAATTCATAACAAAATTAATTTTAGGGATACACAAGGGTAGCATCTAGGACATTAGGGTAGGTATTAATGTGGTATAATTCATTAGTGTTTTTTCCCTAACTTTACTGTTACCAAAATAAATATATTTGGATTCATATGATTCAAATGGGGAATAATCAAAATATATTACCCAAACAAATGTAGTATTTTATGCACTAATTATAGAATGAGGGAGCTTCTATATGCATATGAAGTCATGAGACCAGTACCAAGGTAATGAATGTTGTGTCTTGGTGGACATCCAAGAATTCTTGGTTAGTAATAAGATCCCAAAATTAGGAAATAATTTTATCCTTATTGGTGGTATTTTTCACTATTTTATTTTTATTAAATAATTAAGTTCTATGAATATTGGTTGGATACACTGTATCGTAATAAATTAATTCCTGGGATATGGGTGAGGTTTATTGTTTAACTATTTTAAATTGGTTCTTGGTGAATATTGACATTATTGACAATACCAAAAATGTATAAGGTTCTATTTTTTTCTGGTATGAGAGTTTCATGGTATGGTATGGTTAATGAAATGAATATCAAACCCTCAATGGAACTCATTTTGTTATATTATTTCGTGGATGTATCCCATTGAATCTCAAACTCTTGAGGTGATAAAGGGGAAAAACAAGATCATCCCTGAGTTATTTGGGGAGATGAAGTGTTTCTTTGATTTAAATTCAGGAATAGAATATGGATAGGTTCACTAACCAAAAATACATCCCTACCATAGTTATTTGTTTTCCAATCACATGGGCACTCATGGGTTTGGGGTTTTTGAGTTCGAGTTATATGCAATGATAACTAAATACCTTTGTAAAAAATGAGGGTGCCTTTTATTTTATCTTTTTAGGTTATTTTTCCTTACAACATCCAAAGTTAAATTGAATGGTTTTTATTTCACATATGTTCTACCAGTATTTTCTAAAAACACCCAGAACAATAAGAATCTTGGTTATATTTGTGTTCTTATAGAGCTCATTAGTGTACCTTTCTCAGAGATTCAGCTACATGTATGTTCTCAGTGGGAATAATTCCTAAACATCACATTCTACAATGGAATAGGCATCCCTATAATTTACTACCCCATTAATGATTATTGGATAGGAATTATTCTTCATAAAATCCACTTTCATCAATGAAATATTCCATGAATTTTTTGAAGTTAACCAAACCATATTATATATCCTCACTTGATGGGAATTTAATTCAGTTGTGGTGGCTCCCATTATCCCAATGATAGAATGAAGATATCTATAGGGTATTCCTAATATTGTGTTACATTGATGGATGTTCTTGATTCTATCTATCCCATCAATCTTGGGTGGATCAATTTATTAAATAATTTAAAGAGAAATATGTCCCGTTGTGTGACACCCAACAGGTATTGAAATGTATTTAATTTTTTTATTTCATTTATTTACTTGTTCATTAATTATATGAGAAGTTGATGGTTTGAAATTTTGGAAAAATTAGGATTCTATATTAGGGTCATGGATATGACATATTTAGGACTAACCACATGGAGAACTAGTTTAGTAGGGGATGGGTTTTTTAGTATTGTTTTACTTAGTTATCTCAAATACATTCAAAATTTATCGATTCCCATATAAACTCATATAGGTATGTTAGTGACTAGAGTTAATTTTATAGTTAGTGCATAGATAGAGATAATAATGTAGCAAAATATTATGTATTACACTTAAACTCATGGTGTTTATCCATTAGAAATGGAACCAATAGAACAGAGGTTCTCAAACCATAATGAAAACTTAGTTTTCATAAAACTGTATAAGGATCCTATTAACCCTACAAAATTTTGCATTTTTCTATTATTTTCCCCCTATTCACATGATATAAATCTCCCAGTTGTTGATTATTCCTCCAAATTTTACTCTTAGTGAATCGTTTATGATTTTATTTGATTTATCCAATGTTAGTCTTGATTGCTATATATTTTAAACTCAGTTTTCTCTAGTTTCTTATTCTCTCATTATTTTTTCATCTTAGTACCCCAGTCAGGCATGGGGTCCAAATTCATTCATTGGGTTGGTTTTAAATATTGAATATCTTGGTTTATTGGATCTTAAAGATCCCCCTCATCCTATTTTGTCTTTATTAATAGTTATGGATATTTTTTAAAAATAATTAATGAATGTGTATCTACAAAGAACCCATGGTGCATAAATTTTCCTTTAATTAATTTGATATATTTTTATTGAAAATGATGATTTCGATTTAAATTATTTTTTTACATTTTAGTATTGACTTATTGTTTTAAAAAACTGTAGGTCTCACATGTATTCACTTTGAATCCAATTTCATGCCAATGAGGAGTTTAATGAAATGTTTCATTGAGATCCTTTATTCCACAAGGGTTTTCAAAATCGATTTTAGAAGAGGATTGATTTAAGAATACATTATTTTTTGATTTATAATACATACATTTATTAGAGATTTTTAATTATTTTTTATGACATTGGTCATATTTATAGAATTGATTGATTGGAGGGATGGCCAAGGGAATACTTGGGCATGTGATTGGGTAAATTATACATGTTATCATCTAGATTAGTTTTGAACTATCTATTTCATATTTATAATGATCTATCATGATCTATTTAGAAGGACTATTTTATTTAGGTTAACAACTGTAGGAAAGTGTTTCATAATAAATTTCAAGTTGGAATCACTTTAAAAATAATTTATTCTAGATATTAAATCCTATGTTTCATGAGTACTTCATTGAGAATATATGTTATTTTTTAGTTACAATTACTTATTTAGATATAGTGATGATGATTATTCCTTGTTTCTCTATGTTATATATTATTTTTACTTATTCATGTTTTCTTTAGAACCTTGCATATATTTATAAAAAATGATTATGTAAATGTCTCCCACAATTTTGATTTAAAAATGGAATTTGTAAAATGATATTTTTAAATGAAAACTATTGGTTTACAATGAGAAAGATACTCTATATATTCACAATGGTAACCTAATATGATTTTACTCATACCGTACATATTATATTGCGCATATATAGACCTGATTATGTATGATACATCTAAATAGAAAGGATATATATCTTATAAAAGTGACTCTTGATGCACACCTTTTTTTCATGGTATCGGGTTTTTGGTGATTTAATCTCACATGGTGATGGTTCGACTATATAATTGTTTTTTAGATCCTTTGATGTTAGATTTGGGTTTTGTTTATATATAATCCTCACTGTACAAGATATTATTCTGGATCCATGTATTTATAGGTGATTTTGTTGCTAAATTTACAATAATCTATAAATTATATTGATCTAAATTTATTATTTATGTTTCATTAGACTCGATTGTATGATATTAAATATTTGTAACTATTTATTTAGATTTATTGATTTATAATTCATGGATATAAATTTTTTGGATTTTATATTGGAGTCTATGTTGTGGTTTATATTATTTTTGGTCGAGAAATATTTTCCATTGGTTATATGTGAAACCGTAATCCTTTTTTCAACCAATCATAATAGGAAATGCGATTCAAACCTTGTGGTAGGCTATAAAAGTTGATATTTCTAGTGGATATATGTATGTTAAATTTGAAAGGATATAATATCCCAATTATTATTAGTCGAGTATGATATAATGCAGACAAGATTATCTAGGTTTGAATAGAGTATGTGTAGGTCTACATGGCCATCTCTACTTCATGTTGACCCATGAGTTACATTGTGTGGCCATTAATTTCAATCTGTATTTGAAAATTATTCTTAGGTATTTTTATGTCATTTAAAATTTCTTTTTTTTTGGTAAAATCCTCAGACTAATTTTTATAATTAATCTATTTTAGGTACAAAGATTAAAGAAAACTAGTGACACATGGTTTAGGTGCACAATATAGAAAACCATGGGATCGTAATTAGGCTAAAAGTGTATTTCATTCTAGTGAGATTTCATGATTTATAATTATTCTCCAAACCATATGTCCAAATTATTTATATTGAGATGTGTAAAATATTAATTCTTTTACCCATTTTTTAATTATTCCATTTATATTTATTCATATTTTTTAATATATTTGTGTGATTTTTGTATTTCATCCATGTTAATTAAAGTTGAATTATGGATTTATTGAGTTTTATGTTTCATGTTTTATAGAATACACCTCTTATAAGTCCTTAAATGAATCAAGGAGTGAAAACCACATATCTTACACTATACGTTAACCCTCCAATAAACCATATTCTCATCAATTTAGTTGTCAAGACCCTTAAATACTTATGAAAATAAATCATCTTTGATTATTATTGAGTTGTAAATCATACGTAATAATTCACTGATAGGAATCCATCTACATTATATAGTGACATAGGAACTCATGAACCCAAAGAGATGATAGATAATATAGAATACATATTTCACATTTCTTGATACCCCAATACATAAAAGGATTATTTTTCAACATATATTGTGAAGGGACATAGCCAAAAGTGGGTGTAATTTATCTATAAGATAAGAAATATAATGATCTCAATTAGATGAAGTCCAAGGACATATTCAATAAAATGTCTTATCTAGAGACACTAAGTGTGCAAGAAGACAAAGAGTTTGGGACCTGGGATGTTGAGAACCACTCAATTATATAGTATGAGTCTTTTTTCCATTTTGGATAACCTTTATTCTTGTTTACAGATGAATGATTTCCTAAAATATTAGGTTTTTTATTGGGTTGACTACAGAGATTAAACTTATTATTATTATTATTATTATTATTATTATTCTCTATCATCCAACCTATTAACCAGAATGGCCCAAAGGCCTTCATTTTTATTTATTTTTGATAACCCCCTCCCCCCATCAAGGGATAAGAGGGAACCCTTACTAGTCTCATAGGGTTAGATATTACATGGATCATTGTCTTAAGGGACATTACATGACCCGATGGTCTAATGGAATTAAACCAGACTATAACTACAAGGAATTCCACCCCCCCCCCCTCACATCTGCATCATGATGGTTGATCTCCACATTTATAAGACAATCTTGTAAAGCTTCATGTTAAAGCACAACCTAGTCCCGCTGGCATATCCATACCCTCTCATTCTTCTGAACACATTTGGTTATGCTCTCGTGAGCGCACCGACTCTGAATCCTCCTCTAGGGCTGCACTTTGTTTTTAGATTCTGTCTACGAAACTATAATGATCATGTGGCTTGAAGGCCTTGAGGTGGCCCAGAGGCCATAAAGGTATCCCGAAGGCCTGGCTGACCCAAAGGCCTTATTGGCCCGATTATTTTAAGGACTCCAAGACAAAAGTATTTCCCAAGGTGATTAGTAACGTCTGATATAGTACAAAACATTTCCTGATACAATAACCGCTACATTAATTGTTACAATACCTTCTATAATACCCACACATTACTTATACAGTATTGATATAGTACGAAAATAATGTATCATGACTAGTTTTGAACTTGGGTCTCTTGGATGCTCTTAGGGAGACCTCACCAAATAGGCTGAGGTAGTTTAAGGCATTTTTTTCGATTGTAGATATGACTTGGATGATTGGTTTTTGTTGTGCATATACAAGAATAGGTTAATTTTATGGTTCCTCATTATGTTAGAAGAGGAATCAAAATAAATCTCAAAAAGGTACTATAATGAGTATATTATGGCCAACTAATTTTACATCAATGGTACCATTTGGGAGTAATCTAGTGTTGTACAACCAATATGGGAAATCGGGTTGAACTGAGCATGTTTTCCTAAAATCCTTGATGAATTGACACTAGTTTAGGTAATTTAGTCTTATTTATGTATTCCATGGGTATCATCCATAGAGTGTCAATGTTTAATATTCTTACACCCTAATCTCTTACATGAAATAAAAGAATTCTCAAGTAGCAGGGTCTGATTCTCAAATGACAGGGGACTCTCATCCTTCCATTCATTATCAAAGTAATCCTAATTCTAGATGATTATATGTGCATGATATTATGCCAAAGTCTTATAATTATATGTAATATCTATGACTAATATGTTATTCATTATATCATTTATTTCCTCATATTTATTTAAAAAAAGTGTATATATTTCCATTATCCCTCTTTAGGGGATTTCTCTATTGTGGTCACAACCTATATTGATGTTATGTGTGAGGGATGCTTCTAATAGTTTGGTAAAAAGTAAATTATTGGGGATTTAGTTTTTCCCATGTTTCATGTGAAAGTTAAAAATGTTGGAATTTTATTGTATTTATTGGTTAAAAATCTATATATCATGAACATTATTGTTGGCAGGGATTGTATTGTTAGCACTAATGTTTAGATTTACTACTACCATAATAAGTTTTGGTATCATTACCCTAGTGGAAACACCCACTTATTTTAAGGGTACTGGGATCTTAATTTAATTATGGATGAGGATATTTACCAGGATGTTGGATCATTTTAATGAAAGTTATATAATCTTATTTTAAAGTATGCTTCAAATAATTCATATAATCAGTTCTCTTTGGTTTTTTATTGGTATCCTTTTACTTTCCTTCGTTATTTTTTACAAATAGAGTCTTTGTTTAATATATATTTCTCAATCAATGTACTCCCATATAAGGGTCACATCATCTTTCTATATTATTAAATATATCATGCTGAGTTAAGTGACTTGAACGGACCATTAGAGGATCTCTAGGAAAGGTTTTTTTCAAGAATTTCATCATGGGAATCATATATTCTCATAACATAGAATGTATATACGATTCATCATATTTTCATTGATTCTCCCAATTTTACTCAGGTGAATATCAACATAAATTACATGATTCCTCATATTTTTTAAATGTTTTACCAACAATAGGAATTGACATGGTTTTCTATGATCATACTTAGGTCATGGTACCATACGATAAGATTTATGTATGTAGATATTCATAATACCACTTTCAAGGGTAGGTGTGGACAGTATTACTATTTATTTATTCTATTTGGACTTACTAATTACATAATTTTTCATGTATTTTATGAAATGGGTATTCCACTATTATCTTAACAACATTATTATATCGTTTATTAATGATATCATAGATTATTGTTTGATAAATTATGATCATCATGACCTTATAGACATCCTTTTTAAGTCCTCTAAGAATCCACTCTTATATTTTATGTTTTTATGTCATAGTGGTGGGTCTATAAAGTGATGTTTTTGTTCTAGTTATATTTTTTGAAGGATTTTTTTGGATCCTAGGAAGATCCAGTTATAGTTTTCTTGGTAAATCCATAGGAATATATTGAGATCTAATGTTTTCAAGGACTAAGAAGTTACTTTTTGTCCAAAAATACCTCATGTTATCATATTATTGTTTTTTATTTTATTGTGTCTGATAAAAAGTAGATTTCCATGGTCATTTGTGGACTTACAACGATATTTTTGACATGTTATTTTGACAATTATGTAAGAAAAAGGAATAGAGTAAGGACCAGAACCCAGTTTCCTGGAGAGGGTGCCTTATTTGGTTACAAGGGAATATAAATAATGAATGTGAATCCAAAAAGGGCATGTATTTTAGTATAATTGTAAATAACATACAAGTATAAGTTGAACATTACAACTTGAAATAAATAAAGAATAGAAAGTCCTTTGACAACATCCATAGCTCCAATGTAATTTATACATGTCATTTATAAAAACATTATTCATGCCCTAAGAAAATGAAACATAACAATGGGGTGAGATAAAACTCTCTGTAATGGTATGCAATATATAAGATGACATATAAACATTAATCATGTTTAATAACTAAAAACATATTCCTTTAACAAAAACTTATACAAATTATGGTATCAATGAGAGCTGAGTAAGTAAGTCCATAATAAAACAAAATCACGGGTATTATAATAGTTGAATAACCACATGAACCATAAATACAATTATCATAATGAGGTAATGCATAATGAGGGACATCATCACCATAATATCAAGGCCTCATTCTGAGGATATAAATAATTATTTTTTCATGGCCTGGTGCGAAGACCGTAGTTTGTTTCATTAGACCTACTGATGCCCCGAGATTCTATAGTGGCACCCATCCGACACTTTCTATGCCCAATACATTCCTCATATGAATGGGGATAAATATAAACAATATACATATTCATATTGAAACCAGCATATTATATTTAAATAACATTCCCCTAACATTAACCATAAACACTAACCATTCGGAGTAAATTGGTGAATGGTTTTACGATAGTACATCCATAGTCAAATTATTCATAAACCATTAAATTAAATAAGGTTTATGATATCATAGGAGATAAAACTCAAATAAGTACAACATTCAATAGTAAATTTTATCTTTAGATGAAGATACTTTTAAATGATACCATTGAAAAATTCCTAATAAATAATCCATAAACATTTCAATGTGTCCCATAACACCTTGAAAATTTCAAATAGTAATACCATAGAATATCATAAATATTCAGATACTATTTATATGATATATCAATGGGTATTAAATACACCACATGCATACAATAAGTGGTGAATAAGTCATATACTTCAAAAAATTTAACATGAGATGAGAGAAATACATGTTACTTTTGAAAGAAGTGTTTAGTTGAAAAATCATTGGTATTTTAAATGAAGTAAGATTGTTAAAATTTATATCACAGAAAAAAATTTATGATATTGAAATTATAATTGAGGATTAAATTATCTTCCCCTAGATTGAAATCATGTAACAAAGTTCTTAAGAATATTAAGAAATTAACCATTTTTGAGCTTTTTAAGTAAAATATTAAAGAGAAATTTAAAGTGGAAAGGCACATTTGTTATATTAAATCTTGAAATTATAAAAGTTAATTTCTCATGAAAATGTGTGTTTTTATAAATATAATGGTGGCTTAAAATATATTCTAGTTTACTCTTGAAAACGCCTTAGAATTTGAAAATATCCCATTAATCAAGTTTGATTAATGGAATAAAAGTTTTGAATGATCCTTCAAAAACATGTAAATCACCATAAAATAAAGAAGGATTCTTAATGGTAAAAATATAAAGGAAATTAAAACATAATTTATGTAGAGATAATAAGAATAAATTAGAATTTAATTGAGGTAAGTAGAGAATAAGAGTAACCAGAATGAAAATAGAGTTTTGGGTAGAAATCCCTTACCACTTTGTAATCAATCAGTTCATATGCCCCCAAAATTAGTAATATTCAAACGATACATTGTAGTACATGAAAATAAATATGTTCATTAAATGTTATGTCAATTTTCAATATACATACAACACACAAAAGTATTATTAGTGAATACTAAAAATCTCACAAAAAGTGAAGTGAGATGAAGAAACCCTTACCTTATGTCTGAATGTGACACTCTTAAACATAAGGTCCTGGAATGTGAAATTGGTTCACTGGTTCTTAAGTAATAGAGTTCATGTGGAATGGGTGTAAATCTCAAGAATTTAAATTACATGTTTTTTATAAAAAATCAGAATTTTTAATGGTGGTTTATATAATTTGTTTACGTGGAAATAGGATGAATCATTAGATGAAATGTTTATGACACTGAATAAGATTATTTTAGCTGTATTTTGATTATTAGGAACTTGTTTGGTCATATGATTTAATAATTTGTAAATATACAGGTTATTGAATATTAAATAGGTTATAATAAATATATTATAGTCTCTATCAACCATAAAAATGGTTTAATGACTAGTAATGAATGATAAATTAAAGAAACAAAAATTTTTCTTCCATGAAGGTTATAAATTTGAATCTCATGGATGTTGATTTTGTTTATAAAATAAAATTGGAGAGAGTAAGAATATTGATTATGGTTCTCCCATTAAAATGATATAATTCCAGTATATATATATAATAATGTATTTATTAGGGTCATTTGGACAGAAGAGGTTGGGAGAAGATATGAAAATAATAAAAAGTGAAATGTAACTAAATGAAAATGAAGGATGCTTTACCTCTTGAAAAAACGACCTTGAGAACATCCATAAGGGAATGGGTTTTGGCCTTTTGGAATGAACAAGAGATTATTGGATGGTGGGAGTGAATAAGGAGAGGTATTTGGTCAGAAATATGAGGAGAATAAAGGCATGCAAGAGTTAAGATAAGATGATGTGAGGGGGGTTTTATAGTGGAGGAGAGGAGGGTTTTCATAATTTTGTAATCATTTGTTTACTAAATTCCCTCAACACTAGAAATAGTGATGATTCCACAACTGCGAATAGTAATAAATAAATTTGAATTTGGACCAATTGGGATTACATCACTTATGATGTCATAAATAGTGTATTTAACTGATAATTTCTATATATGGCATTTTACTATATTTCGTTATGCATAAAAAATTCGAGTATTTCAGAAAATTAAAAAAAATTCACCCTAATAATTTTTTGACGTGTAGAACCCAATAATGATGTCCATTTTTTGAAAAATAATTATCTAAATATGAATAATTTAATATTTAATTAAAATCATAAATTATTCTAAAAAACAATTGTTTTAAAACATTTATTTACTTATTCCAAAAAATAAGTATAACAGAATTCTACATGAATATTATTTATATAATATCATGGGTAAGGTTACTATTCATTATGGCATATCACTTTTAATTAGGTAATGTTACTATTCATAAGGTTATGTTACTATTCACCAAACATTACATTTTTCTTATCGGACTCCAAATAACTTACTGAACACAACTGTATGTGTCAGATTTTCCAAATAAACATAAAAAAAGTGGAAAAAATATATTTACAAGGCAAGGTTATAAAAAATAATTGTTTGTAGAGACTAAGAGATCCATGCATTCTATAATATATCTATTTCTAATTTCATGGGGTGTTTCATTATCCCCTCCATACAGAAATTGCATCCTCGTAATTTTAAATTGAACATCGAAAGTTAATTGTTGATACTTAAAACTTCCCTTATTGAAACCCACATTAAAAATATGGTCATTAAAATATCCTCATGAAAGGGGTTAAGGGAGATGGGCTGGTTAACACAAAAAAGTATGCTTTCGAATGAGGTGACGTTATTTGGATGTAAAAATTTGGACATAGAAGAAAATTATAACCATGAGGTTCTGTTGGAACATAATAGAGGACATGTTGAGATGAATCTTGATTACTAAAAAACTATAAACTAAAAAACTCATCGATGTTATCAATAATTATGATAATATAAAAAAATTTATTTAAGACTATTTTCTTTTGGTCGATGAATTATTCCACTCTATAATAGTATAAATATACATTTCTACTCAAAGAAACTCATCCTTTTATCTCACTTGAACTATCTAAACCTCATCACTTAGCTTGGGTTACGCCATATGGTGAATTAATACATTAACATATAAAATACCATACAATGATCAACTTAAACTATTTCCTAAATGGTTACAAATTCCAAAATCTAATGATCCGACATATTATAATGAAGTCCTTTAAATTTCCAAAATGAACATATCATAAACCCTTATTCAACATGAAGAAACTCTAAACATCACATTACAAACAAGTGAATAACTTCATCATGTATCCGCTCGAAATGTGGTAATAACATGAATTATCATAAAAACCATATTAGAAACATGCATTCTTCTGTATTCATTAATTAAGATACATGTTATTGGATATATTCCGTAAATCCAAAAGTTCTGTAAACTCCATAAATGATAGTCTTAGACACTTCCCGAAAACTCAATAAATTATTCCATAGTATTATGTACATATCTAAATCGGTAATTTCTTCATTAGTATCTCATCATCAGATATATAATAAGGGTTCTGTTTCCCTCAATCATGATATTTTTAAAAAATATTATATTTCTATTGAATCACTTTTCCTTTATACCATCCATCATATAACTTAAAATCATTAATAAAATAGTACAGAAGTATAATTCTTATATATCTCATAATTCATTCAACCAATATATTACTAAAAAAATATTCAAATTACATGATTTTATACTAGAAATATTAATCATTCTGCTTCATCTACAGAAGTATCATAAATTGATCGTTATCAAAAATCATAACTTGGGGTATATTCATTTAATAATTGGGAAATTGATTCATATAGTATCCCATCTGCTTTCTATTGAAAAATTGAAAATAGGTAAAATATTTTTGTGCCTTGAATTTATGAGAATGGTGAACTTTTTCTCCACATTTGAAACAAACTTCATTTCCTATCAAGCTTATACCAAAGTTTTTCCTTAAACAATTATCAAATGTGGTAAAATACATCT
This sequence comes from Viscum album, assembly GCA_963277665.1. Taxonomy (NCBI): domain Eukaryota; kingdom Viridiplantae; phylum Streptophyta; class Magnoliopsida; order Santalales; family Viscaceae; genus Viscum; species Viscum album. Next base: position 803,333,689 of record OY728166.1, on the reverse strand, counting down.
TTCTCTTCTTCCCTTTATCCATCTTTTTACCTACCATCATCTTCTTCATTGGCTTCCATTCAGAGCCATAGGACTCATAGATGTCTTTACATACCCTGTCAACACATGATACTACTTCTTCATATGATGAGGATACTTGGGAGGCAATCTTTCATTGAAACGATGGATTAATACCATCAGAGACATGATCCTTCTTACTCTTCACGTCTCGTGTTTTAGTGAGGTTATCATTACATCTACTAGGTGATATTTCTAAAAGGATCTATATTATATATTAGTAGGTAACATTACTATCTCTCTATGACTCTAAACATGGTATAACATATAGCTTAAATTTATGCATCATAAATAATAGAAGAATATACTTTTGTTACTTTTGGATCATAAATCCTTCATAATGGCGGGTAAATAATATTTGAATTATCCAATGCATATCCCCAGGGAGTTTCAATACAAATATTCTAGTAAGGCTCGTTGTCATGTACTAGGATACCCTAGGTTATGCCCGAAACTCCCTGTTGGTGTTTTCACACATATTTACATCTGTTTCAGAGAAACCTCTACATGTTTGTATCCAGACATGGATAAATTTTCTATAATGATCCACATAATCTATTCCTTACCAATATTCAAGGAAATTCTTTAATTTTTTCCCTCAAATTATACCTTTGGTATTTTTCCCTAATCTACATTTTCTAATATAGTCTCCATGTTTTCTATTATACTTCCTTTGATACAAACTGTAATGACCCGAACCTTGTTTCCTGGAGAAGGTTCCTTATTTGATTACATTGGCATATAAGTAAGGAATATTCATCCTGAAGGACCCAGTTTTTTATTAGTATTGGAAACAACATACAAACATAAGTTCAAATTTACAACTTTAAATAAATATTGCAAAGAAAATCCTTTAACAACATCCATAACTCCTAGGATATTTTTTCATGTCATTTATAAATAAATTTTTCATGCCCTCATAACGTAAAACATAAGAAATGGGTGATCTCAAATGATCAGTAAGGGTATGAAACACAATAGAAGCTATATAAAAATTAGGCATGTGGAATAACTAAAAACATATGTCTGTAACAAAAACTTGAACACATTTTGGAAGGAATAAGAGTTGAGAAATTAAAGTCGTAATAAAACATAATCACGAGTAGTCTACTTATTGAATAACCACATGAACCATTAATACTATTTTCATAATGAAGGAATTCATAATGCAGGACATCATCACCATACTGCCAAGGCCTCGTTCCAAGACCATAAATAATTATTTTGTCAAATCCTTATTCCAAGACCATATTTTCTCTCATTAGACCTACCGATGCACCGAGGGGCTATACCGGGCCCCACCAAACACTTTATATGTCCAATGAGTTCTTCATATGAACGGGGATAAATTAAAAAAATATACATATTTATATTTAAATTGACATGTGAAATGTAAATAATTTTCCCTACGCGTTAAGTATAAACACCAAACATTCAGAGTAAATTGGAGAATGGTTTTAAGATAGTACATCCATAGTCAAACTAATCATAATCCATTCAATTTAATATGATTGATGATATCATGGGAGATAAATCTCAATGAAATAAAACATTCAACAAAGTATGTTGTCTTTAGTAGAAGATACATTTAATTGAGACCATTGAATAATTCATAAGGAAATAATCCTTAAACATTCCAAAAGTGTCCCATACCTCCATGAAACATTCAAATAATATCTATTTAGAATATCATGATATTAAAGAGACTCTTCACATGATATACCAAAGTGTAGTAAATACAACCCATGCATGTAATAAGTGGTGAACAAGTCATATACTTCATAAAAGGTAACATAAGATGATAAAAATATTTTTTTACTTTTTAAAGAAGAGTTATTTTGGAAAATCATTTTTATTTTCCATGAAATCAAATTATAAAAATATATATCAAAAAAAAATTAATGGTAAAGTCATTGAAATTATATTTTAGGAATATCTTATCACCCATTGATGTGAAATCATGTAAAAAGATTTCTCAAAAACCATTAGAAATAAACCATTTTATAGCATTTTAAGGAAAATATTAAAGAGAAATTTAAAGCGGAAAGGAACATTTGTTGTTATAAATCCATAAATGATACACGATCATTTATTATGATAAAATTATTATTTTTATATAAAAATGGTGTATTAAAAATTATTCTGCTCGACACTTGAAAAAAATGTATGAATTTGAAAATATCCCTTGAATCGAGTTTGTTGGACATGATAATGTTTTTTAATGAACCTTTTAAAACATGTAAATAACAATAACATAAAGAAGGATTATAGATGGTAAAAATTTATTGGAAATTAAAACATAATTTATGTGTATCACATACGAATAAATAATAGTTTAATGGTTGTATGTATAGAATAAGCGTAAACTGAATGAAAATGGAGATTAGGGTAGAAATCCCTTACAACTTTATAATCAACTGATTCTTATGCCCCAAAATTATAAATATTAAAATGGTACACTTAATACAATAAAACAAAATATATTCATGATATGTTACATCAATGGGAAGTATTCATACACCAAACACATGTATTGGGAGTGAATACAAAAAATCTCATAAAAACGGATGTGAGATTAATAAACCCTTAGCTTAAGTCCGAATTTGATCCGTTCTGGATGTTATGGTCTTGTAATGTGAAATTAGATTTATTAATAACTTTTTTCATAACATATTATACATTTATTTAGATTATCATAATTCTTTTTAGTTCATTTATATCCTTATTTATATGTTATTATATTGAACTTCGTCATTCAAGAGTGTTCATTTTCTTTATTTTCATAAGCTGTTTACTTCTTCTTAAGTAATAGAGATCATAGCTTGCAGTTCAACCAGGTATGGATCATGGTCATTATGTGTTCTATGTATCACTCCTAAGGAATTAAATACCTTATCCCTCAAAAATAACGAATCCATGGTTGGTAAAATTGGAGAATGAACACTCATATTAATAACAAACAGTGAAGATCTTGGAATATAAATACTATTTCCTATCCAGCAAGAAAACTCAAATAGTCAAGTTTTTTTAAAAGAACCACAAGTACTAAGAGGAGACATGGGAAATAGAGGAAGTAATTAAACACAAGTTTCATCAATTTTTCTCAACTGAGAAAATGAGATGAAATTAAAGTGTTAAAATTTATAAAGGGTGATGAATTTGATGACCCTTTATTAATATTTTTTTTTCAGAATAAATGTGTGTTATATAATATTATAGAGTTTTATAAACATAAATATGATAGAGTTACCAAAAAATAATTTCATTCATTACTATGTACTATTACATTAATCATCAGAGACACCAATTTAAATAACAACCATTACAACTAGAAAACAATATACAGTTCAAGATGGGTAATTATGGATTACCCCAATTAAAAATAATCATCATCTCTTTCTATAAGAATTATAAATAAGATGAAAAATATGAGTAAACCAATCAACATCTTAGAAAATCAAAATGTAAAATTTTAAGAGGAATTTAGTGGAATATTTAGTAAAATAAGGAATTTGTATTTATAAGAGGTAATATGACCATTTGAAAAGTAATTTGACAATTGGATTAGTAACCAAACCATTTTAATTAATAACGTGACAGTAGGGAATCTTCACACGATCGTAGGAATAGTAACTTTACCAAAATGTAATAACATGGGATAAAAATAATATTTACCAATTTTACATTAATTAAATATAAATAATATAATTCAAAAAATAAATATCATGATTAAAAAATAAAATTTAATATAAGGTAATTATTAATAGGTGAATTTTAATGTATTTTATAAAAATCATAATTTTTAAATTAAACATTATAATTAACATTGATAGAAATTTATATTGATAATATTAAAATCATTATTAAAATTATTACTTACAAAAGTTTACAAGGTTTAATTTTTTGGTAATTTTATTAAATACTTCAATTATTTGGGTGAATAGTAAAATCACAATTGTTCACATAACTGGTGTATATGAAATTACATCATAAATGATGTAATAATGACATTATCCAGTAAAAAAATTGGTCTCGGACAATAAAATATTTTATTTCATAATTGTGTCATTAAAATATGATAAACTTAATTCCTAAACCTAAAAATAACTTTCCCAAACATAAATTTAAAATTAATTCCTTAAAATAAATTTTTTTCTATATTTCCAGATTCTTTTTTAATAAATTAATGAATTAAAATTATAAATGGTATTTAAAGTCTTAAAATAATTATATTATATTTATATGGGATTTATATTTTAATATATTCACTATTATAAGTTTTACTTTTGTTATTTTATTTTGTTCAATATTTTATTCTAAATATACTTGTCTCAAAAGTATAAATAAACCCTCACCCTTACCATCAAAAAATAAACTCCTCCCACACATTTAAAATCACAATATCTACTGAATTCATCCCCATTAATCCCTTTATAATACATAGGGACATTAGGGATAAATATAACTCCAATAATTATGGTTGTTATTTTGTCATATAAGAGAAGCTACATTGGGGAGAGAGTAAGTCTCTGTTAACTCTTCCCTCTTTTGTTCTTCTATTTATTATTTATCCCAATTAAATTCAAAAAAATACATTGTATGATAAATTATGAAGTAATTTAAAATTATATTAATGATTTAGACATTCTATAGTAATTATATTTATGAAAAATATTTTTTTCATACCTTTCTTTCCTACTATTTTGATAACGTCCCGTTAAAGGTCGATTAACCACCTATAGAGACATTACTATGTCAATACATAACACCATCATCATGAATAGATATTATAAAAATTAATAATATATAGATATGAAATTATATGTATAAAAATATTATGGAATAATTTATACTAATTTATAAATTACTTTTAAAGGATATAGATTCAACAAAGAAGAATAAATTTTTTTTAGGATAACATGATGTCAAAGCACATCAAATTAATCATTGGGAATTAGGAAATTTAATCTAATGATTAAAATTGAGAAATATTTTTATTAATTAATATAATTCACTTAGGAACCAATGTTTTATTAAATACATGATTATTATCCAGGTGGAACCAAAGTGACGAAATTAAGCATGAATTTTGGTAAGGTAATTCTCAAACCGAAATTGCACTTTTTTGGGTTATTCCCCTTTCCTGACAAATTTCAGTGTGGATATTCCTGCAATAATCATTAAATATAATTTCCTTTTCATATGTGTTCTATTTTAGGATAAACATGTTTCCAATAAGATTTTGTAAAAAATAAAAATATTTTCCTAATGAACTATTCATTCCAAAACACATCTTGACTCCTCTTAAGTTATTTCTTCTGCCATTATAAATTATTATTTTTACACCAAATATGTTTCTTTTCATATTTCTATTTGGTAAAGTCAACTTTATTCAAGAAATCAGGATTTATTAAATCATTCTAAATATCATTCTTATACAAGGGTTACTCCATGAATTTGATTGATATATTTTTTATGTGGCATTCATGATTATGTAAATATTATGATGTGACAGGCGGTCCTAAAATTATATATCCCCCTAATTCATACATAAAAGTGATGTATCTCATCATATTGTATTATTCCATAATATTTTGCTATATTGTTTCAGTATTACGATGTTACTATTAGGCACATATTTTATCCATGAATATGATGCTATATATGTTTACAACGATCTATGGTATTTTAACACTATTTCAAGATGATTCATTTTTGTGCACTGCGGCATTAGATGACTTTATCACATGTTTCCATTTTAATTTTGGTTATAATCATATGATTATTATATGATTACAATTATTATCTCATATAAGTTTATTTATTCATGTCCTTATTTATCCTCTTATTGGGATTTTACATCACCCCTTTATTTATGTACATCATCAGGTAAATACATGTTCTAAGAATAATATGAGCTTTATTAGGATAATGAATAACATTTTATGTTAATAGTTATTCATTATTATTTCTAAGAGATGTATGAACCCAATTTTACCAATAAACTAATCCTGTGTATCCTAGATTGTAATACTTTTATGTTGTTCATCATTAATTTGATGTAATAATCATGTAATAAAAAGTAGGTTCAATATATATAATTACACCTATTTGGAAGAAAACACCACATTAGCTATGGTGAAATTGAACACCAAACTTAGAATAATTAAATTTCATTATTTATAAATTTGATGTTTGGAACACCATAGATAATCCTGAAAATTTTGATCCAACTGATGAAAAATGAATCATTATTGGTTACTCTACTACTTTTGAGTCATATAGTGTTTTCAATTGAAGGTCAATTATTATTGAAGAATAAACTAATGTGAAATTTGATGAAAGTGATCTATATAATAATAAAATGGCTCATGTTGAAGAATCAAGTGATTGTTTTGGTATCACGAGACTTGAAATTGTTTTTTAATAAAATGGATATGGATTTAACATGATTTTGGAGAAACCAATCATGAAATGATTGATATTAGTGATCATGAAATTGTGATTTGTGGAAACCCTAAAAAATTGAATAATTATCCCTTATATATTTTTATAGTAATATTAAATTTAGATATTAATACAATAACATAGAAATAAAAAAATTTTAGAACTAGAACCTAAAACCATTGATGAGTCATTAGTTGTATAGATTTGGGTTTTAGCCATGCAATATTATTTAAACTGGTTCAAGATGAAAAATGTATAGTAATGAGTAGATTGACCATCTTACTAACCAGTTATTGAATTGAAAAGTGTTTTCTTATAACTAAATATGATAATCATGGTGTGGTAATGAAGAATAAGGCCAGACTAGTATCTAAATTATACTACCAATAAGAAGGTAGAGATTACGAAGAGGCTATTATAATTATAGCTAATTAGAATCCATTATAATTCTCCTAGTCTATGAATCGCACATGGATATCAAATTATACCATATTGATGAATCATATAACATTTTAGTGGTTTTATTTTGCAGGAAATTTCTGTTGAATATCCTCCTTGTCTTGAACATACTAATTTTTCAGATTATAATTTCAAACGTACCAAATTCATTATGGCCCTAAACAGGAACCTATATCTTGGTATGTGCATTTAAATTATTTTATTTTATCAAAAGTATTTTCAAATGTAGTAGAATATCCAACCACTTTTTAGAAAACATTACTTTATATATTTTTCTAGTTTAGATATATGTGGCTGATGTAATTTTTGGGTTTTAAATATAATAAATAATTTAATGATATTTCAGAACTCAGGAAAAAATAATGGAAAATGAATATGATGGGTGAGATGAATTTATTTATTTTTTTCAAAATTTTCAAAAATACCATTGGATTTTATTAATGTAAATAATATATATAATTCACTTCCTTAAGTGGAGTGGAATCATAAATTATAATTCATATGAATGAACTATGAGTTATACTGAAAAACATGATTAGGATAAAGCTCAGAAACCAGTTGAAAGTGAGTTATATAGAGGAATAATTTGGAGTCTACTATATCTGATTGAAATTAGTTCAGGGATTATGTTTTCATTATGTTTATGTGTTATATTCTATACGATCCCATGGATTTTCATATAAATTATTCTAAAATAATTTTAGGTAATTTAAAAGGAACAATTTCTGATTCCTTTATTTTTATAAATATAATTTAATTTAATCTGAATTTGTTTTTCTTATCCTGATGTTGTGGGGTGTAGACTATATAGGATGATAACAACCAAAACCTGGATACATCTTTGTATGTATAAGGTATCCTGGTATAGTATGAAATAAAATGCATTTTCAGTATCTACTACTAAATCAAAGTACAATACATTTGGAAGTTATTATGCACATTTGGTGTGGATGAAACACACCTCAAGGGAATTTAAAAATAATTTTAATCAATTCTAAATAAAATTTGATAATATAATTTCTAACATTATCTCAATGAATCTAGTAAATCATTGTATAATAAATGATATATAATTATGTTATCATTTATTGGTTGATCATTCACAAAAATATCGTATCTCTTTAGAATTAATCTCTATCACAAATCAATTAATATATATTTTTTCAATCCCGTTTCTTGTGAGAATTTTGAAATTATTTATGTAGGAATTAAGGTTATCTGAATTTAAATATGTTTAATTTTTTAGTTATAATAATATATTAATTTATTTTTATTTTAGTGTAATATGAATTTATTCTCTACTAGCATGTTTGAAAAAAAATCTGATCGTATATTTATTTGTGTCTTAAATATATTTATAAAACAATTTCATTTCTTTTTATATAAAAAATTAATTGTTTTGAAGAATTTTTTATTATTATTTTATTTAGGTTTGACCCTTAAATTTAAATTAGATACATAATCCTCTCTAAAATATGACATGTCAACAAACATGAAATCAACCCTCAACTCCTTATGCATTCACCAACATCCCTTAACCTCATGTAGTCTAACTATCACATTTGATTCTATCAAACTCTAATCGATCACTATGAGATAGGGAATTAAAAGCTATAAGAAAATAGTGGTTCCAGAACTATTATGAAATAAATAGATTGTGGTGTATCATGTTGTGTTCTTATGGAAAATGTTGTTGTTATAGCTTAGTTGAATGGGAAAATGACACATTTGACAAAGTTCATTCATATAAAACTGTGAAAATTTGTTTTTTATGATATGAAATCAATGTTTCTATTTGATGAGGATGTAATCAAGTTTATGGGAAATGTTGAGTTTCAGTTTATACAAAGTGAGGAAGAAATTTTAGAATTTTAAATGGAAAAAACCTCCATTATTTTCATCTATATATATGGTATACATTATGAACTTCCTCATGAACTTGATTTCAATTTTATTAATAATTTATTTGGGAAATTTTTAATAGGACCCAATAATAATATCGAGTTTATATTTGGAAAACATTAATTTGAGAAGAAGGATATGAAGGATTTAAAAACTAAGTGGAAGTAATTTTTCATGTTTTCATATAATAGAATTTTTCATAGAGAGGGTGAGATAGATAATACATTGTTTCATGGTATGTATTGTTTAAATATAATGATCAATAACGTCATGTTTAATCATCTAAATTTCATTCTGAATATAATCCACCATTGCCTCATGGGTATAGGGTAGTTTATAGATTATCCATATTGATGTATTAACTATCAAGTAATGAAGAGTAAATAAGTTGACTTAAATGAAGGTTAAGTTGTTATGTGTCATAATAGAAACACTCATTCGATAGTTCATTTAATAGAAATTGGTTATAACTAGGATTATCTCTCCAATTTTGTAAGTAGATTTTTGTAGAATGTTTCATCTTATGTTGTTATACAACCTCCTTTTCCAACCTAGGTTGATATATTCACTACCTTACCTCCTAGTAATTCAGAACCTAACAAAATGGTTCCTCCTATGGATGTTCATGAGTATTTTTTACCGCTTCAGAGAATCTAGTTTTAGAAGACAATAAATTAGGAAAAAAATAATTCGTGGTTACATCTAATGATGAATCAGTTCATCTAGTAATGCCTACAATTGAGAATACTTTTAGTGATCTAGTATAAATTCATGTTAATACTCAGTCTAGCATTCCTGTTACTGAAGTCATGGAATAACATAAGTTTGAGCACATTGTATTTTATCTAAATCAAGAATCACATTCAAATGTAAAATATGGCAGTGGGGATATGATTAAGAAGGATAATAACCATTCAAATTCCCTAATTTATATTTTATATCATCCTCTTGTTCATGGTTAAGAACCATTTATATGTTAAACTTATAATGGTACTTTTTTATAAACTCACAATTATTTCATCCAATGCTATAAGGAAATAGTTTGATAATATTATAGAATATTATGATGTGCTAAAGAATAAGCTAGTATCTTATAAGGATGAAACTAAACAACTAATGTCAAGTTGAGTTTGATGGTCTAATTTTGATAAACTATTTGAGATGATGGTGACTAAAAAACCATAATAAATAATTTACAACCTATGTAACTGGTTTACTAGGGTGTCAGTTCTTTAGAAATTGAAGTCGTGTGTGAAAAAGTGAGTGATTTTAGAGGAATATATGCTACCGTGTCTGAGATAAGTGATCTTGGTGTTCTTATTTCATCATATCGGGGCATGATTTATAATCTTCTTATGGTTCTGTCTGACCATTATGTGGTTGTACTTGATGTGATGCATAATTTAAAAACACAAATGAAGGAGATATCATACACTCTAAAAGTGTGGTTATGATTCAATTAAAATCTCATAAGTTGTTTTAGTTTTGTGGAATATCTGTTTCAAAAAATTCAGTCATTTTATAATTTCAGACTCATATTGATCAATTGTTCCCTAATTTGAATTCAATTTTATCCCATATGCAGTCACTCCAACGTGACATTCTGTTTTCTCTACTTCTACAATAATTATGTTTTGTTATGTTTAGTGAACATAATGCCACCAAAGATGATTTATAAAGACCTTATATTAGAACAGATGTTTCCCTATATAATTTAGTTAACATCGTAAAGCTATCAATTAAATTAGTGGAATCTATTATAGTTGAAACATTCTAGGAATCGAAAAATATTATAAAAATAGTCTCATCCTAAATTGATCCTAATAAAAAAATGCATCAACAATTAGAATCAATATTCGAAAATATTTATGATAGGGTTATAAACATTTATATATGATCAATAGAAGAGTATTATATTTCATCTATGAAACAAGAATCACCTAATATCCCAACTAAAATAATGGAAAAGATCATATAATGTTATGAACTCCTGGTCCAATTTATTTTATGCCAACTACCAATAATGGTCTTACATATCTGGACACTATTGATCAGTTAGTGATGTGTATTATGTGATTGTGGATAATTTTTCTATTGTGGATCGAATGTTCCTATCCGTGGGAGGTAGGATAATCAATTTTCAAGTATATGTATATTTAATTTTAAAAAATATGTTTAAAGAGCCTCTTACACCAAAATTTTCAACTCATCCGACTACAATGGTCTGAAATTTTAATATTTGAAAATCTAGACAAACTAATACCTTTAAAGAATTTATAAACAATGGTTTATCGAAATTACTCTAATGTATAGATAATATTTCTAAAAAATACACCAATACATAATCCCGGTGTTTTTGGGTGTGTTTTTTTGTTGGTAATGTCTGATGATCGTGAATGAGTATGTTGGTGTTTTCCAAAGTTGGTGTTTAAGGTGTTGTTGTTTCCCATGGTTTTCCAAATTTTTGGGCATCAAAATCTGGAGTTTGGTTTTAGAAAAGGATATATATGTAGGAATTAATAGTATATAGACCATGAAGAATAGTTTGTGGACTAGATAATATGTTTAGAAAATGGAGATGAAAATTAGAAAAGGGTAATATTTCACCATGGTAGCATTATACGGACCACGAAGCATGGTTTACGGACTAGGTAGGAAAAATAGTTTGCAAGAAGGCTTGTAGTTCACAGGAGGAAATAAGTTCAGAGAAGGCTTGTGGTATGTGGGATGGCTCATCATTTTCATAATTAAGGAAGTGAATTGTGGAGCCGTGATGGGATTAGTTTTCTGATGAGATCATCCCCTAGAGGGGAAAAAGGTTCTACACAAACAGTGAAGGGATAAATAGTTTGTGGGGGGCACAATATTTGGTGAAGGCTATACTACATCAATGGCTTAATTAAACAAGATTAGTGGAATTTTTGGATATATTTTCTTATTTATGGATTAATAATCCTAGTATTACCTAGACATATTTTCATTATAAAACATAATCTCTCATGGAATAAATTTGAAAACGTCTAAAAGATTTTGTGATGGAGTCTATGAAGGATAAGAGATTTGTGAGGAATATTCTATGAAAGAGGAAGGATTTCATGGGAATAGTTAATGAAGGGGTTTTACAAGGCATTTTACCCCACAAAGGAATTATTGTCTATGGAGTAGAGGTGACATGTGGGATATCAAACAACCCATGGAGGAGAGGTTTTATGTAGAAGAAGAACACTTCCTTGAAGTAGGGATGGATTGTGGAAGAAGGGTTGTTCTATGGGAGAATAAGGTGTTTAAGAATGAGATAATTTTATCAAAAGCATAGGTGGTCTATGGAGGATAGGGGGTTCATGAGGCATACACGCAATGTTATACAACATAGTGTCTGGAGGAAGAGGGTTGTTCATGAATGGGCATAAATTGTTCATGATCTAAATTTCCCCTATCTAATAGTACATGGAAAAGTGTATTTCATCTACGGGTGAAAAAGGGAATTCAACATAAAATCTTTCTATATTTGAGGTTTCATGCTCTAATAAAAATTAAGGGACCTACAAGTCCATAAAATGTGAATGGATCCCTTCCAAGAGCAGTGAGTGAAGGAAGAGAAAAGTGTTAATTCATTCCACTAGAAGTGTGCTTTAGAAAGAGACATAATGAGTGATGATTGGGAATGTATTCATTAAACCCTAAATCTTATAATGGTAGTGAGTCAATTTATAGAAGTGATCTAGCCCAAAAATTGTAATTTGGAACTGATCCTTAGTAGATTTTGTACATAGGCACATTCTAATTGTATACTCCATGGATGTAACCTAGTGAGGGTGAACCAAGTAAAAATAAATGTGTCTCATGCATGATTACATTTCTAATCATATATTGATAATGTAATAAGAGAGATTAGTGTTTTTTTATTGATGAAACATGACTTGAAGGGAATGTTGTTTTTATCAATCATACCTGGATGCACCCCCCCCCCCCCCCTCATGGTTTTTAAACTAATTGGGATAAAACATTGTATCAGTCATAATGGTAGAAATACATCAGTTTTCTATATATAAAAGAAATAGAGGTTTTCAATCACAATGGGCTTCCGATCTTCGAGGGAATTGATTTTAAATATTGGACAAATTAGATGCATCAGTACTTCTGATCATAGTACTTCTGATCATTAGGAAATGGATGTCTTTACGCCATCTATTAATGGAATATCATAATATATTAACTGTAATGCATTATCATAAGCTGATAGAATGGAATTGGATGCTGACGCTAAATGGATTAATGATTTAGGGGGATCTCTATCTAATGAAATATATATGATGATGGTGTCGTGTAAAAATCACATGATATTTTGGATAATCTGTTGAATATTTATGAGGGTGACTCAAAATTCAGAGATAAAAAGGTGCAGGTTCTATGAAAAAATGTGAGGATATCAGAATTCACCCTAATAATTATAGTGATAAGTTCTTTGGTCGGGTGAATGGTGTCTTCGAAGTCACATGAGGTCTTTGAGAATTTGTTAAAGATAATAACATTTTTATGAACATCATGAGAAAACATCCACTACGGTTTAATCCAAAAGGTTTATATATTGGAAAATAATGATCTAATGGAGATCATATTTTATAAAATGCACTATAAATTTTTTCCTATGAAATGATATATGATTGTAACATTGTTGTAGAAAAGGGGGAGTCCAAAAAAGAAGAATTAAATTCCATAAAGACACTCTCTATCGAATATATTTAGGAGGAAGACAATCTGGATAATGGCTTTTAGTTTCTCATTTAAAATCATCAATGAAGAATAAGATTGTTGAAAGGTAAACTTCCACATTTATTCTCTCTATGTGTAAATATTTGATATTTTTCAACAAAGTGTCCGATGAAGTTTTATGATGATTATGAAGAAAATGATGATATTCCTTGGAAGAAGTATTTAGTAAATGTGTGAGGTTGGATAAGTTCTAAGAGAAGTTTAATCAAACTGACGAATCTTATTTCCATTGAAGATAAATATTCAGATGAATCTGAGGCTGAAGATTTGGAGGACTGTATGGATCATGAAGTGTATGTTATGGTGGCAGTTGTGGTAAGTTCCCAAAAAAATTAATTTTATGAAAGTAAAATTATTGATCAGAATAATACAGCTGGCATAGGGGTTGATCAGAAAAAGAAAGTAGTAGTGGTTGAAGTTAGACCTCATGTTCCCACTAAGCGGTTGAATATTGATTTGGGTTTGAATCATAATGAAAAGACCTAGAGATCCTAATGAAGAACTAGTACTGTAGTATTTTCCCAATGGAATGCACCTCACATTAGATAATATTGTTGAGGAAATATGGGGCACTACCAAAATGTTTTGTCCATAGATAAGAGGTATTAGAGGGAACAATACCAACATAGATAACATTACAGGGACCAGTATTAAAATACATCATTTTATTGTCTGTATTTTAGGTGTGGAGCATTCAGGAACATTGGAAGATACTGCTAATCAACAATGCAAGGAAATGTGCAAAAATAGATTTAATGTAGTCATAGGAAGCAGTTAAATGTATCATAAAATTTGTTGAAAATGAAAAATCATTTTCTAGTATTTAATTATAAAGATGGCCCATCAAACTTCAAGGAAGTTAAATATTACCAATTAGTATCAAGTATAATGTCAAAATCATGGATGAAAAAAAGGAGAAGATTGTTTAATAAGAATTTGCTGTAGATATTTATTTAAAACATCATAACACAACAGAATGTGGATTATTGATATTGGATTCACCTCTCATACAATAGTTAATAAATATCTAGTGGCCAAAATTATGTAGGATAAGGAAGGTATTATAATATTTGGAAATAATGATGGCCTGAGATTATTGGCTAAGGGAAATCCATGTTTTGGGGGAAAAGACAAGAAACATCTTGATGTCAGAGTTTGTGAAGGTCTCAATAACAAGTTTCATAGTGTCATTCAACTATGTGACTCAGTAGATTCTATACAATTTTCAATGGAATTATGTGTCATCATGGAAACAGATAGTGTAGTAATTTTTTGTAGAAATTTATGAATGAAAATATCTATCATTTGAGTGGGGGAGAATATATTTGATTTCTATCTATGGTTGGGGAAAAAGGTTATAGAATAATAATCTTTTCCCCTTGATCCAAACATCCTTCGATGATCTGGTGAAATATACCGCTTCTTTTGACCTCTTCAGGCTATCATGTGATGATACTCATACATTCTATGCTTTTCAACTTGGGAATATTATTCTAAAAACATACAATGAAAATGGGAAGATGTCAAAAATAGTTTTTGAGATACTATATATTGTTGTCTGTGGACCTATTTTACAATGATATATTGATGGTAGGGGTTACAATGTTCTCTTCATTGATGAGTTTTTAAGAATGGTGTGGGTATCAATCATCAACCAAAAGTATAAAGTCTTCTATGTAATTACAAGATTTCAATTGAAACTAGAAAATATGATAGGTCCTAAAATCTAAAAGATCAGAATAGATAATCGATCTGATTTCATGAATATACATGGAGATTATTATCTTAATAAATATGGTGTAAGGAATCGAGTTTCATCATTCATAACTCCATGGAAGAATGGAGTAGTTGAGAGAAGAAAGAAAATTATCACCAACATGGATATAACAATTCTTGTTAAGAAAGACCTACAATAGATGTTTTATAAAGAAGTGGTTACGAAATCAGTCTACAAATCAAATGGAGCTTTATTTTTTCAAATGAATTGAAGGCTTCATATGAGATATGGTATGGACTGAATCGATTTTTGATGTAATTTCAATTATTATTATGTAAATGTTTCATTTTAAATAAGGAGAACCACAAAATTTTTTAATCCCTTGGATATAAAGGGGTGTTTCATTGCTACTCAATTAAAATAAAATCCTATAAATTCTTCAATAAGTGACTGGTAATCATTTTTGTAATCCATGATTTAACTATAACTGAGAGTGATAAAAATCCTCAGAAACAAAATGCTCAATCTTAAGAAGATATTAAAGAAGATATATGTTGATTATGGGATGTTCTTGTTCCTTTTTTGGATTAAAAAAAATATTGAAATAATGGAAAGTATGTGCACAATTTAGTGTCTCTACAAACACATAATACAAGATCCAAAATTGATAGACACAACAAAATTGGTGACCAGACAGCTTTTGTACACACATGGAGGACAAAGACTTATAATAAGAATGAAACTTATTATATGTAGTGGATAAATGTGTTGATGAAGTATCTAGAGATGAGAATTGGGTTTAGGATATTAATTAATATCTTGACCAACATGAGATAAATCGAACGTGTGAGATTATTTCGAGGCTAACTGATAAGAATGTTATTGGGGATAAATGGGTCATTCAAAAAAATAAATGAAGATTGTGCAGAAATTTGAATCCAAGAATGGGTAATGTGAAAAGGGTACTCTCAAATAGAGTTCATTGATGTTGGTGAAACATTTTCACCTATTTCAAGGATAGAGACCATCAGATTATTCTTTGACATAGTAGTGAAGATATTGTTCATTGATTTCTAGAGGGATTTAAAGTCAATATTTCTAAATGGTGTTTTTGAAGAAGAAGTTTAAATTAAGTTTCTAGATGGTTTCCAAATTCAATAAGATGATAATAGAGTTGTTTTCGGTTGAAAAGAGCAGTATATGGGTTAAAAAAATCACCAAAGTCATGATATTGAAGACCAAATCAGTTTAAAAAAAATCTTCTTTTCTATCTTCATTCATTTAATTACAATATATTTTTCAAATATTAGAGTAATCAAATGATGATGGTGTGTGTATATGTCAGTTATATAATCATTGGTGGACTAGATGATGCTCAATGAAATAAATTTTTAGAATTCTAGAAAAGTGGATATGAAATTTTGATGATAAGTGAATTGATGTTTTCCTCTGGTTTATAGGTGACAAAAGGAATGAAAAACACATTCATTACAAAGTAAAAATATTATAAGGAGGTTGTGAAATGATTTGGAATGAATAATTCCAATTAGATGAAAACATTGGGGGTTACCCAGATGTAACTTTCATGAGATGATGAAGGAAATGCAGTCAATAACATAGAATTTAGGAAAATCATTCGCATTCTATTATACTAGACATTGAGAAAACTTGATATTGTTCTTCCCACAAACCAATCTACAATATATCAACGAAAACCCAAGGAAACTACCTTGATTACCGTAAAATAATACTTCACTATAATAAGGGAATGTTGGACTTTCATTTGATGTATAATGAAAAATTTCAGCAAGGGTTTTTGGGATATTCATATATAGATTGGGATGGTTTAGTAGATGATATTAAATTGACATTAGGTGGTGAAATCTATCATGTAAAATTGTGTATTTTTTGGCTAAGAAATAACGATGATTTTATTTCATTGATCACAGAAAAATCTAATTTTAATTTGGAAACAAAAGCATGCACACGGTTATTGTGTATTAAGTAGCATCTTGATGATATGAGAGTTGTAGTGTCGTCTCGGTTGGAATCTATTGTGATAATTCAAGTGCTACAAATCATAGATAAAATTCAGTCCAACACTCATAGACAATGAACATATAAATCCAGTATCATAACATTAATGAGAAGAAGGGGAAATGGAATGTGAATTGGGAGTGTGTGCCTACAGAACTATAGGTTTCAAACATTATGACAATGGACAAACCCATGGAAGAATTTTGAAGTCATTGACTTGCTCTAGGTGTTCATTTGACTCTACACACATGAAAACAGTTGTGTTTGAAACCCATATCCCCGATGTATGGTTTGTTTTCCCTATTGTAATAAAATGTGTTATTTACCCTATTGAAAACCTAAAAGGAATGGCCTTTGGGATCATTAAAAAAGTGAAGATATTATAGCTTTAAAATGGGAGAAAATGACTTCATCATGACATGGGGAGAAGCTATAAGGGAAATTCAAAATATAGGGGGAGTATTAAATCTGATAATGTTAAAAGTGAATGATCACAGGTTACTAATTGGGACATATATGCTTCATGATGAAAGATACAATGTGGTTTTGGAATTAAATGAAGTGATTCATTGATGAACATTACAATATACTTTTATTTATCACATTGATCATTGCTCATGTGGGATTATAGTATGTGTTGAGTAAATCATTGATCATTTTCTTATTCCGAAGAATCTAATGTTAATATATGATTTAATGAGCTTAAATGATATATCATAATGTGAAGAATTGTCAACAAACCGAAATAAAGAGATTTTAGAGAAAAAATACCTCAATTCATACTCTCAGTGTTTCTGGAAGTGATTGTATAGGTTAATATTGTATGATGACCGAACATATGTACTGTTGGTGTTTCCTAAAGCATTTGATTAAGTTGGAACAATGTCCCAGCGATTACTAAATTTTTGTGCATCAAAATCAAGATTCTGTTTTTTGGAAAAATAAGGATTTCTTTTTTGAAGTCAACAATATAGGGACCGTGAAGCACAATTTGGGGATAGCCTAAAAGTTATGAGGAATGATAATGAAAATAATCAAAGGGTGATTTATAAATAGAAATGTTATTCCATACTTGAAGCATGGTATGCTGACAATGTAGGAAAAATGGCCGGTGGGAATGCTTGTGGTTCACAAGAGGCAAGCAGTTCATAAAAGGCTTCTGGTACACGAGATGACTCATCTTTTGTGGAAGTGAGGAAGCTATTTTTGCATCCAAAAAGGGATTTGTTTGTGTAAGAGGTTAGCTTCCATAGAGGATAAAAGTTTTTATGCTGATTGTGAAGGAAAAACAGTTCATGTGAGGAGTACAACATGTGGTGAATCCTCTACCACATTGATGAAATTTGTAAAAATTATTGGCAAATTTTTCAGATCTATTTCACAACATAAGGAATAATAATCAAATTATTACATTGATTTATTTTCATTATAAAAAAATTTCACTCTAAGAAGAAATGTTTAAAATTTTAAAAGAGTTCATGATGGAGTCCGTGATGGAGAAGAGGGTAATGAGGAGTATTCCACGAATGGGGAAGGATTTCATGGGAACAGTTCAGAATGGAGATTTGTGGTGAACTGTATCCTACAAATGAAGAATGATATATAGATAAGAGGTGGTCAGTAGGATATCAAATGTTCCATAGAGTTGAGGAAGTTCACGCAATAAGAACTCATTCACGATATATGGATGGTTTGAGGAAGAACGGTTGGTCTACTTAGGAAGAAGTTGTCCATGAAGGAGATACAGTTCATTGAATTAGTGGCATTCCACATAGGAGAGGTGGTTAAGAAATTATACTCTCTATGTGGTGAAGCATAGTTCACATAGGATGTACTTTTTTCATAAAGAGACATAAGTAATTCATGAAAGTAATTTCCGCCAACTAACAGAATTTATAAAATTGTATTTTATCTACTGGAAAAAAACATAAATAATGCATCAATATACAGTTGTTTATTCATGATTTCATGAAAATGATGGGACCTACAAGTCTATAAACTGTAAGCTAATCACTTCAAAGATCACTGTGAAAAGGAAGAGTAATACACTGATCCTTTCCACCGGTAGTGATCCATAGGAAGAGAACTACGGATAGATCCTTGTGAATATATTGAGAAGACTCTAAATCATGTAATGTTAGTGATATTGGGCATAGAATTGATCCATCTGGAACCTTGTAATTTGGTAGTGTTCCATAGTGGATTTGGTACATCAAAACATTTTCATTGTATTCCCCTTGAAAGTTTCCCAGTGAGGGTGAACCAAGTAAAAAACATTGTGTATCATGAATGATTTCATTTATATTAATATATTACAAGGGAATAAGAGAGAATAAATTTTTGTTTAATGACAAAAAATATCAGAAGGGTATGATGTTTTTATTTGGAATACCATGATTCACCCTCCACCCTATCTTAGTGTATTGATCCTAATTGTGAAAACAGACAATATTTCATTATCATTCAATATTTATGAAAATAATACATCATCAAATATGTTTTTAGATTCTATTTTCTCTGTAAGTGGATAAATATTTTAAATACTCCTAACCCAGTATCCTTGAGTTAGTGGTTACATTATTACATTTCACTGGATATAAGGAATCTCATCTTCATGGATTATATAGTTCAGTGGTGAGGGATGACTAGATAGCTACTTGATTCTCAACTACATTTGAATAAAACGAAACATGGTATTTTCATTGAGTACACCATTTTTCCCATTTGAATATCCATGTGTATTATAATACACTCCATGTCATTCAAGTGAACTGAAACATTATATAGTGGTAAAATCATATGCTCAATTAGGGTATATTTATAGAAGAAGCTATCTTAAATAAATAATTCATAATCAATATACTAATGTAATTATATAAAACCACATTCCATTAAATAAATAACAAGATCACGATGAAAATTATTTCTAGAATAAATTATGGTCAAATAATTTCATATACAAAATCAGTTTATCTTGAAACGTTTTCATGGATATTATAACTAATCAAATAATAAAATTGGCATCAATAATGAATCTCATAATGAGGGAATGCATAATTTCATAAATCATAACCCTATGGTCAAGGACTCATGCTATGACATCATAACTAAACAGGTTAGGAATTTTCCAAATATTCAATCTATTTTGTCACATGATACCTAGTGATGCATCCACGGGCTATTGGGGGACCCATCCATCACTTATTAAGTTCAATGCCTTATTCATTTCAATGGGGTGAATCATAACCATCATAAGCATTCATTTTGAAATACTGGGATATAAAAGATTAATAACTACCCCCCATAATTAAACATAATCAATGTAAACATTCATATTAAAATGATAGCATCGAAATGTTACTATTTTCATCAATCAATAAGACTAATCATCAACCATGAATAGTAATATGGCGAGTTCCATAAATATTTTTCATCCCCAATCAAATTAATCATAAACCATATGGATAAATAATAGTGATGATATCATTACAACATATGTCACGACCCTTCCCCCAGGGCCCGTGCCGTGACTACCCCAAGCCCGCCTTCCATAGGCCAGGGGCGGGAAACTAGCATTGAAAGACGTATTCCATAAAACCGGGATGTCATTGCCTTTATATCCTGTAACACACTCTAACATGCACACAACAAGATATGAACACAAGTAAAATGTATAGAAAAATAGTGCTGAAAGTAAAAGGGACCGGAATACCAGCCCAACAGTAAGGTAACAAGTACAACCAAAAATACAATACAACTGAAGAAAGAGGAACACAGTTACTGGGTCATCCTCTGAGGATCCTACATGATGGTTTGATATAGATCACTTCCTTAGCACTCCAAATCCTCCAATCTCCTCTGCGTACTGACACTCTGAATGGTCCACCTCCGGGCATCGTCTAGTCCAAGTACCCTCATCCTTCATCAGTGCTATCTGTAATCTGCACCAAAAAAAACAAGGTGTGGGAGAAGCCCATGTATGGGTGAGTGTAATGATACTCAGTAGGGACCCTGAGACCCTCAAGGTCTTACAAAAACCAGAAAGGATAAATCGAAAATCATGTAAACCAGTGACAACCCTACATAGGAATATGCCGAAACATATTCATAGGTTATCAAATATTACCCATATCATTCATGAGGAATCACAAAGACCAACTCCTTAGCCAAAGCTCAACTTTTCCATGAAGTATAGAATACCATGAAGGTAACACCACAAAGGTAAGCACCCCAAAGTATCACCACGAAGGAATGTACCACATAGGTACACCACACATAATAATATGACCAAGTTGTCCCCATGAAGGAAAGCACCACAACGGTACGCCACATACAAGAATACCACAAATGTATGACCACGAAGGTAAGTACAACAATATATCACAATGAAGGAAAGTACCACTCAGGTATGAACTCCGCTCACACCAAGTATAACATAGATATTGTAGTTGAGATGATTAGATTTAAATACTGAATTGTCTTACTCAGATAAGAGGTAGACAAATGAAGAATCAAAAATGGTAGACCCACAAAGGATACTAGTAGAGAGTCTGACCCACACAGGATCGTAGTACACCCCCAGACCCACACAGGATCTTAGTTCATTGATAGTACACCATCAGACCCACACAGGATCCTAGTACATCATGAGTACATCGTCAGACCCACACAAGATCCTAGTACATAGTCAGTACATTGTCAGACCCACACAGGATCCTAGTACGTTGTTAGTAAATCCTTGGAAACACACATAATCCTAGTACATGGTCAGTACATCAAATGAACCACACAAGATCCTAGTACATTGTTAGTACAACGTCAGACCCACACCGGATCCGAGTACAACATAAGTACATTGTTAGACCCACACATGATCTTAGTACATCTTTAGTACATTGTCAAACCCACATAGGATCCTAGTACATTATCAGTACATCATCAGACCCACACTTGATCCTAGAACATCATCAGTACATCATGTGACCCACACAAGATCTTAGTACATCATCAGTACATCGTCAAACCCACACAGGATCCTATTGCATCATCATTACATCGTCAGACTTACACATGATCATAGTACATCGTCAGACCCACACATGATCTTAGAACATCGTCAGCACATCGTCAGCACATCGTCAGACCTACACATGATCCTAGTAAAACGTCCGTACATCGTCAGACCCGCACAGGATCATAGTACATTGTCACAGCCTGCTACAGGGTACCCACACTATGCTTGGACATCTTCTGGAGAGTCTTCTCCTCAAGCTACTGGTTGATACTCCAACATCCATAAAGTCCCAAGAAGAAGTATTCCAAGGGTCCACTACATGAAAGGGATCTCAGTGCATCAAACGGTGCATCAATTGGATGCTCGGTCTATAAGTTATTAGCCTTTTAGTCCCGAGGGCCCGGTTGGATTCGTGATCAATCCAACATGACCATACCCTAACATTATCAAAATCTCATGTGGGGTAGACCAAAAATACCATCTCGTTCCAAGGATTTTGGCGCCATAGACTGTTCCTCAATCAGATTTTTGGTGCCAATGTTATGGTCGAAAGAATGTATAGGATAGAAACATGTCCGGGTCTGGTCCGACCCGATCGGACAGACCCAGCCCGGACCACTGGGTCGGGTTATGCCCGCGCTGGGCGGCCCATCCTGGCCACATGTGGGGGGGGGAGTCGGGCGCCCCCTGCTCCTACACTCCGAATGGATGAATCTATTCGGTAATAAGGAAGCACGTAGGACCCGCTCGGGTCCCACTCGGTCCAGCTCGGCTGGCCAAAACGGCCAGCCCTTGTCCTCCTGAAGGCGCGTTTTTCACCACCCCTACATGGCCGGCCGAACATCGGCCACCTTCCACCATCCACCGCGGCTTGGAGGGCCATGACCCCTTTCTCCGATGATGGCACGTCGTGTGCCGCCCCTCCACGGCAGCCCGAACGTCAGCCACCGTCTGTCCACCGCTGCGGCCGGTAGGGGTCGGTCGCCCTCTGGTCTTTGCACGCTCTCTTCCTCAAATAGTGATGTTGGCACGTTCCACCCCTGTTCTGTGCGACTAACCTGAGTGTAAGTCACCTCCTTTCTCCATCATGAATAAAACAACAACCATGAAGAATAGCAGAGGGATCAAACCATATTTGTTTGGATTGTACCCTCCGTATTAGATCATTAGAAGGAGGATCAAGAGCATTAATTCAACTGAAACCATGAAAAACTACACAACCCCCACCTCGTGAATGATGGAGAAATTCCCGTAGTTAAGGAAGTGGTTCGGTGTTCGTTGTTCCGACAACAGCCTCCAAAGACGTCGCTTGATCGTCGATTCTCGTTTGGGGTTTTGGTGTCGATCGCCACCACTCAACAGAACTAGATCCATCTTCCAAGGGCTCAATGTCTCACCACTCCTTTAGTACTTAGTATCTTGGGGAATCTATTCCTACACCTCTCCCCAAACTCTATATAAATTGGAGAAGGGGGTGTCTAATAGTGTTGGGAATTAATGGGAGTACAATTATTAAAAAGCTTCCCAAATTCTATAATGAAGCAGTTACTACGATTTATGGGTGAAGCCATTTATTGGCTTGAAATGTTGCCGTCCCCACCTAATAGCTCGTCCGTTGGACGAATGGAATAAAAATAAAATAATAATGTTATTTTATTTAATCTTTTAAAAGATCCAAAAACTAACTTTTTCTACAGACCTAATACGGTTTAAATGAAGGTCTCTTTAAGAGAATATCGACGTTGTGTGTTCAATGGTGTCCTCAAATTTCAATTCCTAGAACTGGATCAAAATTACAAAATGTCTATTGCGTGTTTACAGAATGTACCCAGAAAAAAAAAAGTTCGGAAAATTATTAACAGTCACCCTCGACCTGTGCCGGTTTTGGTTAGGTTTTTCCCAAGTGAAACACGCCGCATCAAACCCAATGGTACTCTCTAATTTTCAATATGAGTTATTTTTTAAATGTTATTGATTATACAATAAAATATTTTTCACTTAATTATTTAATTTATGTCAAAAAACTGACTTTCACTTGTGGCCCGCACCAGAAAAAGTTAGTATCTGCTTAAATAAAGCATACCCCCATGAGTTAAGTAGTGGTCATGGATTTTCAATCTGAGATACTATTTGTGAGGTATAATCATTTGAAAAATAAAATAATTTAATTAATTTTTATATTCACTTTTAAGCCATTTTTCAGTTTTCTCATAGGTGGCCCGTGCATACTAAACATAAGTCACACCTAGTGTAAACCCACCATCCTGAACACAATGATGCCCTTAGTTTTTTTATCTGAGTTACCATTTTTTGAGTTATTCCACTATTTCAAGATACCTACATACCCACGCTAATTAAAACATAACCAAGCTTCGACTGATCATTTAGGGAACTCCGGGTCTCACAATTATGCGCCGTCAAATTTTTCGGTCTACAAATAATTCCATATAATAAAAAATATGGAATTTTCAGGATAGTACATTCTCTCCACCATAGGGATTTACATCCTCGAAAGGCATAACTCAAACTAAGGGAACAATCGGGGGTACTGAGCACTTATCTGAGCCTCCCTCTCCTATATACTCCCCTAGAGGTTCTCATGCTGCCAAAGTACGCGAACTAGATGAATCGACCGCCCACAAAGGACCCACTCTTTTGAATCCCCAATCTCCTCTAGATCCTCTGTAAATGACACACCATCATCTAAGTCTAGCTTGACATCGTCGATAATGTAGTATGTGTCATGAACATATCCCTTTAACTAGGATACATGGACGAAGTCACACACCCTCTCCGATAGCGGTGGAAGAGCCAAGTGGTAGGCTACCTCGCCAACTCTGTTGAGGACCTGGAAGGGTCCAGTGTACATCGGAGATAACATGCTGCACCGGCCAAATCTCCGCAACCCTCATCGAGGTGAGACCAGTAGAAAGACGTGGTCGCCATCCTCGAACACCTGAGGTCTCCGTCTCCTGTGACATAAGTCTTCTGCTAATTACTTCTTCATCCATGGCAACTAGTACTGTCACTGGAGGTCCTGGTACTTCTTCACCACACCAGTATGTACTTCCAGAGGGGATGTATGGAACTTCCTCAACACCTCTTCTTGAAGCATCACAAGTACCATGGTGAATCATCTTAAGAGAATTATCTGCTCCCCGCCTTTTGAAAAATCCTTTAGGAGACCGTCTTGAGGATACTTGAGCACATAGAGCTTCACAGTCTGCATCCCCATGTTGCACCTCCCTGACTCGCTGATGAAGTGAGGGAGTGATTATAAGAGAATGATGAAAAGCTGATCCATATCAATACACAAAAGGATTTCTACAAAGTGGCAAGCTTCTCTGTCGCCTCACTCAGCAATATTAGTACATACCTCCTGTTGTGTTCGTCTTCTACCTTGTTCCCCTACCCATGAGTATAGAGTATCTCAATATAATAGTTCTGGAGGAACTCTAGCCACTTCTATTGGGACCTGAAAACTCAATACTTTTGAGGCCACGAGGGTGAGGCTGGCCAACTCACAAGGGATTAGCCGCACCCTCTTATGTAGGATTTTATCTTGTGCTGTCTGGGATTCCATTTCACTGACCAAGAAAAACCCTATTCAAACATTTTAGGGAAACCACAAACTTTTTTCTTAATACAGTCAATCTAAATATGAACTGTGGATGCCCATTCCATACCCAAACTAACGTTGTATGGCCTCGATACTACCACCATGAGGTTCCACCTGAATCTCACACCTTAGGGGTCCGATCACACCATCAGCGTAAGTGTGATTATCAATTCTCCTCTCAAAAGAATCTCTCGACGTGAGCATCAAGTCAATGATTTAACAGGAAACTTTAGGTCTTAAAAAAGATTCATGGAAGGAAGGAATCATTACTACCTATTTCTATTGATAATGAAGCTAGTAGTAGATACAGACCGTACCTCTAATCATTCATGGATTCCTTGGGCCACACTCCTTGACATCATGTAGCTACTCTCTTCCCTTGTCCTCCAACATTCTGAGCCTGGAGGGAACCACAATGGGGGGTGGTTGTAACATGTTGAAATGTGCACCACCACATGATGCTCCCCTAACTCTTCTTCCATGTCTATAGCCTTGAAGATTCATTTGTCCCAAACACTTCTTCTTACCAAACAACTTTACAATCCCAAGTCTCTAAGACTGCTTCCAGTTTCCTGTTTTCCCACTACTAACATTCAATGGATTTATCCTCTCACCCAATGAACATTCAACCACAATAGTACTCTCTAGAACACCCAACATAAGTAGGAATTCATAGAGGAATATTTCTTGCTCGGACATCCTTAAACACACTTCCCATGAATGTATAAGACCCGAAGCACTGATCACATCATATTCATCAAGTACCATCAATGATCGGCACACCTTGATGAATACACGGCTACCCACATGTCATCCTGCCGAAGCTATAGAAGCTCTAGAGAACTCTCAGCCACATCCTCTAGCCATTCCTTAGCCGCCTATTAGTCAAGCTCACCTTGGAACCCGAGGGGTATCTGATGCTGAATCATATGAAAGGAATTAAGCCTATATGTGTCCTCTACCGTTACTGCCAGTTGTAACTGCTGACCAACGGGTAGAGATATAGCTCACACACTACCCAAAGGTACTATATCGGGAAATGGTCTATGTATTGAAGCCTCATCACTGTGTGGACCATCCTCATGGTCAGTCACTGAAAAATTCTTGTAGTTATGATCACCCTCGACTCTACTGGTGTCTCAACTAGGCGAAAAACTCTAGCAACAGCCTCCATCCAGCCCTTTCCTACATGGGAATTTGTCTTACCTCGAAACCTCAGAGGCCTCTACTTCTAGAAATTGTGCAACGCGCTCAGTCCGTGTGCACTGTCTGCTAGTGTGGATGGTGGTAACTGCTAACCAATGGGTGGTTGTGCTTCTGGTACACCAGTTGAAGGTTCCAACATAGTAAGAGGGCCCTGCACCAGAGGCTCGTTGGTCGATGTGCCGTCATCGTGTACTCTCTTGGGAATCATAGCTGGTTTTCTATGCAGCAGCATCCTGATAAGGAACAGGTGCACCACAGTCATTAAGTTATACCTGGTGAGCTGACTCAAAGAAAAAATAGGAAACCTTTTCAAAACACACAAGCAATCAGTGTTTTCGTAGACATAGTCAGAAATCAGATGTCAGGGTCCTGGTGTATGGACACCTCAGTTGTAGCACCAACACTAGATTCCCTAAACTGATAACCAAACTCACTACACTTAACACTATTTCCGTTAAAAAGATCAGACTGCAATGTTCTATGGTAGAACTGACTCCTATAATATGAATTTGTCACGACCCGTTCCCCAGGGCCCGAGTCGTGACTACCCCAAGCCCGCCTTCCATAGGCCAGGGGCTCACGACTAGCACCAAAAGGCGTATTCCCTTAAACAGGGATGGAATTGACATTATATCATGTAACACACTCAACTATTCACACAACAAGATACAAAAAAAGTAAACTATATAGAAAAAAAGAGTGTTGAAAGTAAAAGGGGGAAGAATACAAGACCAGTAGTAATGGTACAACTACAAATATAAATACAATACAACTGGAGAAATAGGAAGACAACTACTCAGTTTTCCTATGCGGTTCCAACATGAAGGGTTGGTACAGATCGCCTCCTCAAGACTCCAATTACACCCATATCCTCTACATACTGACAGCCCCAATGGTCTACCTCCGAGCACCATCCAGTACCGGTACCCATATCCTCGATCAATGCTATCCATAGTCTGCACCTAACACAACAAGGTGCGGGTGAGGCCTCTGTAGGGGTGAGTAAAACGATACCCAGTAGGGACCCCAAGACCCTCAAGGTCTCACAAAGTCCACAAAGGATAAACCACAAATCATGTAATCTAGTGAAAACCCTACTTAGGTATACGCCCATACATATACCTAAGTTATCAAATAATACCCATCTCATTCATGATGAAACACAAGGCGCAACTCTTTAGCCCAAGCTCAACTGTTACGTGAAGGAAAGAATACTTGGATGGTAACACCACAACACTGAGTACCACAATGTATCACCACGAAGGAATTTACCACACTTTTATTCCACACAGAATAATACCATCAAGGTATCACCAAGAAGAAAAGCACCACATAGGTATGCCACACAGAAAAATACCAAAAATTTATCACCACAAAGGTAAGCACCACAAATTATCACCACGAAGGAAAGTACCACTCAGGTACGGACTCAGATTAAAACAGTTATAACATAGGTATAGTAGTAGATATGATTACATGTAACTAATGAACCATCTTAATCTGTTAAGAGGAAGACCCACAAAGGATCCCAAATTGTAGACCCACAGAGGATCCTAGTATTTTGTCAGACCCACACAGAATCCTAGTACACTGTAAGACCCACACAGGATCCATGTTCAATTTTAGTACATCATCAGACCCACACAAGATCCTAGTACATCGTCAGTACATCATCAGACCCACGTAGGATCCGAGTGCATCGTCAGACCCACACAGGATCCTAGTACATTGACAGTACATCATCACACCCACACATTATCCTAGAACATTGTTAATACATCTTCAGACCCAAACAAGATTTTAGTACATCATTAGTACATCGTCAGACCCACAAAGGATCCTTTTACATTGTTAGTACATCGTCGGACCTATATAAGATCCTAGAACATCATTAGTACATCGTCATACCCACACATGATCGTAGTACATCGTCAGTACATCGTCATACCCACAAAGGATCCTAGTACATCATTAGTACATCGTCAGACCCACACATGATCCTAGTACATCATCATTACATCGTCAGACCCACACAGGATCCTCGTACATCGTTAGTTAATTGTCAGACCCACACATGATCGTAGTACATCATCAGTACATCGTCTGACCCACACAGGATCCTAGTACATCGTCAGTACATTTTCAGACCCACAGAGGATCCTATAATGTTGTCATTACATCGTGAGACCAACACCTGATCATTTTACATCGTTAGTACATCCTCTTACTGACACATGATCCTTGTACATCGTTAGTACATTGTCAGACCCACACAAGATCCTAGTACATCATCACAACCAGCTACAGGGTACCATCACTAAGCTTACTTGTATCTGGGGGAGTCTGCTCCTCAAGCTACTGGTAGATACTCCAACTTCCATGAAGTCTCATGAAGATGTATCTCAATTGAATGCTACGTAAAAGGGTTCTCAATGTAATAGGCGGTGCGTCAATTGGATGCCAAGTTTGTAAGTTATTAGCCTTTTCGTCTCGAGGGCCCGGTTGGATTTGTGCTCGATCCTACCTGACCATACCCCAACATTATCTAGATCTCATGTGCAGTATACCAAAAGGACCATCTATCCCCAAGGATTCTGGCATCATAGACGGTTCATCAAATGGTTTCACAGTGCGAATGTTATAGTTGAAAAAACAAATAGGGTCGAAACTGGTCAGGGTCCGGCCCGCTGGGCCTGGCCCAAAGCATTGGGTCTCGCCTGGCCCGCGCTGGGTGGCCCAGCTTGGCCACGTGTAGGGGTGGGGAGGGGGGGAGTTGAGCGCCCCCTGCTCTGACTTATAGAACGAATGAAGCCATTCAGTCGCAAGGAAGTAAGTGGGACCAACTCGGGTCATGCTCGGTCCAGCTTGGCCGACCGAAACAGTCGGCCCTTGCCCTCCCAGTGGCACGTCGTGTGCCACCCCTCCACGGCCAGTCGAATGTGGGCTACCTTCTACTATCTGTCATGGAAAGGAGGGTCCTGACCCCTTGTTCCGATTACAGAGCATCGTGCGCCACCCCTCCACTGTCGGCCGAACACTGGCCGCCCACTTTCCACCACCATGGACGATAATAGTCAGCCTCCCTCCGGCCTCCGCGTGCTCTCTTCCTCTACCGGTGGTGCGGGCGCGTTCCTCTATAGTTTTTTGTGACTATCCTGGGAGGAAGTCTCCACTTTTCTATACAGCAAAGAATACAACAACCATGATGAATAGTGGAGGGATCGGGATGTGTTTGTTTGGCACATACCCTCCACATTATTTCGGTAGCCGGAAGATTAAGAGGATTAATTCAACACAAACCACAAAAAACAACAAAACCCCTACCTCGTGAATGATGGAGAATGTCTTGGAGTTGAGGAAGTGGTTCGGTGTTCACTGTTCCCGCAACAACCTCCAAACACGTCACTTGATCGTTGATCCTCGTTTGGGGTTTTGGTGTCGATCTCCACCACTCGACGGAACCGACTCCATCTTCCAAGGTCCCGACGTCGTGGCACTCCTTCAGAACTTCGTTGTTGGGTAAAGCTGTGCAAACACCTTTCCCCAAGAAGAATAAAATAGTAGAGGGGGTGTCTAATTTTTTTGGGAATTAATGGGAGTACAATTATTAGAAAGCTTCCAAAATTCTCTAACGAAGCAGTTACTAGGATTGATGGGTCAAGCCATTTATTGGATTGACACATCTGTGTTCCCACCATAATGTTCGTCCGTTGGAGGAATAGAATAAAAATAAAATAACAATGTTATTATATTTATTCTATTAAATGTGCCAAAAACTAACTTCTTTTCCAGACCTACTGCGGTTGATGTGAAGGTCTCCTTTTTTTATAAAAGATGGATTCATTAATGTTGAAATTCAGCAGACGTACAGATGTGAATACCTGAAGGAAAATTGTCCATCTAGATGTTGTTGTCATCAAAGGGGCCAGATGCCGCCAGTTGATGGGATGCATTGTTTCCTTCCCTTTTGGTATAGGAGAAGGTGCAGAATGTAAAGCATTGACTGAGATAGAGGATTTTCCTGATGAGGGATCTGAAGGACTGATGTCCACCATCGTTGAGGTTGATAGCATTGATAATGGTGAGGCAGTCTGATTGGAGGTTGAATTTATCCCATCCACGGTATTTTGTGAGCATCATTCCAGTGAGGATGGTGGCAGCCTCAGCAACCACAGGTTCCCAAAAAACGTGATGTTATTCATGTATAGATTCAATGATTTGACAATGATGATTCCGGTCCAGTAGGCCAAGGAAAATAGGTCCATCCATGGGGAGAGACACATCCACATTAATCTTGAGAATCCCTTCCGGTGGCGAGCACCATAGGGAGGAAAAGTAAGGGGTTCCAAAGGGATTATGTTATCCATTATGGTGCTGCCAACCCTCAATCAAAGAAAATCCCCATTCAATCCAGAATCCGATAGGTTTATGAACATGGTTGAAAACAACATCGTTGAGGGGGAACCAAATGATCCATTCCATGATGTATAGTGATCCTGCTTTAGTTGAAGAGAAGGAGGAGCACCATCACATCAGAGGAGGGGGGAGGTCTGAGCCCATGTTAAGTGAAGAATCTATAATAGAGCTCCATTTATTCAAAATCTCCTTTTCCCCTGGGCATTGGATGATAGCTCGAAAAGAAGATTCTGGGATGTTCGGGAAGAAGGGGAAAACCTGTCACTGGATAAATGTAAAAAGACAAGAAGTCTTATGGTAGGGAGGGTGCCAGTGCACACCAGCCACCAAAATTGGCTGATTTTTGGGGGAACATTGAGTTTCTAAAACGATTTCTAGGGACCCTCTTCCCCAACATCTATCTGAGAGCCAATAGCGAGATGGTAACCGGATTTCACCGTATAGGCTCCCGAGAGGTGGTTGATCCAGAAATGATGGTCGGGGCCTACATCTGGAATACAAGGGGTACTCAAGATAATTTTTTTTCTCTTTCATTAAACTATTCATGAATCTTTTCCATGCACCACCCAATCCCCTAATCGGGAAAAAGGAACCTAACAGTGGCATCTTCAAAACCTGGTTAGGCAGGTGATGATGCCCGCACTCTTTCCTTGTCGATCAGCCAGGGATCTGTCCAAATGTAAATAGTTGACCCATTACAAAACCTCCATCCTATCCCTTTTTTCAGAAGACTTCAGGCAGCCCAAATACTTCTCCAGAGGAATCTAGGATGGGGTCCAAGAGAGGATTCGTGGAAGTCCTTATGGGGGAAGTATTTTTCTCAGCGAAACCATGTACAGAGATAGGATGGTATGTTTAGAAGGAGCCATCCATTCTTAGAAAGCAGTGCATCATTGAAGTGAAGGAGGTCCCATAATCCCATTCCTCATCTAGATTTTGGTATGCAGATGTTCTCTCAGGATATCTAGTGGGTTCCATTTCTTTCATTATGTTTTCCCCTCCATAATTTGGTTGTGTGTGCGTGGATATGATTGACTACAGCAGCTGGGAGCTTAAAAAAGGACATAAAATAGCTGAGGATAGATTAGAGAGCAACGTTAATGTGGGTCTCCTTGCCGGCTTTGGAAATTCTTTTAGGGGTCTAGCCTTGGATTTTTTTCTCAATCCTATTAGGCATAGATGTGAAGATTTCTTTTTTGGAGTGACCTATCACTGTAGGAATTCGGAGGTGCTTCATATGTTTCTCGACCATATGAATGCCTGAAATGGTGAATAGTTCTTTTTTGGATGGAGGAACCCCAGCGCTGAAGGATATTTTTGACATTCCATGATTTATTGACTGTCCAGAGGCCCTCCCATACTATTGGATCGCATGACCAATCACACGAAACTCATTATTGGTTTCTCTTGATAAAAGAAGGTAGCCGTTAGTGAAAAAGAGATGTGAAACCAGTGGGCTTTCATGGAAAACCTTTTCCCAATGGATTGTATGAGAGGATGCAAACCGGGATATGAGGTTAGAAAAAAAATCAGCCACCAAGATAAAAAATAAAGGTGGAGAAAGGATCTCCCTGGTGCACGCCTCGGGTTGGGGAGAGGCCTCGAGAGAGCACCCCATTGACATTGATTCAGAAGGAGATAGAGGAGACACAATGCATGGCCATGTCTGTCCATTTATAGAAGAATCCAATTTTTAGCATCACGACTCTAAGGAAATGCCATTCCACTTAATCGTATGCCTTGGTATTATTCAGTTTCCATGCCATGGTTCCTCTTTTTGTAGTGGTGTGTGTTTTCATAGAGTGGAACACATCAGGGGCCACAATAGAATTATCAATTATCAGACTCTTTGCTACAAAAGTGCTCTGATTTCCCAAGATGATATCAGGTAACCAATTACGCAACTGATTAGCTAAGATCTTTGAGAAGATCTGGTAAGAGACCTAGAAGTGGCTGATAGGTCTTATCTCAGGGACCACAAGAGGTTTCTTGATTTCGGGAATGAGGATGAGGAACGTTTCATTTGTTTCAGAAATGTTTGTTTTCCCAGCCCAAATGTTTCTCAACGATATACTCAGATTTCAATTTTGAGCACCAGTTCAAAAGTTACAAAATGCCACTTGCGCGTTTACAGAATGTACGCGAAATGTTTTTTGGAAAATTATTAACATTCACCCTTGACTAGCGCCGGTTGAGGTTAGGCTCTGACCAAGTGAAACACGACCCCACGAACCAAACGGTACTCTCAGATTTCTAATCTGAGTTACTATTTAGAAGCTATCAAATTTATAATAAAATAATTGTCCCTAAATTATTTTATTTACGAGGAAAAACTAACTTTCACTAGTGGCCCATGCCAGCCAAATTTATTATCTTCTTAAATAAAGAATTCCCTTATGAGTCCACCAGTGGACTCGTATTTTCATTTCGAGCTACAGTTTTTGAGTTATAAGAATTTGAATAAAAAAATAATTCATTTAATTATTTTATTCACGATTATGTCATTTTTGGGTTTTCTCACAGGAAGGTCATGCCGACTAATCATAAGTCGCACCTAGGGTAAACCCGAAATCCTACATGCAATATTTCCCTAGGATTTCTGATCTGAGTTACTGTTTAAGAGTTATTAATTTTTTTTCAGGAAAAATTCTTAGGCGTGCTAATTAAAACATAACCAAACATTGACGGATCATTCCATGCACCCCCAGGCCTCGAAATCATGAACTGTCTAATTTCACGGTCTTGAAATAATTTGATATAATAATAAAAAAATTATACGTAATTTTAGAGACATTACAACATATCCCTAGTGGAGAATATATAATGTAAGGATGGTTGTCATTGATGAATAAATATTCCACAAAAGATAATTAAGGATTTATTAAGAAATATAAACTTTCCAATATGAAAATGACATTTTAAATCTAATACATCAACATATATTATGTAAAGTCTTTTAGTTAAAAATAAAATTCAATTATTATAAAGTAATCTTTCAAACATTTTTTTTCATAGTAGATGGAAATTTCATACATTCTACGAATGTTAAAAAAATATTCCTTTCACAGTTTTTGTATGAAATAAAAAATTACCTTATTTGAAAAATGACATGAAGGTTAATTTTAAACCTATTTTCAAAACTTATAAAGATTGTAAAATTTAATTTTAACATTCATAGGAGAATAGTAAAGATGTTTTCAAAAATGTTTTTAGAAAACAAGGACATTGATGATAAATATTCCTGACTGAGTATAAAATAAAACATGGTTTGACTTAAAAAGATAGTTTGTATTACTGAGTAAAAATAGATGAAATTGAAAGGAAAAAATGTATTCTAAAAATATATCCATAGGAGATTAGAATTAATGAATTTCATGATATTTAGATCATAACATTTGATCATAATATATTTAATCACACATAATCGCAATAACCAAAAAGACAGTAACAGAAACCCTAACCACTTTGGTATATATTTAATAATAATACCAATGAATGAATTAAATTATTTTTACTCTATAAAAACCATGAAGATAAATATTTTCATTATATATCATATCAAAGTGTATGTATATACACCACACAAAATAAATACGTTGTGATTATGGAATATGTCTCATAGAAGTAAAAGTGAAATGGGAAACCCTTACATCATGTTTGATTTACTTCATATATATTCAAACCACCTATATAATAGATATAGATATATTATACGTATATCCATGAACAATACTCATATATATCATAGCATATATTATTTAATATTTTTGGAAAGTTGAAAACAAAATGGCGCAATGTGTGTAAACCTACTTTCTTTTGTAACAGTAATGTTCATATTGGGTTCACCAATTTTGTGTTCAATCTCCTATGATTAATTTTACACTCTCAATCAATTTTACTTAATTATGATATTATTTAAAAATTAATGCATTCATAGGGACTTTAGTCAAATATGAGAAAACTTATAGGTCAGGAGGATGGGAGTTAGGCATAGGACATCTTTTGGGGGGGAAATATTTCCTACTCTGAAACTCTCTTATAAATATAATACATATTCATAAATCCTTCCCAAATACCATTACATTATTGTTTAACCCAATTATAATAAAATGATAAATACCATGGGTGTGACATTAAGCTCTATAGTTTTCCAATCATTCCCTGATTAATTTAATGATATTTTTGTTTAATGTCAACTAGTTGGGATATCTAGAGTTTATTTTCATACAAGGAGGTTATTAGTGTATTTTGTGTTGTGATTGAACCTAAAAATTGGTTCATATGTATCCTATGAAGGAATGAATAAAACCCCACATAGTTTTATGGAATGGGTTAAGGGGAAATGACATTGGTTTTAGACTTCAAAGAGGTATCCTATGTATCCTTCTATGAACTGG
The DNA here is from genome assembly GCA_963277665.1 of Viscum album. Classification (NCBI taxonomy): domain Eukaryota; kingdom Viridiplantae; phylum Streptophyta; class Magnoliopsida; order Santalales; family Viscaceae; genus Viscum; species Viscum album. The sequence goes on along the minus strand of OY728166.1, from coordinate 803,297,645 downwards.
AATAATATCATGCATTGTATAATTGGATGATTTGGGATTAAACCTTATTAGGAGGGTCAAAATGGATAAATATTAACAATTACAATGGGATTATCATTGCATATCTCTAAGACCAATTGATCCTTTCTTGGTGTGTGAAACAAAATAGATCGAATGATCAGTCACATTGCATGAGAGCATGCCATTAGATTTTAAAGAATGAAATATACACTACGGATGCCTGGAGAAAATTCATTTTTCATGAAAGGTATAAAAAATAACAAAAGGTGGGTATTATTCATGGGATTCACTAATTTACATTACCTTTCATGCAGGCCATGTAAGGGCATCTTTTGGATCATACACATAGGAGGAAGCCCATATTTCTTGAACCATGTGGAGAATATCAACTCCGGGAGAATAGGGATTAGTTTGGGAATACAAAATGGAGGATGACCATATTTTTAGAACCATGAAGAGTATAATAACCTATGAATATTTAATTATTTATTTAGGGCTTACACCAATGAGGATTCCCATGTTTCTAGAACCATTAGTAATATATTGACTCGTAGACATTTTAAGGTTTGTTTGGGGATTTCACATAGTCGGATGCCATTGTTTCTGAATCTAGGATAACTATCTCTAATAATAGATATTTGATGGTTTTTTTGGGATTACACTTAATAGGATATCCATGTTTCCAGAAAAATGAAGAGTATATCGGCTCATGGAGATTTTGTGGTTTGGTTTGGGATTATACATAGGAGGATACCCATGTTTCTAGAGCAATGAGGAGTATCTAGAAACATGGATATTTGATTTTTTATTTGTTTCTTACACCATGGGGGATTCCCATGAATCTAGAATAATTTTTACTATCTACAATCAAATTTTTTTATGGTCTTGGTTGAGGATTACACTGAGGAAGACGACCATGTTTTTTGATCCATGGGAATTATCTTAACTCATCATGATTTGAATGTTTGTTTGGGTTTTAAACCTTGTAATATTTCCATGATTCATAAAACATGAGGATTATCTTCACTAATGGATAGTTTAAGGTTTAGTTGGGCTTACACTATGGAGGATATCCATGTTTATAGAAATATGAGGAGTATCTAAACTGAAAGTGATTTTAAGGAAGCATTGGTGACTACACCTATGATGATTCCAATTTTCCAAGAACCATGGGGAGAATCCCGAATCAAGATTATTGGATGGTTTTATTAAGGCTAAAACTGTGGTGGATGCCCACGTTTTCATCCCTCCCCCCTATAATTAGATGATGAGTAAAAAATATTGTTAGGATTGGGGATTACACCAATTAATAGGAGCATTTGATGATTATTTTATTTCATTGATGACATGATTGTCACTAAAATCTATGATTATGTGAATCATGATTAGTGTAAAAAAAAGAGGAAGTAGAAGATCTGGAAACCCACATAATCTCTTTCATCCAATTGTGGATGAGAGTGAATATATGTGTGATGGGGTAAAACACTACAATATAGACTAAGGTCTTACTCCAGTAGGGATGAATTTTGTATCCAACTAGTGGGACCCCTAGTGATATGTGTGTCGCGCCATTAGTGTCATGAGATAGAAATTAGAGGGTAGATTATATGAGTAGTACATGGGTGAGATGAAGGTACATTGCCCAAATAATTCCTTTTTTATCTAAAGAATCTTCCCCTAGGTATGGCCAAAGTGATATAATGTTTTATCACCTAGGTAAGGCTTGCGTAAGATGAACGTTCTTCTCCTCGGTATGTCCATGTCTAGCTGATGGTTCTTCACCCATGTAAGTCTCTTTCATGTAGAATTTAATTCATCATGGTATGGAATGGGCTATTTAAAGGCGATTTACTTTGGTAAGGATTTGGATAGCCAAATCTGCTTTCCATGGTTTTTTATTGGGTGAGAAGAAGGTGCTTCACCCAAATTAGTTTTGGGTGAGGTAATGGTTATTTTCCCATGAACGGGATAGGTGAGATAAATGTGCTTCACCCTCGTAAGGAATGGTAATTATGAAGGTGATTCCCCCAAATATTCCTAAAGTGAACTGATGGTGCTTCACCGAGGTATGCTTAGGGTGAGCTGAATTTTCATTGATAAGTTAAGTCTTAGGAAAGGTAAAGGTGTTATTCAAAGTAAATTACAGGGTGAGAATAAGGTAATCACCCCAAGTAAGGCCTATATGAGTTGAAGCTAAATCTCCTAAGTATGGATTTGGAATGATGGAAATACTTTTCCTATGTAAGTCCAAGGATATATAGAGGAACTTCACCATGATAAGGCTTGGGTGAGATGAAGGTGTTTCTCCCAGGTAATGATTTGGAGAGATGCAGGCATGTCACCCAGGGGAGGCTTGGGTGAGCTATAAGTTCTTATCTCAAGTAAATAATATGTGATATATTAGTTATGGTCTGTGAAAGATGAATTTTCTTCTCCTATGTAAGGCATGTGAGAGCTATAGGTGATTCATATAGGGTGGACCAAAGTGAACTGGAGATTCCTCACATAGGGTGGAACTGAGAGAGATCAAAAAGTCTCATTCCGAGTGGACTTGGGTGAGCTAATGGTATGTCACTCATTTTGGTCCATGTAAAATTAAAGGTTGATCATGTAGGGTATACCTAGGAAATATAGAGTTTAACCATCCAGGTCAGGCTTGGGAAATATGAATATGATTTTCCCAGGTATGATCTGGGTGATATAGGGGTGCTTTTCCTAGGTAACTCCTAAGATTTATAGATGTGATTTTCCATAATAATCCATGTTTAAGCTAAATGTTCTTCACCCAGGTAATTTCTCAGAATTTTAATGGTGATTATTCTAGGTAAGGTTTGGGTAACATGAAGATACATTACCCTTGGATAACCCGAGTGAGCTAGTGGTTCATCGGAAATGGTGGACCCCGGTTAGATGGAAATGCTTCATTAGTGATAAAAACCCTATGAAACAGTCCTTGGGAGAGTCCTTTCTCTATCCACTATGGGTCTCCCCTTGTGTATTTAGATGACTGGTGCTAAATTTTTGACCTTCAAAATGGCCCATCAGCCTGGTAGTTTTAACTAGGGCGATGTATCCTCCCATGGATCTTTGTATTCTAGTCTATGATATACCTAAATCAATCAAATTTTAATAATTAACACTTCTTTTTTATTTATTAGGAGCTTCCAAAGTTTTTGGATGACTTAGTTTTTAGATATGGTTGACAAGAGCTTCATTTTGTCTCTTTGTCTTACATACATGTTAAATTAGGATCCTATGGGTTCTATTTATAGGAAAACTGAAGACCCCATATAGAGAATTTTGATCACAGAAATCACACATTCAAATTTTTCATGCAATTATTCTATGACGTTTACAAATAAGTAGATACACCGCACACATGAGTCCTACTTGGGGTGTGTTGTTTCATAAGTAAACCATGTAGACTTGACCTATGGGGGATTGGGAAAGTTGTGTGAGAGACCAACATCTTATCATCAAATCATTTGATCTATAAATCCGTTTTCTCTCAATGCTCAGTCAAATAAAATCTTGGTAATAAAACAAAATAATTTTATATGGTTTATACACCCAATTATGGTTTTCTCGGAATCTAAAATGTTCCCCAAATATCCTCAAAAATTCATTATAAGGCATCGACAACATTTTATCACTGATTTTAGAAATAAATGCCCTACTCCTGGGAGAAGTTTCCCACCACCATGCCACTATATTGGTAAAAATTTATAAGTAATATTCATCCCTCAGTGTGTTAGAATTATTGACGACTATGAAAATAAAATATGCTTCCTCTTCCAATGTAGAGATGCATTTCAACTCAAATTAGACATTTGTTGTCTATATAAGGAAAGTATCATAGAAATCCCAAAAAAATCATTAGAATAAATTTTTGTATTACCATATAATTCACTGTAGAATTGGATTAATTTTTAAAAAAATCTTATTTTAATGTAAATGTTAGGAAGATTTTTGAATTCTTAAATCATTTGGTTGGATTTTGAGATAACTAACCAAATGTGGATTAATTCTAAAACCATTTTCTAAAAATAATATTGTGTATGTCAACATTATTATAATATCAACTCATGGTGTTTTGGTAACAAAGTGGAACAATTTACTCAAGTTAATTGAGCTAAACAAAGGAGTATGATCAATTCATATCATGAATATCCAAATCAAGAAAGGTCGAATACATAGAAATGAAATAGTGTCAGAATGAATGTTGATTTCTATCTTCAAAAAATATATGAGATATAGAAGTTGCTAAATATCATGTGAAGTTGGAATGAAAGAATATGTACATCTATTTAAGGGTACTCCAATATAGGTCAAACTCATACAAAGTATGATAAATTTTTCAACATAGGTTTATTTATCAAAAACTATATGTTCAATGATCATATTTAGATCAATCATATATGGAGGAGAGGGGATATAATCCATTTAAAATATATTGATGGGTAGGGCCCATGTTTCTGTGGGTATGATGGACATATTTGAATCTAATTCCAACATTTTAGACCATAAGGGGTGGGACACTCTAGGCAGTTTATTATCATGCATCCTAGACAATGTTTCATTAAATTTAACATCATGTTGGAACTAGGTATCCTTAGATGGATCTTAGAGAAATATATATTCTTTATGTATTTTCTATGTGGATGGACCAAGATGTCATAAAATTATTTTTTTATGATTATATAGCTGTATCTAAGAATTTTACATATTTTTTCACCTTTACTTTCACATATTCCATTAATGGGGTGGTGTTGTGGTTAGGGACATGGTGTTTTAATCAGGCCACACTTTCTGGGTTTTCCACTATGAAATATTTGTTTGTGTTCCTTTCGATTCAAATACTCATGTTTAACCTAGGATATATAGAGTCCATGCCTAGTGAGAAGGGACTCGAAGTATTTATAGATTTCTCTTTCTGTGTTTTCAACCTAGAGAATACTATGTATCTTTAGATTGGTATTTTATGGTCATTCAAGTCTAACCCATGTGGGGCTAGAATTTATGATCATAAAACTCAGACCGAATGTTGTAGAAGTTTGAGGTTACACAATTTGGACTAAGAATGGTTGGTGATATGTTATATACTACAAGGACCAATAGAAACTCAATGTGAATGGAGGGGTCAATACTAGTATAGAATATTTCATTGTTAAGTACACTTAGTCTAATTTCATTGTGCTCAAACTAGGGCTTTCATTTTATTTTCATGAATCTTTGGGACCAGTTAGGTGTGAATTTACAAATGAGATGATAAATATAAAGATTGAACATATTTAAATGAGAGACAAACCCAAATATGATGGGGTAAAATAATATAGAGTCACAATCTGGCTATGAATGGGGGAACGATGTAAGAATGTGTAAGTTTGATAGAACATGAATTATATAAAATATTTACCTTATGGAGTATATAAATCTTAATCTATGAATGTATGAATCAATTGTAATGGAAAGCCAGTGGGATTAGTGTATCCATTTTTAATTGTGGGAAAATAGTGCCATAATCATTCAATGGATGTGCATGGGGTTTAGGAGAACATTCCCTCTATGTCTAAATTGGTCACAAGGGGTTATATCACATGGTCAGTGGAAAACTATACTGGTCACCATTTTTCATACTGAGGTCCCTATTGATTAATCAATCCCTATAACAAAAATTTCCATGAATGAGAGAACCCATAAGAATAATCTACTCATGGTTGAGGGATTCCAAGAGGTGGAATCATAGAAATAGTTCATTCAGACATTAGATATATTAAGTGGGTTAAAAGATGATGGAAATATTAATGAAGCATTCAAACATCCAAAAATTTACATCATCATATATTGCATACAATCCCATGGAAAATGGATACAACCTCATATTATTTTAATTTTTAGTTTATGGTCCTGCAACTAAGACCATTGAGGGTTAATGTTTAGGTTCATACAAATTTTATCAAATGTTACTAAGGATTAATGTAGAATAGACTAGACTAAAATGGTTGAACATCATGTATAGTGATGGAATGGAATAATTTGACATGAATAATGATTCCAATTATATAATAGATCCTCTAATGAGGTGAAACACATAGTTTATGGTCATAGTGCATGGAAAAAATGTAGGTGGCTAGGATAAGGGTATGAAATCATGAAATTTCTATGTATATCACCAATGTGAGAATCTATCCATGTGTAGTTATTTGAGTGAAATTGTATTTTACATGGATCTAAAACATATGAACGGAAATGGGAATGTTACTCCATGCATGTGTACATAAATAACACAAATTTAATTGTCATATTTTGGGATTATATCGCTCATACAAATCATGTAGGTTGTTAATACAATGAGTAATTGATGTTTTGTGTGGAAAATAAAATTAAATGGATTGAGCTCTCATGTAGGTAATGAGGTTTTTATAATAAATATCCAACCATGGGCATTTATCAGTCATGTGGGATGGACTTCAAAAATACATTTTCATGACATTTTGTGGGGACTTAGTTTCTTCTCATTGAATAAAAATGAAACTTAACCACACTACACAAAGAAACTATTTAGGTCCTCTAATCTCACATGATTCAAGATCATCGTAATATAAAAAGTGAATATTGTAAAATCATTCAAACCAAATGATTGAGAATGAGGGAAACATGTGGGGGAATTTTCAATTCAGTTGGATTTCATGGAGGGATACGGTTGAAATGAAACGAAATTCATGGATGGGGATACAAATTGAAGATCAAGGTTTCACTATGCATCCTATGGTATAAGAATCAATCCACACCTAGTTCTTGAATAAGATACGTTAAAAATATATAACTAGAATTCATGGATATGGGGAAATAAATTCATACATTAGATCAAACATGGAATTTTGGTCAGGTTGTATAGCCACAACCAATGAGTCATTGAGAAAGGATGGGAACCCTAATATATGTATCTCTTACATAGGAGAATGGAATTTTAAAATTTCATCTTGTTATGAGATTTGAATTATTTGAGTCTCCAAAGATACTACCCATGATAAAAGACCTGTGTTTTCTTATAAATTTAGTATTAAATCCTATAGTTAATTTATAGATAAGGATTATATAACAGGTACCATTACTTGGATTTAGCTCTCTTTCATGTAATGGGTCACATAGATTGGACCATTTGTCATGCAGTTTAATTAAATTATATAAGTACTCATATTTTTTTAATGATTTGGGTCTTGTGATGAGGAATGTTATCCATAGTTTGACATCATGTACAATAGATAGGTGGAATATAGATTAGCATCATTATAATAAAGAAATTGTCTGTATAGTTTAATGTTATCTTCTGGGGATGTATGATTTCTGATGATTATGTTTTCATAGCCTTGACCATTTGATGTTTCATTTAATTTCATTATTTTTTACAATTATGATTGTATGAATTAGGCCATGGGGTTATATGATTTTAGTCATACATCTTGGACCATAAGTATATATGATTATTGGCCAAGGATAATAATTACATTAATATAGGGACCCAAGTGGATCCAATTCTAGTATAAGAAACCATTTCTATGGGGGAGTTGTTCATGGGTGTGACCAATGGAGGAATATCATTTGGAGAGTATGATTTCAAAAAACATATAATCATTCTTGATCACTGTAATCATAAGAAAATGAATGAATTAAATCATTTACTCAAATGTCTAAATGAATATTGTATACTATAGGGAGAAGAATAATCATTATTAATGGTAGAAATATGATTCCATATATAGTATATTGTGATTGGGGTAGTATGTTGTCCATTACCACCCTCAATCCAGAAAAACCACATGGGGTTTAGGTGAAAATTTCTATGGAACCAAAATATTCACTTGGGGTTACTTCAAATGATCATTAGAAACTGTTTTATTCACAGCCATTTTCTATTGGGGTCCCTTTGGGTGAACCAAAAATTGTTACCAATATTATATATGATAATGAACCAAGGGGATTAATGAACTCAAGGAACTTGATGATTAATCCATAAAAAGTTATGAAGTTGGTTGGGTAGATAAAGGGGTGTTTAAAATATTTTGGAAAATTCCACTACTAGACAATAATGTTCTAAACATGCTATATTGGTAGGTGGAATAAAAAATGAAAGAAAAAATAGTTCATTTATACCACCCAAGGAGTGGATTTGGAACTCAATATGTATGTGGTAATCAGGGGTAATAATTTAGATCCATTTTGAGTTCCCTTCTCAAGAATCTTTTGCTCATGTGTGATGGACAGTGCACCACATAGCATAAATTTCATGTGTATAGGACAAAATGTCATGAAATTTATTGTTATGTGATGAGGAATAAAGGTATCTATAGTTTAGAGTTACATATATTTGTATAATAATGATGATTATAATATTTATTTAGCTAGTTATGAAAAAACTAATGTTAATAGGGGCATCAGTTTCCAAATTTCTTATGAATAGAATCTCATATTGAAGTCCCCTCTAGTATGGGACAAAGAATCGCATACTTTATAGTCACATGATGGATATGTAGACCTTAAAGATTCACGTCTTGTGGAAATAACATTGATCGCCTTTTTTATGTCATACTGAATGGATGATGCATCACACAGTTTAACTTAAATTGATAAGGACATTATGCAAGGAAATTTGACTTCAGTTGTCTTAGAAGATGGTGTCCTCTATTTTTTGGTCATATGACTAGGTCCTTGGTGTCTTGTTGTTTAGGGTCATACAACTGGGACTAGTTGTGAGGTTCAGATGGAATCGACATTCTATATCAATTAACTCAATGTGAATGTAATCCTCATGGGCCTAAATGTATAGAATAAAGTCACACTTATGTGGGAGAACATGCATATGGGTTTGAGCTTGAGGGTTTAGGAGTCCATACAATTACCATGAAATAGGAAAGATGATTTATATTGTTCTTAAATAAGTTCCCTGTATTTATTATGTTCTCATATGGGGATAATGGATTTTGTTTAGCATGGGTTTATAAATTTTAAAAACTCTTGCCAGACTTTCACAGAAAGATCTAGCTTATACAGATGAGAGTGAGGGACATTTTTTTAACGGTTGGGCCTAGGTGAGAGAATCTAGGAATCACTATGTATCTCATCAAATAAATAAACAGTCCACTTTTACTTCTATGGTGGTCCTCCATAATTATGTCTCATGACAATGATTATTTGTATAAACCCTAATGTGAAAAGAGTATAAGAAATATTACAACACATAAGCATCATAAAAGTGTGTTTTCACCCATTTTAGGGATTCAACTATCTGATCATGTTCCTTGAAAATGAAGTAAGGTCCCTTCGATGATTTTTAGGCCTACATGAGTCATGATCATTGTGAGAAACAATGATTGGTGAGGGTTCATTCTTTACATGTATGTGTATACCAAAAAACTAGAATGATAAGAGATAATCGAACCATGGTTAATAATTTGTTATGGGGAATAGATTGACAAGTCTGGGGATCATAACATATCCCATATTAATTGGATCAACCCAAACATGGTTTAGAAATATAGCATGATATATTAATTAAACCATAAAAGAGACATCTTCTATGGTGGGGCCCTAAGGTATCTTGTAGTATCATGCCACACAATGGGAGAGTAAACCATATATTTTTACATCATCTATATGGAAATTTTCATATAGTTTAACATATTATGGTAAGGATGATTTGGTTGTGCCTTTTAATTTCTTGTGATAAGAAACAAGGTTTTTAATTTTTTTAAGGTCCCAAATCATTGAACAATATGGTGTGGAAAGATATCATCCCGAACCAACAAGAACCAAACCCAATGTTAAGATAGGACACAAGGGCCAATGGTTGGTGAAAAAGTTCATGTAAAGGGGCTTATCTGGGATTGGTCCTACGAAATTGGAGCTAAGAGTCACTAAATATCTCATTTAATTGATAATTAAGAAATACATATTTCTAGATGAAATATCCTACATAGATCTAACTCATGTACACAAAGAGGGAATTTTACATAAGATGGTCCTTCCAATGAAATATCACATGATAGATCCCTCTCAAGTATCATATATATATATATATATATATATATTATAAGAGGGGGTATAATTTTTCATACTTCATGGTTAGGCCTGGGACAGAGGTTCAGGCATAACTGTGTATCTAATTTAAATGAAAAGGAAGCCACATGTAGTTTTAAGGATATAATGGTTGGTGGTATATTAGGAGACCACCAAAAATATTAGAGATCTCTTTGATGAGGATTTATGTGTTATATAGTTTTACATCATGCAACATGGAGTTAAACCATGTAGTTTTGTTTAATGTAGTGAGGATTTTTTCTTATAGTTTTAAATGTCATGAATAAGATGTATGGTTCATTCCTTTTATGGTCTTGTGATAAATAATATTCTTTTCTATAGTTGTAGGTCATAATAATTTTGACTGATCTTGTGTGGAAATATTTCTTCTCCAGATTAAAATGACAAAACTAATAAGAAGAGAGGCCTTATGGGCCAATGGTTGTGGAGGAAAATCTTGTAAAATGGTGAAATTGGGGGTGGGACTAAGAAAGATGTCCTAATCGTCACTACATATTCAGTATGGATAGAAATCTTGTTATAAATAGTAATGAAATATTGGGAAGGGAGATGACCGACCTCATAATGAATGCATCCACTCTAGTGAGCACCTAAGGTAGTATATAGTTTTAATTCATCAAATGGGGACATTAAATATGAAATTTTAGATCATGATGAAATGACCTTTTGGGAGTTCATTTTATGTTCCCACGACATCGACCTCTATGAAATTTATTGTAAAAAATAAAGGAATGTGATGTATTTTAGTGTAGTTTAATATGACTATGTCCATTGTGTATTTTAGTTTATCATATTATTACTAAGACCATTGGATTATATTTTTTGGAGATAATTTCTTGACACATATTTTTAACAACCCATCGTGAAGAGGGGCCAATGGAATCCCAAATTCATGAACATTTTCATGGAAATTACACACTATGAGAGGAGGATTGAGATGTCAAATTTTAAGATCATTCATATATGGAAATGAGACAGGAGGTCTAGGAGTCCTTTCATACCTATTTTAAATATGAAACAGGCCACATGTAGTTATCCAAATGAGTTTTTTGATGTTGTTGTATCATATAGAAACCATGATTGGGGGCCTCTTAGGTGAGAAACAAAATATTAAGAAGTTTTATGTCATTAAATAGGGATGTTTAATATATTGTTTTACATTATGTAGTGAATAAATTGTCATATATTTTAACATATTATGTCTATGGAGGGTCGGTCGTACCATTTATGGTCATGATGAAAGGACCTATATGCAACTTATAGTCATTTAAAAATGACTACGATGTGTTATAAATTTATGTCATATGACTTGGACCAATTCCAATAATGAATTTACCTTATGATATTCTTAATCCCACATGATACATGATTTCTGTAAAAAAAAGTAATAGTGAGGCTTTCATCCTAACAAGGAAGTTAGTGAATGAAAATTGGAAGGATGGGAGACAATCACAACCTCGTTTGGCATTTGCGGTCAGGCCTAGGATTAGATATCTAGGTTTTAATATATATTCTAGTAATCAAGACACACATAAATGTGATATCATTTCTATAGTTTAATATCATAAATAATTAATTTTTGGTTGTGGAAAGATATATTTAATAGCTAGCATGAAACAAACCTGCTGTTAACAGAGGCCTTATGGAACAAAAGCTGGTGAAAACTATCTTATGAAGGCATTGAATTTATATTTTGGAATATTATAAGGGTCATAAGAATAAATATATATCATGTTTTGATATAAATTATTCCATAAATAGTTCTAGAAGATATTATAGTAATTAAGTCACACTATAAGGGAGTTATCCACTCTATAGAGGGCTTAAGAAATCAAGTTGTTTAAATTAAGATAGAAATAATGATATAATCTATAGTTTAATTTATTACATCATACACTATGGTTTTTTAGTTAAGTATCATACAGCTAGGACTAATGTGGTCAAAATATGTATTTTAAGTCTATAAATCCTTATACCATGCATGAAGAGAGGTCCTAGGGGCCAAAGGATGGTGAAGATAGTCTTATAAAAGGGGTGGATATTTTTTAGTCATAAGACATGTTTGATAAGCATCAATACACATCCTTTGTAGAGAGGAATCAATTCATATATAGTTCTATGATGTGGAGTGGTGAGATATGGGCCTCATAAGCATGCCATACTCTTTGGGGAGGACCCATGTAATCATGTGGTTTAATGTTATGCAACCTAGATGAGTTGGTCAGGCATTATTTGGTCATGTGATGAGGAATTTTAGGAAGTTTAAATTTATACATAAATATCCATGGTGCCATGTAGTTTAATTTCATAAAACTTGGATCCATGGTGTCATTCATTTTAAGGACTTACATCTAGGACCAACGGTGTCTTGCAGTTTAAGGTCTTTTTCTTATACCAATGTTATTATCTCGAGGAACATGTTCTTTAATTACCTTATGATTCATTTCTTATAAATGACCAATATTTATTTTATAACTCAATATTCTGATATACGATATTAATGGTATGGTTTTAAAATGTTATATTCATGTTCTCATGTCCTTATATTCATGTTATGCATTCTTATCACTCTTGTATATCCTTATTGAGCATTTGAGCTCACCCATTCTTATGTTTCCTTTCCCAATGTTATAAAGACATGTGTAATGTATGATATTTATAGTGAGGGTTATAGAAATTCGTAGAATAGATAGAGATTATGTATCTAACCTATGAACCCATTGATTATGTTTTCATGTTTTCATAGACACTAAAATATTACAGCCTTTAGGCTTGTTTTTTTGTAATATAATGAAGATTATTAAAAATGTTATAATATATATGTATAAAAATCAGTGGTCCCTATACCCCTCATGTTCCATATAAAAAGATTTATAAAAAAACTGTGATATTTTTAATTAACCTAACACATCTTATCCATATTCTTAAAACCATCAAATCTCAAGAAGTATCCATAGAAACCATATTCACCGAAATAAATTGCATGTTGTCTGGAACCATGTATTTTTATTTCATAATTATTTTGATCATAAATATTTAAATATTTTAATGAGAGAAAACTTTTATGATCCTCTAAAATAATACTATTCAAAATATAATTTTTTATATAATTTTAGAGCCACATGTTATAGTAGTTTTTGAAATTTTTAAAAAATTTATAAAATTTATAAATTTTGATGATGCATCTATTTTATCCATTATAAGGGTTCTTTTATGATTCTTCTTTTTATAAGAATATATATTTACATCATAAAAATTAGAATCTTCTTGGGAAGATGGATTTTTTTTCATTATTAACTTCATTATTATTTGAAAACATTCTATTTTCTTGGATAGAGTTTTAAAAAGTCGGTCTAAATCAGTTTATTGTATCTTATAATTTTTCACATTTCATTTTAAGAAGGCTAAGATATTTCACTAATTTATAATATTATCTTCAGTCCTGATAATCAATTCCTTCTCATAATATTAAATTTTTTTATATTATTAATCTCATTTTACATGATAGATATTTATTCTTCATGATATAATCCCATATTGTTAGTTGATAGGTCACCTTGCATCAACTTCAAGAACTCCTTTTCTAGCATTGAATGTTTTTATAGACCTTATCTTCATTATCTATTTCTCATGATATCTATTTTATTATACACATATTCACTTATATAATTGTAACCTACATTATGTTTTGAATCCTTATCATTAGCATTATCAATGAGAATTGTTTCACTTACATAGTTATCAATATCAACATATTCTTCCTCATCATTACAATCACCTTTCTCAAACATAAATAGAAATTCCACTTTTTATTATTTAAACATTTTTAACCATAATTATATAAATTAATTTTTACTTGGATGAATTCTTCATTGAATTTTTTCTATATATTTTATCTTCTTTGTCATTTCCTTCATCATATTTTATTTTTGGACAGATTTCTACAAATATAATAATAAAAAACAAATGTAGCATTTAAGTGGGATCATCCCATTAAACATTTCCTTATCTATTATTACATTTATATATATTATGGACATCATTTTAGAAAATTTATATCCATATATAAATTTAAATTCTAAGATCCATATTCATTATCCTTACGAACTACCCTCTTACTATTATCATATTTTTAAGGTTTAAAGGATTTTATTTTCCAAACATTCCATTTATCTGAATAGGCTTATCTTTACTCATTTTATTAGATATGAAAATTTTAAAACAGTAATCAAGAGTTATATCACCTATTTATTTTTCTTCCAAATCATATAAATTAACAGGAAAATTATTTGGTAGCATGTAAAAAAGCGTTTTAACTCTATCATAATCTTCTAACACCTCTATATAGACAACGAATGTACTCACAACATAATTAACCCTTTTGAAGAAACTATCAATTGTATCATCATTAAGCATCAAATATCATTATAATTATTTCTTTAGAACTATAACTTAGCCTACTTCATTTTAGTGTTTCCACCAAAGTTAGTCTAATGTTTATGCCGGAAATATTTTGTTTTTTTGGTTTTTTTTACAATCAAGATATTCAATCTCATGATGAGGATAAAAATATCATTCATTTCAAGACCATATATTTCCAAATTCCTATTATTCCAAAATATCATTCTAGAACCTTAATTTTGGGGAAAACCCATTTAATTTATCTTTTACTACATGTTAAGTGATAAAAAAGTGATAAGGAAATGTCATATCCTTACAAATTTGAAAACCCTTACAATAAAACATTGGAATCCACATTATACTTACAAAATTTCAATTGAACATTAAAGATTATAAATATCAATAACTTCTTAAATTTTATAAATATACTTAAAAACAATACCATTCAGTATCCAATCAAAAATTAAGGAACTATTGGATGAGATACAAATTAAAGTGATAGGACTAGTCAAATCATTAAGAGGTGAGTGAATAAGTTATTTACCAATATAAAATTTCTCCATTAAAAAACATAATCACTTATTAGATTCAATTGATTTTATTTATCACCACACACATACACACACAAATTGTCCAAGGGATACTTAAAATGATCGCTACTCAATGTGAGTAGTTAGTCCTTATCATGATCTATTAAACCCATAATAATATGATCTACTAGTAAAATCTTTTAAAACACTTCGAGAATATAAAATCCTTCAATATAAATTTATAATTCATATGATAATTTGTGTGCATATTTCATAGTTGGTTTATTCTGAAATTTATACAATAAAATTAAATGTGTAAAAAAAATAGAGTCTTCCACTAAGGGCTGTTATCAATTTTTTTAAGTACTAAAACATTATTTCCCTTGTATTATTATGTAGAATAAATACTACTACATTATTATCCTGAAAAAAATATCCATGAAACAACATCACTACATGAAGATATCTACATTGTGAAAATATCAATACAAAATTTAAATATTAGCCCAAAATTATTCTTCCACAATGTCTACAATGATCTTTGCAGACAAATATCATGTTATTTTCCATGGTACTAGCATAAAAAATTTGCTTATTTTATTAAAATTTATATACATGAGATATCACACGAAATATGATTCCTACATCCCCTATTTCATATCTAATCTACAAACTATAAAGACACAGTTATTGATATTAAAATTTCAATTCTCCTGAAGACTGCGATCTCCACAATAAAAAATAACATTGATTTCCTTCTTATATAATGTAGTAACATCATGTAATGAATACTATATGATTTTTTAATTTTTCATTTATAAAATATTGAACAAACATTTCGCTTACAATGCATGCGATTAATTTCAATCATGCATGGATTATATTTGCAGTCATTCGTAAATAAATTACTTAACTATTCATATCATAAACCAACCATATTATTCATACTTATTCAATACTTACATTCTTCCTCTTCACTCAATGATATTTAACATGTATTAAAATTTCGTAAAAATATATAAATTCATACAAAAACCGGCTACATTTGTAGATTCCTTCATTTACAGTGTAAATATCATCACAATATCTTATAAATAATTCTCTATATATCATTATTGAATCAAAAAAATAATTATGATGATATTTATTTCATTAATAAATAGATTACCTAGAAAAATATAGATTATACCATTCTTCAGAATATATAAAATATAGAGAGAAAACATGATATCCATCATTCATCTCACCTTTCCGTAGATAAATATCAGCCATCAATAATTGAATATTTTTTCATATTGAGTAATAAATTATTTAATCATTATAATATAACCACACCATCATGTCATTAATTTTATCATTAAATATTTAAAATCAATAAAAAAACATTTTTTACCTAAAATTACATCATAACATCTTCATGTGTGTGACCAATAGTGAGTCGGATAAACCATATGAAGCAGAATAATTTATCATTAATGTTTGAATAACCATGAGAATCCACCACATGTAAAAAACTATAGACCATGCCAATTTTAATGGAATTTGGAATTGACCACATGTACAATAAAGTAAATGTGTGGATCAACTTTTTGAATTGGATAAACCATTAATCATGGTCTTGATCAACCACATATACAATTGAGAAATAGTAAATTGATTGACTTTAAGAAAAAAGTATCAATTTTTTGAAGTAATAATCAATAGAATGATCAAATAGAAAATTTATTTCATGATTCCATATAAAATGGATGAAAAATGAGGTAATATCAATTGGATAATTCAATATTTTACTCAAATCATTTAAGGAACTTCTTAAAACATCTTCAACCTTCCTTAAACATATTAAAACCTCTTCCATGATGGTATATATAATATCTCTACATATATGAAAATCTTTACTTTGATTCATTTATGAAAACAAATAGAATCATCAAATTTGTTTTGAACATAAGTTATATGTTGAAAAAATAAGACTATATATGAATGAAATATACGTTATCCTACTATATTTTTCTTCTCTGGATGAAAACTGAAACCTAGAATAACAACTTCATAATAAAGTATTGGACTCACTAGACCCCATTATAAATTATTACTAGTTATAAAATTTGATCCCCGTAGGGCGGTATTTACACAGTTGTGTATTAATTTTTTCTTAAGTGATAATAATGGAATAGTCTTATTTCCTGTAATTTTGATGTATGTGAGATGTTATTTTTTGTTAATGTTTTATATTGGATCGTTATTCTTTCTTGTTTCTCGCCCCCCTCGTGTATTCTCCCTCGAATCTAATGAATGACTAGATAACCTAGATGAGTGAACAATCTAGTTAATATTGTATCTATTTTGACTAGGTATTTGGATGGTGAGTTACATTTTAGTAGATTTTACCCATGGTTTATTATCATTCCTAAGACAGTTTATATGGCCTAGAAAGTATGATAGAACTACCAGTATGGATAGATTATTTCATTTCACCAAGAAATTAATTTCACCAGTTTAGGTTCTAGTTATATGACACCAAGGGAGTTTTACAAAATTAAGAAATCAATTTTATGATCGTAACACATTGAGATCTTGTGATTTTTTTAAAGAAATAATTTAACCTTTTTTCTTATTTTTCATTTCATACAAAACAGAAGAAAATATATTTTAAATTAAACCACTATGCTTGGCTTGTGTCACATGAAAAAAAGTAAATTATACACCACACATAACAAAAACAATAGCTTTCTCTATATAGAACACTATGTTTAGCTTGTGTTATAATAAACAACGATGTTCCTTGATGGCTTGTGTAACACACAAGACCCAATTTTACCAGACAATAGTATATCATTAAAATGAAATTACATAATATAATATGATATAACCCAGATTTTAAATTATAAATTATGAATATTATTTACTAGTTTATGATAATATGTGGATTACACAAATATACTATGAATTCCTTGGTTTCTAATTAATTAAAAATTAATATGAAAACCGAATGAATATAAAAGAAAATATTTTTATATTTATGGTCACAAAGTTTCTTGAACAAAACGAAAATATATTAGTTATAATTAATTAGTTGTATTAATGAAATATATATTTTATATATTCAATCAAATAATTTTAATATTTATCCAATAGATTCTATTGACATATGATAAGAACAAACAAAATTTTATGGTAAAAAATAATATTATATTAAAAACATTTATGACCTTTTAATGTAGAATCCATTTGAAATAAATATTTTTGAGATTTTATATATTAAAAACATAAAAATAAGCTTCAAATTTAAAATAATAACATATGAATTAATTTAGGTTATGTTTTTAGTATATTTTAGGCATGTTTTATTTTTTAATGAATAGTGAAAAATTGAATTTTAGTTAAAAAATACTTTTTAATCTATTTTATTTATAATGATAAATTGTATTTTAAATTATATTATACATTTAATTAGATAATATTTTTATCAATTAATAATATTTGTCCCAATAATGTTAATTTCACTATAAACTTCAGAATAAAAACTTAGCAAACTTTTTAATGTCTTTACTTTAAAAACTCGCATTGTTGACCCCATAATAATTTTGTTTTTAAATTAATTTCTTCCAATTATCTTATTATATTTTGAAAAAATTGTTTCAAATTTTGATTCATCGTAATTTATAATTTTTAATAAGTTTAGCATATTTTTTTTACCAAATGTATTAGTGAATGTGATTAAAATTAATTACAAAAATTCAGATTAAATTAAGCTTAATAAGGGACAAAACCAAGACCTTAAGGCCAAAAATGACAAATACAATGGTAAAAAAATACATTTTATGGATATATTTCAACCCTATACTAAATTTATATATTTTTTTCATTATTGGATGAACATGAAATAAATACACATGTGTGGGGTTTCCCATTTACAAAATACTACAATGTTACCATTAATCCTTCATTATAAAAGGAAATCACATATCCCTCTCATTAACTCCACTCCAACCAGTTATGTTTGTCAAATATCATTCCAATAAACTTCCTATGATCCAAAAATGCCTCCTTTAGCCCTCCCTTTAGTTAAAAATCAATCTAATTAATCCTTTTTACACAATTCAAAATGAGTTACATGATTAAGAGGTAACTTTTTCTCTAAAGCGGCTTGTAGTTTTATTCCATTATAGGAACTAGATGGTAATAGATTAACATTGAATATGATAAATGATTTTCTAATGATAACTAAATTTGGATTATCAGTTTAGTGAAAGATATTTCTTAATTCCTATTCAGTTTCGAAGGGACATGATTAACAACATATACAATAACCAACTCTCAAACTCCCCAAGGAAAAGAAATTATGAGTTCACTGAGATTTAGCTAATGCATACCATGGAGGAAAGAAGATTTCGTTTCATTTATGTAAATAATTTGGAAATAATCACCTTAGTGATTGTCTTGGAGGAACTATAATTTGTTTTGACAGTGTAAAAGAAGGACACATATCAAATGACTATAAGGGACAAATAAAGAGTTCGGTTAATAAACTAGATGAGAATAATGACCTCAGTAATTAATAATTGAATCTTACATGTTTTATGTGTGGAATAAATGGTAATTATGCAACTCAATGTCCCAATAGTAATTCTGCAAAATAGAATTAGAAATGTGGTGTGAGTAATGGAAAAAATGAGGATGATGAAAAGACTACAAGTGAGATATGAAATAAAAGATGTATTGTGTATTATGATGAGGTATAATTGTTAATAGAATAAAGGTGAAGTGTAATAATAAATGTTTTTATTTATTTGGATTTTGGAATTTTGTTATATGAAAGGTGTAATATATATGGATTTTCATGTATCTATTTTTTTCTAGTGATTTCCAAGAATATGATTAATAGATATGATAGAAGAGAAAAGTGATTTAGTGTAAAGGTAATGTCCATATAAAACACATAATTAAGGGAAATATAATTATTTATATGTTCATCATGTTATGATAATTGTGTTTCGATAATGGTATGTTGGATATAAGTAATTTGAACGATACTCATTACCTTTGAACTAATTAAAGACTCATTGAAATGTTGTTTATACTATCATGAATGATGTTTACAACTTACTGGATTTATGTAATATATCTATTAATATATGGAATATAGAATCATTCTTGTTTTCTAGATGTATTTATGGTAATTCAGATTATTACCAAGTTTCATGTGAATATATGATGAGGGTATTCACATGTTTTGAATGTGACAACTAAGAGACAATTTTTTATATAAGGGGGAATAAATGTTAATGTGATTTTAGTACTTTCATACTAATGTTTTGGATTTTCATCTTTTATAATGTTTATATGGTTAACCATTCATGGAATGTTCAATTTAATCTTCAACGGAAGTATTTTTTCAGAGATATAGTATTGAAAAGATTTGTTAAAATGCTATTTAGTGATTAAACATACTTCACGAATGTACATCCACTTTATTTTCAAGATTACATTATCATGGTTTTAGAAAATTACATCATGTATGTTGGGTAACAAACAATAAATTTCGGCATGTTCATGGGACATAAAACAATGATCGAAAGATGACAGGGGTTTCACGAATGCCACTGGACTATGTGTTGTCCATGTTAATGTATAATTTTTATTTTTGGGATTATTATTAATGATGAATGAGTAGAGTTAATTGTTAAATTTACATATTTATATATTAATCATATTGATTTTTGATGAATCGTTAGAGAGAAATAGTTACAATTTTCATTCATTTATGGGCCTTAAGATCATTTAAATTTGTATTTCATCACATTAGGAATCAAAGATAAATTATGGACATCCATTTCATTATGTAATGGATGAATTATTAATAAATAAAATAACAACTAAATAATGACTTCTTTTTATTGAAATATATCAAGTATGTATATTTACTTATATTCAAGGTAAATAAAAGAATTAATCAATGTTATCATAATGATCAAAAGATAATTTGTTGTTCTAATACCATAGATTTTTTTGGAACGGTGGCCTTCTAAATCATCAAAGATTTATGAATTTAAGGGCCATAAATTTTAATTGATCATTCAATTATTTCTGATTGATGACCTTAATAAGTCCCTATAAATATTTACACTTTTCCTCCAATATCTATGCTTCACTCCTATCTTATGTTCTCTTATGCAAAATCCATGTTATATGTTATATTGGGTAATCCATATGGCTCAAACATTCCCATTTTAAGGTATGTTTTGTTATAAATTTTAGCATTGTGGGTTTCTATGAATTAAAATTTCATGTAATAGACCATTCATAACCCAGATCAATTTTATGGGTGAAATTCATTTTAAGGTGGATTGAATAAACCACATCAATATTCTATGAATTATTTTTTAAATAAATGTAACTTTTTTTATTTTTTTCATTTCACCAAACATTGAAGATTGTTTATTTTAAATTAAAGCACTATGTTTTCATTGAGTTGTATGCCACACCATGTTAGTCATTTATTACACACAACATTAAAATTATATTTAAATACACATAACACTAAGGATAGGTCGAATTGCATGAAACAATGACTTTCCTCGATTTCTTGCTTAACACGCAAGACCGAGTTCTATATAACAATAGTATATCATTAAAATGTTATTACATAATATAATAAGAAAAATACTAGCAATTAAATTAAAGGTTATTTATATTATTAACTAATTAATGAAAATATATTCGTTAAACAAATATAATATTAATTTACAGGTTAATAATTAATTAGAAATGAATTTTAAAACCAATTGAATATTAAGGGAAGTATTATTATATTTATGGTCAAAATGTTGTTTCACCCTAATTACTTTAATAAATTACAATTAATTAGTTTTATTAATGTATAATATATTTAATATATTTAGTAAATTAATTTTTATATTCATCCAATACATCTTATATACATGAGATTAGAACAAAGCCAATTTTATTCTTAAAACCCAATATTTTATTAAGATATTTCTATCACTTTTAAATTGTAAACCCATTTTAAATCCAATTTTTTGAACTTTTATAGATTAAATATTTCTAAATAAACATAAAATTTTAAATTGTAACTTAATAATTAGTTTAGTGTAAATGTTTTTAATTTTTCATTGAAATTTGATTTTTTTAATGAATAGTGGAAAATAATGAATTTTAGTTCATAGCTGCTTTTCCATCTATTTTATTAATAAGTTTAAAATGTATTTTAAATTGGTTTAATATTTTCATTAGATAATATTATTATAAATTAACATAATTTACGTCATTGAGATCAATGTTACAATGAACATTGCAAAAAAAACATAGCAAACTTTTGATTGTTTTTACATTAAAAACATGTGTTGTCCACCCAACTGTCAAATTAATTTTCAATTAATTTCATCCAATTATGTGATTATAATTTTAAAAAATATATTCTACATTTAGAATAAGAATAATTAATAATTTCTAATAATTAATGCTTACATTTTGACAAAAAATATTAGTGAATGTAATTAAAAATAATTAAAATGATTAAGATAAATTAATCTTTATAATTTACTAAACAATAACCATAATGCCAAAAACGACAAATAAAATTGTCCCAAATCCATTAGGTGGACTAATTTAGACCCTATAATCCATTTTATAGATTTTGTATCATTATTCGATCCACATCTAATGAAATAATGTGGGTAGGGTTTCCCTTTTCCAAAATATTACAAGAGTGCCACTCCTCCCCCATTATAAAAGGCCAACAACTCTCTCACTTCATCACACCACTCAGTCCAATTAGGATAATCCAATATCTAACCAATAAAATTACCGACATCTCTACCTTACTCCTATAATCCTCACTTTGGTCATAATGTAATCTAATGAAGCATTTGGCACAATACAAAATGAGTTACTCGATTACAATGTAACATATTCTCTCAAGAACCTTTCTTTTATTTTCATTCACCACCCGTCCAATCTCTTTATTAACATATATTATAATGACACAAGAATTCACAATATACATGGATGTTATTATTCTAATTTTTAGAAGTAAAATTACACACACATCAATATAATGGTTAACGAAAATACTATTTATGTGTACGGTGAACTACCGCCCCACTAAAAAAAGATTGTTCATTTTTCCTTTATCACCTTAAATGTTGAACATTATGATGAAAAATTTTTCTATATATATTAGATATTATATTTATTAGGTGTCTATTATTATTTTAGGCTGTTACAACATATAACTTTATAAATTCAATTTTGTGCAAATATGATAATTTTGTTTCCAGAAGTCTTGACTACCGCCCCCTCAAAGTGATGTTATTCATTCACAAAATACAGGGAACGTATTAAGGATGGGTTTTTTGAACTATCATAATAAATATGATATAATAATTATAAAAGGAAATTATATATATATATACATATCATTTACCTACTTTCTTTAAAAATGATAATGAAAATAGAAATAGCTTTCATACATAGGTATGACTAACCATCTCTATGAATGGTGCATTTAATTTCGTACATCTATATTCAATAGATTATTATAATATAAATATATGGAATATAATTGATATTTATATCATGGTTTATATTCTTTAAATCTTGATAGAAGTATAAGTACCAATGATATTACAAATGAAGACACATGTAAAGAATAATGTAGATATTTCCTAAAATGAAACCTAAACATATGATTGTTAGCAAAAGTATAATATATAGAAATAATAATACCATATATTTTATATGATATAAGAATATTTTTAAATAAAATATTTATAATAATTTTATATTTAGAATAATTTTTTGAATGATTATGATGAGATATTAAGAGACAAGAAAAATGGATTTCATCTCACATTTTATTTCTGTGAGATATATTCAATGTTCCCCACTCTTTCCTTTTATATGGTTTATATACTTCTAATTATTGCCTTATATGATTTTTATTATTACGTTTACGGTAAATTACATATCCATTTTATGAAATTAATTTTATGGGGTTTATATTTCAAAAGATACCAAATCATTAATATATTTTTGTCTAAAATTACCTTCTTTGAGATACATGCCACGTTATGAGTCTAAATTTTTATATGATGTATACACACATCCTTTGAAATATTATAACATGAATATAAATACATTAATTTTATTTTATGCTTCATTGGATTTTCCTTCATTACAATGGATTAGTGCTTCAATGTTACTATGTGATAAGAGTTTATATATTCAATCTCATCACAATTCTAGATTATATATGATTATGATTCCTTTATTGAAATAATATAATCCATCACTCAAGAACATTCATAACATTTTTTATGCTATGTTCATTCCTGATTTATTTAGGGTTTAGTGCCATTTTTATACTATTTTTTGAATAAGATATTTAATAAAGGGTTTTTATAAAAGCCTGACTTCACCATCTCTTCGGTTGGAAATCTGTCTTCTTTCAAAACAATTTATAAAAAAGGGTTACCATGAATATTGTAATATTATTCTAAAATCATTAAAATAAATTGTCTAACTTTTTGTGTTTTTCCTATGATTTAAAAGTAATATTATTGTCACTTCCAAAAAAATCACTATTTCTATCCTTTTCCCATGTAAAAGGAATGTTTTTCTTACCTCATAAGGCACATACAAATATACAAGATGCCAATTATATGAAGTATCTTTATCATTTTTAAAAGTTTATGTTTTATGAATATTTTATAAAAATAATTTCCAAATAAATATTTGTCAAAAAAATTCATGAATTCATTAAAATTCCTCAAATGTATTTTCAAGGAATGTGTTTTTCAAATGATTTTTATGATTGTTTTATATGTTTTCATGGAATAATTTTTACAAAATATTTTCAAGCATAAATTCTATGTTTTTAGGGGAAATTGTTTTCAATTTTTTTCAGGATTATTTTATATTTGTTGAAAAAAAATTATTTAAAAAATTATTTTAATATTATTTATAAGTTTAAATGGAAAATTGTTTTAATAATTTTTTCAAAACTACTTTTATTGGTTTTCAAGTAAAATGGTTTTTAAAATATTTTTAATATATATTTATTTTTTTTCAAATAAAACGGATTCCATAAGGTTTTGAAATAAATTTTTATAATAAATAAATTTTATTTTCTAGAAAATTGGTTTGAAAAGATTTTTTTTTTAAATAACATTTTTTCAAATAACAATGGATATTTTCTTTAAGAAATGTATGAAAATGATGTTTCAATGTTATTATTGATCTAATATTACATCTATTTATCTAAGTCATTTTGTTATATGATACAATACCAATGTTTTATTCATATTATTTCTGGAATGGTATAAGTTTTAATGGAATGATTGGAATGAAACTCATTCCTCTTACAGTGGTTTTATTTTTTTGATAGCTTCTTTTTTTCATAAGTTTTATTTATGAAAAAATGATTCAGAAACAAGTATTTGTTTCAATAGTTATTATATGATTACAATTTTATAATACCCATCTAATTTCAGGGGTTATGATATGATTATTAAATATCTGGGGGACATGTATGTAAAATCTTATTATGAAATGCGAGGAACCAATATCTTCATCTAATGTATTGGGTAATGATTTATATCTCATTAGATATACTAAGATGGTATAGTGAATGAACCATGATTACTAAGAAGGCCATAAAAGTGAATCATGACATCCATGATGGTATGAGGAGTGAAATCATGCTACTAAGACGGACAAAGCAGTAAACCATTACTATGAAGATTTTACAAGGACTGAACACATATTACCAAGATGGTCTTGGTAAAAATACCTTTTCTACTATGGAAATAATATTATATTTTTGCATTTCATGAAAAATTCCATGTTTTTTATATGTTATGGTCTCATGGATTATGTTAATTATTTACTTATGATTCATATCTTATGAACTAAAAATATTTATTCCATGTTCCATGTATATGATCTTTAATATGTTGTGTTGGATCTTATATTTTCATGATCATGTATTCATATCCTTATTATCATAGTTATTCTTACATGTCTCCCTTGTTTCCCTTACTGATCATCTGATCTTACTTCTTTTATGTTATCTTCCCTAGATTATGATGATTTGTATTATTTTTTGACGTGTCTAATAAGGTTTCTGTAAAATAATAACCTACAAGACGATAATGTAGCTCACTTATGTATCATTATTTATGCTTCCATGTTACCAAAGTCACTAGACTAGTATAGTCATTGGGAACCTATTTTTTTTGATGTTTTATGTATTCCACAAACGTTAAGTAATTTTAATGCATGAAAAGAGAGGTTAACTATAATGATGAATTAGGGGACCCATTTATACACCTCATTTTTATCCCTAACCTTTATTTTTATGGACTCTAGAACTATGATTATTGAACTAATTATTGTCTATTATTATCTTGGTACCCGTATGTGTTAACATTATATTCCATTTGTGATTAATTTTTTACTTGCATATTGATTTTCTAAATGTTAGAAAATTGTTTTTTTAAATGATATTAATTTATTGGAAATGTTTTTAGGAATTACTTTTGGAAACTGGAAAGGAATAGATACATGTTTTAGTAAATTTAATAATAGGACATCTTTCAGTTATTCAAATATGTATTGATTAAAATGGTCATGGATCTTCACATCCTTATTCTAAAACAAGGTATGTTTTATAAAGGAAATTTTGGGATGATATTTGGTTTTATATCAATTTTATGTGAAAAAAAACATATTTTCAAATTAAAATTAAAACTATAATTAATGATGTGTATTTTTAATTAATATGTCACAATATCTTGGGAGAAATCCTACTCATCATATTTAGATGACACCCCACATTCACCATTTTGTGTGTAGATCTCATATAGTTTCTTTCATGTAACTCGTTCATGATGTTATTTCACTATAACATATATAGAATTAATGTTCATGTTAGAGCATTGATGGTTGGTGTGAACTATTGGAAAAGACTAACTTTCTTGAGGAGATTGTGGTAGTATCTTGTGTTTTCATTATCATTTAGGTGGATTTTATCGACCATGAGGGGAAATAAATTTCATTTGGTCTATATTTTTATGTGTATTATTTCTAGTGATATTTAGTTTATATATTAATTTAATGTTGTTATGTGTATTTTTATTATTACTGTTGTGATTTACTATGATTAGTAATTTCATTCATATTATTTATTTTCATTTTAATCATGGATGTTTGATACAATAATGGGTCATGATGGATTTTTGAGTGGGATCTGTGATGTGAAAATTGGATTCAGAGGGTGAAATCATTCCACATGTTTTTTTATTTCGAGGAACTAGTTTTTACTTCTTGTAGATCTGGAACACACCTCATACCAAGTTGTGATCTAGGTTGGGTGACATGTTGTGTTAGCCCATGCCAGTTCAATAAAAATGGCGCCAGGTCGTAGGTTTCTCAAAATAACTAGATTCATTAAATTCCCATTGGTATTTAAATTTATTTTGTATTGTTAAGATAATAATTTCGAGAATCATTTTCTAGGTATGAGGAGAGTCTAGCTTTATCTATGCCATCCAGATCCTTGAGATTCTAGTGTTAGTCAATATTTGAACATCTGATTCAGTTTTTTATATTTCTTGTGTTTTGATTTTTAATGATATTAGTTTTCTCGCCATGATAATTTTAGTATTTTCCATATGGGATTCCCTAGGTTTTGATATTAGGATGGGAAAAAAAGATCTAACACGTATGATTATAATGAATGACCTTATAAACCACACTACGACAAGGTGAATTGTTGTATAAATATTTTAAAGGAGGTGATATGACTATATCATAATCCTTCTAAATATGTGTCCACGTAAAGAATACTTTGAAATATGATTTATATTTTCTATTGATATTTCTCTAGTGTGATTGGTAGTAATAGAATATTATTTAATAAAAGTCTTGAGATGTGTTGTTATTGCAAATTGGATTTTGGTTAAAATTATGGGTTTTTTATGGGATTTTTTTTGAATTTATTTTCTGTATAAAATGGGGGTTTAATATGGAAAACTTTTTGTTCAAAATGAATAAATGGGTCTTGTTTCTAAAAATAATTTGATTTTTTGTAAAACAAATTATAAATATCTTAAAATGTGTTTAGAAGAAACGTTAGTTTTGAAACTAAATTTGGAATTATTTTAATGTAATGGAAATCTAGCTGTAAGTTTTTGGTTTGGTGATGAAATGTTTTATGAATATTGAGGATGGTTTTAAAATTTTACATTAAAACAACCATTGTGATACTATATTTAGGTATGATAACTGTTGTTGGGTGTTGTGAAAATTAAAGGAGTGCTTGAAAATGATTTTTTTGATTTGAATGAAACTACTAGTCTTCAAATATAGTTAAATTGTCATAAATAATAAGTGTCTTAAAAAATAAAATGGAGGGACTTATGTGAATGTTTCAAAATAAAGGAGAGATTTATGAATATTTAATGGGTATCTAATTTTAAAAGGAAGCGTGAGTGATTTTTTAAATAGGATAAAATGTTTTAAATCCCCCAATTAGTGGGTAATATTATTTTTTCTAAAATGTTAAATTTCATAAAATATTTTAGTATTTTTAAAAGAATGTATGATTGTTAAAAATGTTTTGATTGCTAATAGAATTTAGTTGTTTTAAAAGCTTGTAACTTTCAGCAAGTATTTTTTGGTGTATCGTGATTCGTTTCTTCCATTGATTGATAATGGGAATTCATGTTGTGATTTAGGATACATGATAAGGATTGGGTCATTTATCAGGTTATGTATTCCTCTCATAAGGACATTTAGTGGATCTAGGTAGATTATTATTACATTTTACCCCTTTCTGGTTTCTAACACATTAGAAAACATCATATGCGTTTAAAGTCATATTTTCTTCACTATATAGAGTTTTGGAGTGTTTATTTTGTGTCTTCATAGAGGAATTATGATGGTTGAGTTGAGTAGGCTTGATAAGAGAGCCTTTATTGAATTATTTTAGTAGTAAGTATCATACCTATTGATATTTTTGTGTTGTTTTTGGGATGAGAAGTGTTGGGTGTAATTTTAATTTTCGAATGATCTATTACTGTTTTTTTCAGTGAGTGTTGAGTATTAATGAATTTTAAAAATCTTTCAGTCTATGTGTTTTTTTAAATTCTTGATTTGTTTTTTTCCTAGGGTGATATTATTATTTTTCTTATGTGATTTGTGGATATTTGGTAGAATCTTGCCTCATTTTTTTGTGGTTATATTTACTATTTTTAATGTTGTGGACCACAAAATGAGAAATTTAATTTCATATTTATTTGACAAAATGGAATATTTAGATGTGTAATGGTTGTAATAGAGGTTTGTTGTTGTTTTAATAATGTCCCTACATGCTATGAGGTTGTGATTTCCTATTAAGATCACCATGAGTGGATTTCATTGTGTTTTTACTTGAGATTCACTTACAGTAGTTTCATAACATGAGGTTAGAATCAATGTATTTCTTTATTAGGGATTTTTCTAGGTTGGTTTATTTTTCCCATTAATTTTTTATATGATGGATTTATTGTCAAACATTATAGTTCTTATATATCCCTTAGTGGGATGTGTGGTTTCTGGGTGTTTGACCTGGTTTCTTAGTGTTTGGTTGTTGTTTATTGAAATAATTGGTTTCATTGTTAAATTGAGGTATTGTGGATTTTTTGAGGATGTACCCCTTTTAAAAGATTTTTTATATTTCTCACCACATTAGATGAATTATGAATTATGGGGATACCAATTCATGGTCTCCAACTCTGTAGATTCTTGTTTGAATTGGATCATTATTGGGAAATCTATTAGATTAATGACGAATCAATTTTGTAAAGGATTTCTATTTTGTCATAGAATGTTCCGAATATTTCTTCTCCCTGTCTGGCCTCTCTTAATGATGAGTTGTAGTTCACTAAATTTTGTTATCGTATACTTTGACTAAAGACTTTTTAGGTAATTAATGTAGAATAGCTGGGAGAGTGTAACATGTCTTGTTACTTTTTTAGTGTATAATCATGATTCTATAGTTATTTTATATTTTTTTGAGACTTTTATTAATTTATAGGTGGTTCAAGGGGGCCCAAGGAGATACAGGTCTGAAGCTGCAATATTTCATTTCATGAACTCACCTCCCAAGATATCTCAATGTTATTTATGGTGAATATTGTGCCACAAAAAATTCATGACATAACATTGTGGATATGAAATAGGATTTTAGGTGATGAATCTTTTGGGAATGCCTTTAAGTTCATGAACATGGGTTTTATTCCATGAACACTTGCATGGAACCAATTTTCAATCATTTCCCCAAACATTTATCCATAAATTTTATGGGGGTTTGGACTCTATATTCCTCTATTTCTAGATGACACATTTTAGGTATATTATAATGACCTCCTACATCACATTATATTTATTTTGTGGATCCTCTCTCTCTATATCATGTGGGAATTCCATGGTATTCTTTGTTTCCCCCTTTACACTTTATTTTTCCATATTAACCCCTTTAACCCTTGTTTTAATACTCTAAGATGAATCATAGGTGTTATTGGGCTGAGATTAAGCTTTAGGGTAACATAGCCATTGGGTACTCTTCTATTACTGTTTTAGGAGGGTTTTTTCTTCATTGGGTGAATTTCTTCCATAGAAGGGGGTGTGGTTCAACCTGTAATGAGGGTTAACACTATTGGTCGGGGTGGAAACTCAAGAGGATGGTGAATTGAGTTTCAATTAAAATTTTTGTTAAAAAAACATAATGATAAAAATCATCCAATTCAAAACATCCCAGTCAATTAAGGTAGCAATGCTTTAAATGTTTAATGACTCAACATGATTCTCAAAGGTTGATTAGTGCTCAGTTGAATCAACACAATCACTAATTCATCTTTTGAAACAGGTTTACATAATTAAGCATATATACACACAAACCAAAACTAACTATCAGAGTGAATGTAAAAAACAGTTTTATGTCATTGAAAAATGTAAGTAGTGGATAAAATAAAATAAAGTATATGAGGATTATCAAAATAATATAAACAAGAGGTTCAGTATCAAGCCGAGACCTAATCCTCTACACTTGGTGATCACCTGTCACCAAGCAGTTTGAATAAATAAAATTGATACACAACCTGCGTCGTGGTTTACAATAATTTTTAAAAATTGTCTAGGTTCTACAACCTCTACCACAATACTACGTGGGAAAATAAGAAACAAAGCCACACAAGGCTTCCTCCAAAATTAATTTTGAGAATCAATAGCAGAGAGAGTTTTGAGTGTTTATTTTCAGTATCCCCCAGTTATTTCATATGAGACAGTGTGTGTCTAACAAACACACACTACTCAGAAATGTAAAATAAGGAACAAATTAGAGCCAGAGAAATTTGGATGGAGTTTAGAATTATCTGTCTATTTAATGATCAGCTCTGGACTTCTTAGAGTTGAGGAAACAAAGGTTTTGTTCTTCTCTGCATGTTGCCTCAAAAAATAGAGTGTTTTAACATTCAGGTACTAGCTTCTAGGTACTAAGATGATCAAATACATTGTAAAAGGGTTATTTTAACCACAATAGTATAGCCTTGAATATGTTCTTCAAAAATATCTTCGTGATGAATTTGGATTTGCAGTATAATCACTGGAGTGTTCTTCTTCTTTTTCTTCAATAATGCATTTATCTTATCAATGATGCTTTGTTTTTCTCTATGCCTCTATATATCTTTCTTCCTATGTATTTTTCTCTTTCATATTTGAGGTTCGAAAAAAGGAGTAAGTAAATCACGTGCAATCTTTCGCGTACCTCATAATGTCATGATATGGTCACCTGATATGTCTACAAACAATATTAATTAAAATCAGTTGCATGAAATCAATCAAATATGGCCATTATGAATGTATTTAAAAAATGGATAAAGTATAGAATATGTTATCAGTAAACTGGTAACAGTATCTTGTCAATCAGTAGCATCTTTAGCAGCAAGCTTAATTAGTAGTAGACTTCTAAAAGTAAGCATATCTAGTGGTAGACTTCTCTAAGGGTAGGCTTTTCCAATAGTAGGCTTTCCTAACAGTAGAATTCTCCAACGATAGGCTTGTCCAACGGTAGTCTTTACCATTGATCTCTTCCATGGTAGACTACTTAATAGTAGACTTCCTACAATAAGTCTGATAGTGGACTTCTAATAGAAACTCTTTGTAGTAGAAACCTTGTCATAACAGTGACCTATCACATTGACTTAGCATCTGTATGGTTCGTTAAGTACTCCAACAGTAAACATGAAAACTGTGACCTTTTACTGGTGATTTCCAACAGTACCTTAATAATTGTAGCTCTTATAACAGTAACCACCATCAGTAAGGTAGTAAACATTGACCTTTTCACAAATGACTTTAAGCGGTAAGGTTCAGCTTTTGGTTTGTCAACGACGACCGTGATAGTGGCCTAAAAATAGTGACCTCTTACCAGTAACCTTTAAATGTGACCTTTGATGTAGAGATATTTTATACTGTAAACTGATTTTAGCAATGTCATGAGATAAAAATAGATTTAAATAGATTGTCAAACAACTACCCTATTATAAAATTAAACATTATTTGGGATTATCATAATAGGTGAATAAAAAAAACTCTCCTTTTTTATAATCAACAATTATGCCATTAAAATTTATAAAAATTATAAGATGATAAGTGATAATGAAAATCATAGGTAAGTTTATAAAATAAATAGGCATTGTATTTTCTCCCATTTTGTGATTAGAAAAAATAAATAAAATAAGAGACAAAAGAGAATATTTGTATTAAAGAAAGATTATTACATGATTCAAATAGTAGTATAAAAGCACTATCAAAAGAGAAAACCACAGTCAATACACATAAGTAATAGGTAATGAATCATTCCCTTTAGAAGAGGAAGAGGGAGGGTCTGCAGGTCATTGAAGAGACTGAGGCTGGGGGATAGTATCAAGTATGACAGGAGAAGCTGCAGTAGAAGCTTCAGTGTTTATGGAGGGAGTGACTCTATAAGGAATAATTGGAGTCAATCATCTGATGGATTTAGTAGGAGACATCAAAGGACCAGCACTGGCTGAGGATGAGGTGGTGGAGGTGGGAGTTAATACTGGAGGAACAATAATGGGTGTACAATCCACATTGAGGAAGGGTAACATAATATTCCTAAATTCCATGATGGTGCTGCTACCTCTCTCCATGGCTGAGATAAATTCATCCTTTTTTTCATAAATTTTTCCAAGGTAGGAGTCATCTCTCGAAGAAAGTCCACCTGACCCTTAAATTACTGAGTGACAAGTCGAATCCTCAAGTTCTCCAATAGAAACTTGAAGTGGCCATTCATCTGATGCTTAGTTTATACCATTTTGTCATAAAAGTAAACTTGTTTCATGATGTCCTTCTGATCTTGAGTGTCTTCCCTTAAATAATTACATACAAGGGTATGAATGTATTTGGTAATAAAAATGACATGAGAGTTTGATGTACTAGCACTAGAGATCTTTTACACTTCTTCTCTAACAATGGATCTAAAAGGTTCAATGTCAACCAGAGGAGAGTTCGATGTGGAAGAAGATGCACCTAGAGGTTCTAGAGAGAAAGCTATTATCTCTTTAAAGGATTTAGTCAGACCATTGATCAACCTCTTCACATCATCATCTTGACCTTTCACATGTGTTTCCATGTACTTCTTAAAATAATCAAACACAGTTAACAACTACAGCACTACACTTTTGACATATGGAATATCCTTGTCCACCTAAACTCTAGTGGTTAGAAGAGAATCCAAGCTCACCACTGATTGTTTCAGAAGCTCCAAAGATTCTGAAAACTCACACATTTGACTCTGACACTTCATTACTTCTTGAAGCAGATCAGATTGAATAATTGAGTGTATATTGGCTAACACATATGTTTAATGATCCTACTAAAGAGAAACAGCCTTGTCCATCTGAGAGGGCCTATCCTTATACATTCCTTGCAGTTCGGATTTCAACGAATCATGGTCTGCCTTTCTATCATAGTCTTGAAAGAAAGAGTTTTTTGAAGGTAAGAAAATGAGGTTTGGCAATAAAGGTCTTATGTTGGGCCTCTTATCTTACGAGACATCATAATCTAGTCCCAACACCAGAATACGAAGGTCCTCAATCCAGCCATCAATTTCATGCACCACAGATATAGATCCTTTGGTAATAGAATGCTCACCCTCAATTAGAGATACCTCATGGAAAAATATTTCAGCTTCTTCTATCCTTGCATCCTTGGCAGTTGTTGATTCTTGATCAACTGACTCACCAGTAGAGTTAGCCACTGCTCTTACTGAGTCATCCACACTTTCCATGGCAAGGGAAGTAGATAAAAATTCTTCTTCCTATTTACTCACATCCCTTAGTGACTCCTATAAGAGGACTCAAACCAACTTCCTCTCTTCACTATCTTTATCAGCCACAACCTCATGTTCCTCATGGTTAGAATGACCAGATTCAGCAGCTTCTTCGACTTTTGAAGTGTCTATAATAGTCATATGAGCATCATCATACTCTTCTACACTGGTTTCTTCAACCTCATTATCCTTTACGGCAGATTATCTCCTAGGTCACTCTCTTAGAAGACTAGGCTCTCCAAAAGTTATAATTCCAACTAGAGGGCTGGCTGGTAGATCAGGATCACTCCTATCATCTATAGGAGTACCCTCTTTCTCATGTTCCACAGCCTCCGCTACTTCTTCATAATAATAAATAGGTTCTACATCATCAGGCATCAGACCTAGATCCCTCTTATCCTTTGGCATTGAAGGATTATTTATAGGGTCAAACATTTAATAAAGCTTCTCTTCATCATTTACCCATTCTTTTCTCTAGGGATTCCAGCTGATCTTCATGAACTTGCAGTTTATCATGGAGATACAGAATTTGTTTTTGGCTACAATTTCTTCCTATTAATCTCTAGCAATGCTATTAACCTTCACCATCATAGAAATATTTTTTGTTTGAAATTGAGCATTTGATTTAGAACTTGGCTTAGTCATATATTCCAACTGAGCCATCAGCAACCTACAAAGGTTGATCTTATGTTCGTGATTTAGTAAATACAATATGAAATTGTCCAAATACCTAAAAATAGCAATGTTCCCTCTCCTGGGACATATCACATGTTGGATAAACTTGAACAAATGTATATCCTCTCTATTCATTTCAGTAGCAATAATCATCCTTGAGGTCCCATTTCCTGTCAGTTCTTCCAAAGCATTCTCATAACAAAAATTCTCACTACCTGGATCAATCAATCCATAGTAGTAGTCACATATACCCTCATGAGGTAACCTTTGACGTTCATCCCATTCAGTAGATGAAAATCTTACCTCAGTTACATTTACTATTGACACAAGTCGATTCTCATCATCTGAATTCTCGAATTTCAGATAATCATAGAATTCATAGACTAGCCAAGGGTAATACGGCCCATTGTTGTTTGCAAAGAACTCCACACAACCTTGACCCTCTACTACCTCCAGCACTAAGGTTTTTATCGAGAGAAACCAATCTTCTCTTAAAACCTTTTCAGCTGCAATTTTCTTGTTTGACAGATGCTGGTTAACAGGCTCGGTTGATATTTTGATGCCACTACTAGACTCATCTCAGGGTCTCTTACACCTTTCCCATATCTATCATCAGCTGAAGGTCGCTTGACTTATGCAATTGAGGTTTGAAGTGGACTGATGGTTCAGTGAAAAGTTATTGGTTGATGATTTTGAGAGAAAGAATTAAGGAGTGAGGAAGAGAGTGGATCAAAATATGTCTGTCATATAATTTTATGATTTAGGGATTGAAACAAAAAAAAAATCTGGCAAAATAATACTAATAAAATGGTTCAGATTCCCACATAAAATATGAAGTAATTCTAACTTCCAATAGTGAGGTACCCAATGGTGAGGTTCTAACAGTGAGGTGCAATGGTGAGGTTCTAACAGTGAGGTGCAACATTGAGGTTATAACAGTGAGGTTCAACGAGGAGGTTCTAACAGTGATGTTCAACAGAGAGGTTCTAACATTGAGTTTCAATGGTGAGGTTCTAACAGTGATGTTCAATGGTGAGGTTATATGTGTGAAGTTCAACAGCGTGGTTCTAACCGTTAGGTTCAACAGTGAGGTTCTAACAGTGAGGTTCAATGGTGAGGTTCTAACAGTGAGGTTCAATGGTGAGGTTATCTATACTAAAATTTATCATCCCTAATTCATTTTTGATGTAGTATAACCTCTCTGAATTCAATGGACTTTTGTATATATCACCCAATTGATGTTCAGTTCCACTGAATTCAAGAGTGATATCACCGATTTGATAATGATCTCTAAAGAAGTGATGTCTTACATCAATATGCTTGGTCCTAGACTGATATACTTGATTTTTAGAAAAGTGAATAGCAGTCATGTTCTCACGGTTTATAGATACATGGTTGAATTGATATCCATAGTCTAGTAAAGTGTGTTTCACCAATAAAATTTGATCACAAAAACTACCATCAGCTATATATTCAGCTTCGAAAATAGATCATGAAACAGAATTTTGTTTCTAACTACACCATGATACTAGTGACTTTCTTAAAAGATGACATGTTCTAGAGGTTCTTCTTCTATATAACATGCAACCCACAAATCCATCATCAGAATAACTTACTAGATTAAATTATTATCTTCGTGGATAAGAAAGTCCTATGTTGGGCGTATACTTGAGATATTTGAAAACCCTTTTAATATAATTTAAATGAGGTAATTTGGGATTATCTTGAAAGCGAGAACAGATTCATAAAACATAACATAATTTCACGTCTGCTAGATGTAAGGTAGAGAATAGTCAATATCATACCCTTGTAGTTGGTTTAATCCACTGGTTATCCAGCTTCATCTGCATCCATCTTATAAGTGGTACTCATAGGTGTATCACTACCATTACTACCATCCAAACCAAAACGTTTTAAAAGATCATTAACATATATACTTTGATTTAAAACAATAACTTCTTAATTTTGAAAAATATGAAATCCATTGAAAAATTTATATTCTCCCATTAAACTCATTTCAAATTCATTTTCCATTATTTTTTAAAAATCAGTACATAATGAATTTTTGTAATATCCAAAAATGATGCCATCTACATAAATTAGTACTATCAAGACATATTTGGAAATTTTTTTAATGAAGAGATTAGGATCATCTATTCCTTTAGTAAAAATTTATAAATCAAGAAAAGAGATGAGCATATTATACCAATCTATTAAAGCTCACATTAAACTGTATAAATCTATTTAAAGTTTAAGAACATGATTTGGAAAATCGGGGTTTTTAAAAACCAGGGGGTGGTTAAATAAACACATCCTCAACTCTGTTCCCATTTAAAAATCACTTTTAACATCCATTTGATAAAGTTTTAAATTTAGATGAGCTTCATACGAATGTAGTAGCTTAATGGCCTCTAAACAGCCTACAGTTGAAATGTTCTTCTCTTCCCAGACTGATCAACTTTGTTCCTAAAAACCCATTGTGTGCCTATTTTCAAAGTATCATTTGGTCTTTCAAATATTTCCAAACCATTGTTTCATTCAAATTGATTTAATTATCCTTTCATAACCATCACCCAAAATTCATTATTGATTGAATCATTAATATTTTTGGGTTCATGCAGTCAAAAAAAGATTGATGTTCAACCTAGTTTCTTAGAGAAGCTCTAGTTTGTGTTCCTCTATTTAAATCACCTACTAAATTATCTAAAAGTTTATTCTTGAGAGTTATAATACCTCTAGAAAGAGTTGAACTGGACTCATCATGGTTGTTGATAGTTTCAGACTCAACATGTGCATATTCAGGAAAATTCCCAGAACTGGTTACTTTTATTGGGGGTTCACTATCATTATCATTAAGGTCTAGAATTGACATATCTTCTTCAATATATTCAAGATGGGTTATAGGTTCATGTGGATACGTCTCATCAAATTTGACATGAACTGACTCTTCTACACATTTGGTTTTCTTTTTGAAAACTCAATAGACTTTACTCGATATTGAGTAACCTAGGAAAATTCCTTCATCACTTTTGGAGGAAAACTGGTCAAGATATTCCTTAGTGTTAAGAGTAAAGACATGGTATCCAAAAAATCAAAATTAGTTAGCCTTGGTATTAATATTGTTCTATATTTCATATGGGGTCTTCTTAAGAACAGGTCTAATCAAGAATCTATTGATGGTATAACAAGATGTATTTATAGCTTCAGCCCAAAAATAAATAGGTAGATATACTCATTAAGCATAGTTCGGGAATTCTCTTAAAGTGTCCTATTTATTCATTATATGACTCCATTTTCTTGAGGTGTTCTAGGAGAAGAGAAATTGTGACTATAGCCATTGTGTGAGCAATAATATTCAAACTCTTGATTTTTAAACTCAGGTCCATGATCACTTCTCAAGATCATAATTCTAAGTCCACTAAGATTTTCTACAGAGTTGATGTATTTTATAATATAAAAACATGCTATACTT
This sequence comes from Viscum album, assembly GCA_963277665.1. Classification (NCBI taxonomy): domain Eukaryota; kingdom Viridiplantae; phylum Streptophyta; class Magnoliopsida; order Santalales; family Viscaceae; genus Viscum; species Viscum album. The sequence goes on along the minus strand of OY728166.1, from coordinate 803,259,049 downwards.
TTGTGAGCTAGAATGTATAGCCAAGTGTACCTAGAAAAATTATCTATAAGAATATAAACATAAGGCTTCCCATTTAAAATTGAAACTCTTGATCGTCCAAACAAGTCCATGTGAACCAACTCAAGTGGTTGAGAAGTAGAGAATTATTTCTCTGGTTTTCAAGAAACTTTGTGTTTCATTCAATTTTGATAAGGATTGCACACTTTGTTAAGAAGAAATTCCAATTTAGGTAAGTCTCTAACTAAAAAATTCCTATTCAGTTTCCTAAGTGAGTTCACATTGCAGTGTCCTAATAATATGTGCCACAACATGGATTCATTATGAAAAGCATTTAAGAAAGAAACATTTTTATTGGATAAAGAATTTAAATCAACAGCATACACATTTTCATTTCTATAGGCAGTGAATACTATATAATTTTTGGAATTAAAAACATTGCCTGCATCATTCTCAAACTTTACATTAAAACCATCATCACACAACCGATACATGCTATGTAAATTTTACTTTAATCCATCAAAAAAAGTACTTTGGAAATTAATATTTTATTAGTATTTCTAATCTGGCCTAAGCCGGCGATTTTTTCCATTTCATTGTTACCAAAAGATACATGTTCACCATGAACATTGAGTAGGCTCTTGAATCAAGATTAATGTTCTATCATATGTCTTCAACATCCACTGTCCATCTACTACAAGGTCTTAGAGGAACTCTTTAGGATAATTCCCTACAAAACAGATTAGGCATGGGGTAACTTGTGTACCCAAATTTTCTTTGGTCCAGAGAGGTTTGTAAGTAAAATGTGGGGAACCCATATTTTCATTATAGGATTCCTAACATTAGCATACATATTAGGAGGCATAAATACTTTGTTAGGTCCTTTTGAAAATTGTATCTCAAAAGATGGTCCAGAACTGGAATTAGTAGTGAACTGTCCAGATTTGTGATCAAATTTGGTTTAGCTAATTTTTCTCTATCCTGGTTGATATCCTATACTAGTTTTATATTTTTGGGTAATGTGTTTTCCTATCAACTGAGTTAAGGTATCTCTACCTGAAGTAAACTTCTCATGATCTCTCTTTAGTTTTTCATTTGATATTTTAAATTCAGTGTTTTCTTTTAATAACTTGGAGAATTTCTCTTTTTCAATATACAGATTTGACTTAAATTTTTCATTTAAAGAATAAGATCTCATTAATGATTTATATTTGACCATGAGCTCATTAAAGGTATCCTCAAGTATTAAACATTATTCAAATATTTCATCCATAGTTATATCTTCATCATTATGTGATTCCCACTTATTCCTAGAATAATAGGAATTATGTAAAAGAGAATTAAGTATTACCTCAGATGTTTCTGTCATGAAACATAAGTTCTCATGATTGTTATGTTCACTATCAGATACATCAAATCCACTGGAGCTGTCTTCTAAAGCACTCCAAGTAGCTCTCAGATCCTTTTTATATCCCTTACTTTATCTTCATATTTATTCTTAAATTTCATCTTGGGGGAGTCTGCCTTCACATGACCTTTTCATTTGAACTCATATTAGATTATTCCATAGGAGTTTTCATTCCATTTTCTGTCATTCATTCATTTTACTTTACTATCATAATTTACCCTGTAGTTTTACTTCATAACGAATTTATTATTTCAGTAGAACTTTTCTAAAATTCTAGCAAGATGAACCGTCTCCTCATTAGTGTCTGAATCTGACTATTCAATAGTGCAACTGTCAATAAGAACATGAACTTTTTCTTTGTCATTTCTCTTTGAGGTTCAAGTCTTGAATTCTACTGACTTCTTCTTTAGTTATTCTCCTACTTCTTAATTCACTTTAATTTCTTATTCATACATCATAACCTTTCCAATTAGTTCGTTCACTGGAAGTTTTCCGGTGTCATAAGTTTCTCGGATAGAAACAGGAGTTCCTCTGTATTTGTCAAGTAAGCATCGAAGCAGTCTCATAATCTGGTCCTTTCTATCCACTGATTTTCCAAGCTAACTCATAGTATTCAATATTTCATTGAACCTAAGATACATTTAAGAAATATGTTCATCAAGCCTAATTTTAAAATTATCATATTTAAATGTATATGTATTTAATCTCATTTCATTAAAATTGTTTTTTCCCTCATGAGAAATTTCTAATGTATCCCAAATTTCATATGGAGTTTTGGAATAAGATATTCTAGTGCATTCCACATCACCTAGAGAATAGAACAAAGCATACATTACTTTACAGTTATTATTATATGTAGCTTTAGTCAGCTGTTACCATGTGTCCCAAGCAGTAGGATGCAATACATGTTGTTTTTCAATTGTAATCTGGATTTCAAGTCTCATGCTTTCTAGATACATTTTCATTTTTACTTTCCACTGAGTATAGTAATTTCTCTTAAAGAAAGGTAGCCTGTTAGTAGCAGCACCCTCATCTGTAGTTTCTATAGTTCCTTAGAATCTAAAGAACTGAATATCTAGATATGAGATAAATTTTAATATTCTTAAGATACAACTGAAATCATAGTTAAAGGAATTTTAACATTGGAAAATAAAATCCTCTGATACCAAATGTTGGTCGAAGTGGTTACTCAAGAGGGGGTGAATTGAGATCCAATTAAAATTTCTGTTAAAAAGACATTATGATAAATATTCCCCAATTCAAAACAGCCCAGACAATTAAGGAAGTAGAGATATAAATATTTAATTGCTCAACATGTTTCCCTAAGGTTGATTACTCCTCAGTTGAATCAATTAAATCACTAATTAAAATTTTGAAACAGGTTTACTGAATTAAGCATATATACACACTAACCAAAACTCACTATCAGAGTGAATGTAAAAATAGTTTTCTATCTTTGAAAAATATAAGTAGTAGACAAAATAAAATAGTGTACATAAGGATCATCACAACAATATAAACAATAGGTTCTCTCTCATGCCAATACCTAATCCTCTTCACATGGTGATCACCTATCGCCAAGTAGTTTGTATAAATAAACTTGATACACAACCAATATCGACGTTTACAGCATCTTTTAAAAACTATCCAGGTTTTACAACCTCTACCACAGTTCTACGTGGGAAAACAAGCAACCAAGACACACAAGACTTCTTCCACAGTTATTTGTGGGAAAAAGGTGAGAGAGCATTGAGTGGAGATTTTCAGTATCCCCCAATTAAAGCACATGAGATAGTGTGTGTGTTTAACAAACACACACTTCTCAAAAATGTAAAATAAAGAACACAGTAGAGCCAGAGAAATTAGGATGGAGTTTAGAATTCTATGTGTGTTTAAAGATCATCTGTGGACTTCATGGAGTTGAGGAAATGAAGTTTTTGTTCTTCTCTACAAGTTATCTCCAAAAACAGAGTGTCACAACTGTTAGGTACTGTCTTCTAGGTACTGAGATGTTCAACTTCTTGGTACAATTGTTCTTTTAACCACAACAGTACAACCTTGAATATGTTCTTCAAACATATCTCCATGAAGCTTTTGAATTTTCAGTATAACCACTGGAGGGTTCTTCTTATTGTTATTTAGTAAATCATTTATGTTCTCGATGATCCTTTTTTTCTCTGTGCCTCTATATATCTTTATTCCATAGTGTATTTCTCTTTCTTATTTGAGGTCCAACAATAGGAGTAAATACATCACGTGAAATCTTTCTTATACCTCTTACTATCACGATATGGTCCTTTGATATGTCTATAAAAAATTATAATTAATATCTGATTCCTGAAATCAATCAAATATTACTGTTATGAATATATTAAGAAAAATGATAATGTATAGAATATTTTATCCGTATATTGGTTTTAATAGCATGTCAATCGGAAGCATATTCAGAAGCAATATTAATTAGAAATAGACTTCTAACAGTAGGCATATCCAGCAGTAGGCTTCACCAACAGTAGGCTTGTCCAATGGTAGGCTTGTCCAATAGTTGGATTTACTTACAATAGCCTTATCATATGATAGGCTTTACCTATGAGATCTTCTGCGGTAGACTACTTAATAGTAGACATCAAGAAATAATTCTACCAATGGACTTCTAAAAAAAACTATTTTTAGTAGAAACCTTGTCACAAAAGTGACCTATCACTTTGACTCAACATCTGTATGCCTCAGTTAGTACTCGAAAAAATTGGATTTACAATAGTGACCTTGTACTGGTGACTTCTAACAGTAACATTATAGTTGTAGCTTTTATAACGGTTACCTTTAATAAAAAGGTCTTCAATGGTGACCTTTTCACCAATGACTTCAAGCGGTAAGGTTCAGTTGTATGTTTTTCAATTGTGATCGTGATTGTGGCCTAAAAACAGTGAACTCTTACCAGTAACCTTCAACAGTGACCTTTGACTTAGAGAATTTTTATAATGTAAACTGATTTTAGAAAAGTCATGAGATAAAAATAGATTGAAATAGATTTTCAAACAAATAACATACTATAAATTTAAACATGATTCATGATTATAAAAATAGTTGAATCCAACAATATCCCCATTTTTTATAATCACAAATTACTCCATTAAACTTTAGAATAATTATAATATGATCAGAGATAATAACAATCAGTGGTTAGTTAACAAAATAAAAAGGCATTGTATTTTCTCTACCTTTGTGATTAGAAAAAATAAATACAATAAGAGACAAAGGAAAATATTTGTATTAATGAAATATTATTACATGATTCAAAGAGTAGAATAAAATCCCAATAAAAAGATAAAACCACACAAAATCCACATCAGAAACAGGTAATGACTCTTTCCCTTTGGAAGAGGAAGAGGGAGGGTCTGCATGTGGTTTAAGACAGTAAGGCCGAGGGATATCATCAAGGATGATAGGAGAATTTTCAACAGAAGCTTTAGTGTATATTGAGGGAGTGACTCTCTGAGGAATCATTGGAGTCAAGATTTTGATGGCTTCTGTAGGAGACATCAAAGGAGAAACACTGGTCGAGGCTGAGGTAGTTGAGGCAGAAGGTAATGATGGAGGAACAACAATGGGTGTAAAATCCACATTGAATAAGGGTAATAGAAGATTTCGGAAGTCCATGATGATACTGCCACATTTCTCCATTGCTGAGATAAAGTCATCATTATTTTTGATAAATTTCTCCGAGGCAGGAGTCATCTCTTGAAGCATTCTCACCTGATCCTTAAATGTCTGAGTGACAGGTGGAACCCTCAAGTTCTCTAATAGAAACTTGAATTGGTCATCCATATAATTCTTAGTGTATACCCTTTTGTAATAAAACTCACGTTGTTCCTTGATGGCCTTCTGATCTTGATCAGCTTCCCTTAAATAATTTCCCACAAGGGTATGATGTCTCTAGTAATAGAAATGAATTGAGAATTTTAAGTACTACCACCAGATATCTTTTCCTCTTCTTCTCTAATAATGTATCCGAAAGATTCAATGTCAACCAGAGGAGAGGTTGAAGGGAAAGTAGATGCACCTAGAGGTTCCAGAGATAAATCTACTATATCCTTAAAGGAATTTATTAGAACATTGATCAACCTCGTGATATCCTCATCTTGACCTTTCACATGTGTTTCTAAGGACTTCTTAAAATCCTCATACAAAGTTGCCAACTAATGCACTAAACTTTTCACATATTGAATATCCTTGTCCACCTGAACTATAGAGGTCAAAATATAATTCAATCTCACCAGTTATTGTTTCAAAAGCTCCAAATATTCTGACAACTCACACATTTGAATCAGACACTTCCTTACTTCTTCAAATAGATCATAGTGAATACTGGATTGTATTTTAGATAACTCAGAAGTTTAATTCTCCTAAACTAGAGAAATAGCCTTGTCCATCTCAGAGGACCTACCCTTAGACATTCTCTACAGGTTGGATTTCAAGGATTCAAGGCGTTTCTTTATGACATAATATTGAGGGAAAGTGTTTTCTAGAGGTTGGAAAATGAGGTTTGGCACCGAAGGTCTTTTGTTGGGCCTTTCATCTTCTAAGTCATCATAATCTAGTCCCAACATCTAAAACTCAGGGTCCTCAGTCCATCCTTAATGTAATTCACAACAGATATTGATCCTTCTGCAATAGGATTATCCCCCTCAATTGGATCTACCTCTTAGACAACAATTTCAGCTTCTTCCAGCCCTGAAACCTCATCATTTGATGCTTATTGATCAACTGACTCACCAGTAGAGTGAGCCACTGCTTCTATTGAGACATCCACAATTTCCATAGCAAGGGCAGTAGATAAAACTTCTTCTTCTTGTTCACTCACTGCCCTTTCAATGACTCTTATAAGAGGACTCAAACTATGTTAATATCCTTCAATATTATTATCAACAGCAGCCTCATGTTCCTCATGGTCAGAATGACCAGATTTAGAAGCTTCTTCCTCTTCTGAAGTATCTCTAACAGTGATATGAGCCCATTATACTCTTCCTCACTGGATTCTTCAACCTCATTATCCTTTATGAAAACATTTCTCCTCAGTAACTCTCTTGGATGACTGGGATTTCCAAAAGATATCATTCCAACTAGAGGACTGGATGGTAGATCAGGATAACTCCTATCATATATAAAAGTACCCTCTTTCTCAAGTTCCATAGCCTCTGCTACTTTTCAGTCAAATAAATATGTTCTACCTCACCAGTCTTCAGACGTAGATCCCTCTTATCCTTTGGCCTAGAAGGATTATTTATAGGGTTAAACTTCTCATAAATATTCTCTTCATCTTTTACCCATTCTCTTCTCTATAGATTATAGTTGATATTCATAAACTTGCAGATTATCTTGGAGATACAAAAATTGTTATTGGCTACAATTTTTTACTCTTTATATCCAACAATGACCTTAACATTCAGCAACACAGAAATCAGTTTGGCATGAATTATATCATTTTATTTAGAACTTGGCTTAGACATGTCTTCGAACTGAGCCATCAGAAACCTACACTAGTTGATCTTATGTCCATGATTCAGTAAATACAATATGAAAATTTCATGATACTTCAACATAGTGAAGTCCCCTCTTCTAGGACGTATCACATGTTGGATAAACTTGAACAAAAGTCTATCCTATCCATTCCTTTTAGTAGCAGTAATCTTTTTTAAGGTCCCATTTCTTGTCAGTTCTTCCAAATATTTTCGATATACAAAATTCTCACTATTTGGAGGAATAACTCCAGATTAGTAGTCACATATACCCTCATGAGGTACCCTTAGACATTCATCTCATTCAGTAGATGAAAACCTTACCTTAGTTCCATTTAATCTTGACACCAGTTGGTTCTCATCATATGACTTCTTGAATTCTAGATAATCATATAATTCTTTTACTATCCTTGCGTAATACTTCCCATTATTGTTCTCAAATCACTCCACCCAACATTGACCCTCTAGTGCCTCCAACACTAAGTATTTTCTCGAGATCAACCAATCTACACTTAACTCTTTTTCAGCTAAAATTTTCTGCTTTGAAAGATGCGGGTTAACAGGCTCTATTGATATATTACTGCCACCACTGGGCTCGGCTTGGGGTTTCATAGGATGTGGTTCATCTCCATCATCAGCCAAAGGTCACTTGACGTATTCCATTGATGTTCGAAGTGGTTTGATTGTTCAGCAGAAAGTTAGAGTTTAATGATTTTGAGAGCAGGGATTATAGTGTGAGGAAGAGAGTGGATCAAAATGTGTTTGTGATCTAATTTTATGATTTAGGGATTGAAAAAAAAACAAATCAAGAAAAAAAATACTAATAAAACATTATAGATTTCCTTATAAAATACAATGTAATGGTAAATTCCAACAGTGAGGTACCCAACGGTGGGGTTCTAATAGTGTGGTTGAACAGTAAGGTTCTAACAGTGAGGTATGATGTTGAGGTTCTAATAGTGAGATGTAATGTTGAGGTTCTAACAGTGAGGTGGAACAGTGAGGTTCTTATAGTGAGGTTGAATGGTGAGTTTCTAACAGTGAGTTTCAATGGTGAGGTTCTAATAGTGAGGTTCAACTGTGAGGTTCTAACAGTGAGGTGCAACGGTGTGGTTCATACAGTGAGGTTCAATAGTGAGGTTCTAATAGTGAGGTTCAATGGAGAGGTTCTAACAGTGAGGTTCAATGGTGAGGTTCTCAATACTGAAATTAATCATAGCTAATTCTTGTTTGATATAGTTTAGCATCTTCGAAGTCAAAGGCTTTATGAATATATCATCCAATTGATGTTTAGCGCCAGTGAATTCAATAGTGATATCACCTATTTGATAATGATTTCTCAAGAAGTGATGTCTTACATCAATATGCATTGTCCTAGCATGAGATACTAGATTTTTAGAAATTTAAATATCACATGTGTTGTCACAGTTTATAGAGACATGTTTAAATTGATATCTATAGTCTAGTAAAGTGTGCATCATCCACATTATTTGAGTAGAAAAACTACCAGCAGCTATATATTCAGCTTCTATAGTAGATAATGCAACTGAATCCTGTTTCTCACTACACCATGATACTAGTGACTTTCCAAAAAGATGACATGTTCTAGAGGTGCTTTTTCAATCTAACTTGCAACCCACAATTTCAGCATCAGAATAACTCATCAGATCAAATGATTGTCTTCATGGATAAAAAAGTCCTATGTTGGGAGTATAATTAAGATATATGAAAATCCTTTTAAAAAAAATTAAATGGGATTCTTTGGGATTGTCATGAAAGTGAGAACACATGCATACACTGAACGTAATGTTAGGTCTGCCGACTGTATGGTATAGTAGACTCCATATCATACCTCAATAGTTTGTTTGATCCAGTGGTTCTCCAGCTTCATCTGCATCAAACTTAATAGTGGTACTAATAGGTGTATCACTACCTTTACTACCGTCCAATACAAAACATTTTAAAATATCCTTAACATATTTACTTTGATTTAAAAAAATCTACCTTTATTTTGAAAAAACTGAAATCCATGAAAAGATTTAAGTTCTCCCATTAAACCCATTTCAAATTCATTTTGCATTATTTTTGAAAAACCAATACATAAATAAATTTTAGAAGATCCAAAAATGATGTTATATACATAAATTTGTACTATAAAATCATCTTTTGAAATTCTTTTAATGAAGAGAGTAGGAACAACTATTCCTTTAGTAAAACATTTTGAAATTAGAAAAGAGCTGAGCCTATCATACCAAGCTCTTGGAGATTCCATTAAGCCTTATAATGCTTTTTAATGTTTAAAAACATTATTTAAAAAATGGGGGTTTGTAAAACCATGGTTGTTTTCAACAAACACATCCTAAACTATGTACTCATTCATAAATGTAGTTTTAACATCCATTTGATAATGCTTAAAATTCGGATGAGCTGCATAAGAAAGTTGTATCTTAATGGCCTCTAAACTAGCTATTGGTGAAATTGTCTCATCATTGTCTATTCAGTCCTCTTTACTATATCCTTGTGAAAAAAACATAGCTTTGATTCTAACTATATTCCCAAAATCATCAACTTTAGTCCTAAAAACCACATTTAGTGTCGGTTGTCAATGTTTCCTTAGGTCTTTCAACTATTTCTCAGTCATTGTTTATTTAAAATTGATTTAATTCTTCTTGCATGGCCATCACCCAAAATTCATTATTGATAGCGTCATTAATATTTTCTGGTTCAAGCTGAGAAAGAAATGCTTGATGTTCAACCTGGTTTCCAAGAGAAGCTCTAGTTTGTGTCCCTCTATTTAAATCACATACTACAATATCTAAAGTATGATTCTTGAGAGTTATAATACCTCTAGAATGAGTTGAACTAGAATCCTCATGGTTGTGTATAGGTTCAGACTCAATAGGTGTAGATTCAGGAAAATTCCCAGAACAAGTTACTTTTACAGGGGGTTGACTATCATTATCATTAAGGTCCAGAATTAACATATCTTCCTCAAGATATTCAAGAGATGTTTTGGGTTCCTGTGGATTAGTCTCTTCAAATTTGACATGAACTTACTCTTCCACACATTTGGTTTTCTTATTGAATACTCTATAGGCTTTACTCGAGATTCAGTAACTTAGGAAAATTCCTTCATCACTTTTGATGGAAAACATGACAACATGTTAGATACTTATTATACTGTAAACTGATTTTAGCAATGTCATGAGATAAAACTATATTGAAATAGATTTTCAAACCAATAACCTATTATAAAATTACACATGATTGTGTATTATCAAAATAGGTGAATCCAACAAACACTTTATTAAATTAAGGGGTTTATATTGTGTATTCATCAAATTACATATCATTAAATAATTATAACACCCTTATATTTTATTATATATTTCTATTAAAATAATTTTATGTCTTAGATAGCTTGTTTTACATAAACATCAAGTTTAAATAATTTTTGATATACTATTGAAATACTGTTACACAACGTGATTATTATCACCTAGTCAATGTAATATTATGTTCGAATTGGAGTAGGTAAATTATTAAAAGTATATATAAAAGATTTAATTAACGAAAATTTACTAATTATTGACTACAAAATAAGTACTAAATTTTAAATGTAAAAAATCCTATCTTTTATGTAAAAATATCAAAATTTTAAAGTTTTTTATTTTCCTAAAAACATTGTTTCTTGATCCCAATTAAATTTTAATTTGGATGTAATATATTGTTATTTAATTTTATAAAATTATTAATAATGAAAATATATTATTATTTGGATATAAATCACGAAAAAATAATTTGAATGTAAAAAATAAAACTATTTCATAAAAATATTTTTTTTATGTGGAATGTATTTAATCATAGTAAATTTTTTTATATAGAAAATGAGTATGATTTTAATGAAATATGTATATAATATATTCAATAAAATATAATATAATTATTTTAATTATTTTTACAATCCAAATAATTGGATTACATGCAGCTTTTTGTATAAACTTTTATTTCTCTAGATAATGTATTAGTTTCATTTCATTAACATATTTGATAATAAATTTATTCAACTAATACAAATTGAATATTGATAAATGGTTTACATATATTTTATAAGAATTTTAAAACTTACTAATGTGGTTAATTTCGTGTTTGGCCTATGTGAATAGTAATTAAGGTAAATTTTCATAGTTATAGTGAAGGTTGAGAGGGAAAAATGGGGAAAACTAATGTGATAAGGGTTTAAATGAACTAAAAATTTAATAAATCCGATTTTTAATGTATTTTGATCTTATATCATCTTATATTATAAATTTAGATAATTTGGTTTCTCTTTAATATGAGTGTCTCGTTGTTATATTTTAATATTCCTAATAATTACATGTGTTGAATTTCCCTCTCTTGTAAAAGGGTACCATCTCTCCTCTCTTCTCCACACCACATGATACATTTAACTAGACCAATATCTACCTAAATACATTCCAAATATTTTTATCCATAACCTTAATGTGTATTTATTTCTAAAATACCCATCCAAATATCATTAAGGTTATTTTTAGGAGAGGATACCCAAGTAGAGGTATATGTTCTTACTGAAAATTTTCTTGTTTATTTGTTATAAAAACATCAATAAATATTTTATAACCTGATTAACTTGATTATATAATAATATTTACTATAATTATATGTTTTGATTTTAATGGTATAACAAATTTTTATCTATTTACCATCACTTGTAAAATGATAGCATCTCTCGTTCGTATATGTGGGCTACCACCTCCACAATGTGATCTGGGTCATTCTTCTTTACCTAAACACAAGGATGGTTATACGGATATATTTAATAGATATATATGAAATATATGATGTATTGATGATTATTTAATGGTGAATTTGTATTTCTGTTATTTCATCCCATCTATTGAAAAGTTTAATTATCCATTATGTGTAAGTACAGATTACCATCTCCATGGAGTAATGTAATTAGTTTGTAGTAAACACTTTATACATGTGATTATAAAAGTATTCATAATCAATAATAATTATTATTATTAAATTTAATATGGTTTTTATATGATTAAACAATCAAAATATTGTAAGTACCTCATTCATCGAAACCAAAATATACATGGAAAACAGAGATCTTTTCACTCAAATATTTAATTTAATTAATATTTATTAATAAAAGTATAATTTTGAATTATAAAATAATGATACATATAAGTTTATTTATGAATATTATTGTTGAATAAATATATAATAATTTTTTATTTATTATACCTGAGGTTGGAATTGGTATGATGTGATGTGGGATGTGGTGTAAAGGTTTATGTTACAATCCCATTTCTTTTTGAGATTATCTTTAGAAAATTTATATTAAGGAAAATTATATATTCAATATCCATTAAACCCCTTTTAATTAATTTTAATCTAGTTATTCTTGTATTTTTCATGTAATATTACCATTTTTCTCTCTTTTGTGTATAAAAGGATTGATAAAATGATTTTAATAAAAGTTGACCATATTTCGTCATTGATCGACGAAAATTTCCTTAGATATTCCTGTTCTTAAAAATATTTTATGGAATATTTGATCTATATATATGTGTGATTAATATTTATTTACATCCTTTAAAATTCATTATAAATTATTGATTTGAATATTTTCAAATGTTTTTTGTGAGAATAACATTTTACCATTTACAAAACTACTAAAATAATGATCTCTTTTATCATATAATGAATAAATAGATTTTTTCACCATTATAATATTAATTTTCATTAAATAATCATTTAATTATTCTGTGGTAGTATTATAATAAAAAAATTCTCATTTTTTTGGGAATTTATATTTTTTTAAAGATAAAGATATAAAAATTATATTTTCAACGTTTTAAAAGATATGTTCAAATGATCTTTTTAAGGTATTTTTAATTTTGTCCAAATCCCTTAAGGATTTATATGATTCACTAGGGATAGGATATTATTATAGAATAAAACTTATTTCCAAGTATGGAATTTGTTTATGATGTTTTATGGGTAATTATATGAAACCAATTACTACCCAATAGATTAATTATGTGATGATGAAATCATTGTATATCCTTTTTTTCTAGGATATGTGATAAATAAGTGATTAATATTTCATTAATTTTATGGAATGATTATGTATAGTTTTCATTATGTTATGGGTGTACATATATTTACATAGCTCTCTAATGAGTTGGGTATAGATTTATAAATCATGAGATAATATAGACATAAATGGGGAATGAACCTAGTTTTATAACGGACTCTATCCACCACGATAGTCTTGAGGGTTAACCTTAATAAGGAAATAATAGAATTTAGAGTTTACCCAATCAAATATAGGTATTTTCCAATATCATAATCTTGTCAATGAATCATGTCTAAATAAATATTTATTTATTATTATGTGTATACCATAGATTTATTTAGTATTCTTAGTATATATTCCATTGCGTCATGATTAATTATTAATTATTCTTCTCTATTTTCACTTATGCCATTTTTTAGACAAATCATTATTTTATGACTCATGATTAGTGATTTTTTACTAATTGGGTATGAAATTCAAATTTTATGATCATGAAATTATGGAATTATATATATTTCATCTCACTTATGATTATTAATTGATATCTCCTTTATTTACCCATACAAGACATCTGAGATCTATTGTTCTTTAGTTTCCTTTCCCTATACTCAGAAGAATGTTTTTAAGAAACATATTTCTTTAAAGGGTGCTTAGTGATAAGAATACTATGGAATATGTTGAATATAATTCATAAAATATGATGATTTTGTATCAATTATATAAATAATCAAAACTATTATGTTTATGGGGAGTGTATTGTTATGAGATGTATTAAATATTCATCTAAAATCATATAATATTTATGTATCTAATTCTTGGGTTTCCATAGTTGATATCAGAGTAAGATTTAGTTATTTGTAGATATTAGTCATATAATAACATTGGATAAATACATAGGGATAATCCTATGTATTGGTTAACATCCTAATTTTTTTTAATATATAGATTATTTACTTCCCTAATAATGAAATCCTGGTCTAGATGAGAAAATGTTTATGAAGGCTCTAACACAGATGCACCAACGGGTAATAACCCTTACAAGGTTTGTTTCTTATTTTGTTGATATACATTTGGTTCATGACAAAGATCCCTAATTACACATGTAGCTAGACTCTCCTAGGGATTTTTAGGTTAATTAGAATTTTCTTTAATGAACAATCATGGTGAATGATAGGATAGAGTCCATAAAAACCTATGAGAATCTATAGTTATATTAGATGAAAATAAATTACTATGGGTTGAAAGAAGATGTAATAATTTGGAACATCGTAAGAATAATTGTAACAACTATATGATTGTTTACTATAATTATTGATTTTGGATAATCACAATAAGATTTTTGGTTAAAGTCAATGGATGGAACCGTGATGAATAATTGGAACAATGAATGTAATACCCAATGTAGCAACCTTCCTCATCCGAAACCAAATGAAATGGGATTTGGGGTATTAATTATTGTGACTATGATCACACAATTTTGTCAATATATGAATAGTAACATGAATCATGATTAACATTCAAACAACCAATGAAAGGAACAACTCACTATTAATACATTTATATAGAAATTCCTATCATCCATATTTTTCTCATATTATCTACTTATTACAAATAAAAGTATCACTGATGTAGAAATGATATTCCCTATTATAATGTTCTCATTGCATGAAAGTTTTATTTTCATTTTGTATCATTTAGAAGGTAAAGCTAATCAATAGTATAATCTTATTAAGAATAGATGGCATGATGATGAAATTGATTCGATGGTATTAGAAGATTTTATGTGGGTATTTTTCTATAAGTATTTTCCCTAAACACTATTATAAAAATTAATAGGATGTTATTTAACTAAAGAAGGAGGTTGTGGAATCATGTAGAACCTATTTGTAAACTATACCTATGAGACACATTATAATTAAGGTTTTATTTTCAACCATGAATTAAAAATTGACCATTTCTCAAGTAGTTTAATAAAAAGTCTCCAAAATTTATTAGTTATTATAGACATTAATTGATAAAAATAAGCCATTTTATGTGATCTCATGTTCTAAATAGAGATTGGAGACTCTCAATGTTATAGTGGTTTTTCATACATGAAGAGAGAGATGTAATTTCAAAGAAATTATAATAATGAAAACCCATACAGAAAAGAGAATTAATATTACTTCATGCTATTAGTGTAAGTGGAAGCATGGGATAACATTTCTTATAGGGTTTTTTAAATTTTTTAAGTGTCGAAATTATGGTCATCAAGAAAATGATAGATAAAGAAATTTGAGTAGGGAACTCAATAAATGGAATTGTGGGAAATATCAACTGAATGATACACTCACATTCAAATTATATTATTTTAAAGAGTATAAACATTACAACAATTAGTGAATAAATGTGAGGGTTAATTGTGACAATTGAAATCATTAAAATCTTAAGGAAAAATAAAAACGGAGTGATCATGGGATCAGAACTATTTAGGTGTGGCATGATAATGAATTGGTGGAAGGTAAACTTTCTAAAAATTTTATTATTGAATTTTTTTTATTCATTCTATGCCCAGTATATTATATTTGATGAATTTTAAAATGGTATTGTATTAACACCCCAATGATTAAATGTTATGTCATCAATAAATACTTATGATGGTGTTTTTATTGTTTCTCAAGTCTAGAGGTACACTCCAAATAATTTATGTTGGACTGTGATTCCTTTAAATAATTTTATTCTCAATATAGTTGAATTTGATGTTATTGTAAGAATGGATTGGTTATATTTATATAGATCCCACATATATCATGATTTTATGTTTTCAATACAAATCATACCTAGTTTTATAATTATTTCAGATACTCCATATAGAATTTCCCTGATTCATTTTTCTAGAATTAAATAAGCATTTCTAGGATAATCTTAAAAATGGATTCATATGCTAGAGTACATCACTATGTGATCCACCTATTCATTTTTAAAACAATAATTATGGATGAATACATCTTTAAATTGGTTATTGATAACATAACATGATCACTACCAGGATAAAGTATCATCTATCATTTATTTATCACTTGTTTGATCAACAACATGGACCAAAACACTTTTACAAGATTTAATTATTTTTAAGAAATAATTAATTGAGGTTCAAGGATGATATACCCATGATATATTTCTATAATGGTTATGGTGAATATGATTTTATACTGATTCCATATTGAAATTCCAATTATTCCTTTATCGTTATGGATATAATTAATATATTCTTTAGACAATACCTCGATAATTTTATAGAATTGTCATACATTATATAATTATAAATTAGAAGATCGTGAAATAGTTTGGGGATCATTTTGGTAATGTGTAAAAGATCCCAAAAAAAGTAGAATTGATTCTACAACATTACCAAGAGTGAATTTCTTAAATATAAGGTTTCATTCATGGTCATATAATCTCATGAGGTTGTATAATGGTACATATTTCATTAAAGAAAGTTATTTAACAATATCCATGAACAACCACATTGAATGATATCCATACATTTCTTGAGTGGGTGAGATACTACGGATTCTTTCTATGATATATATCAATGGTATCTAATAAAATATCCATGTTGAATTAGAACGGATCCATGTTCAAATTTATCGATTGATGGGAAGACAATTTTACATAGTCGAAGAGGATGTTTCTTAGTGAAAATGTCCTCACAATACCCTATAGTGTATAAGGGATTGTGATCTATATTGATTCATCAGAAAAGGTAAATGGATACATACTTATACATATTTATATAGTGTTAAATTATAACTTAGATTTTTTGAAAATTCATGAGAATAATTATCCATATAATTATTTAGAATTGATAGAAGAATGTTTTTCATTAAAAGTAAGGATGTATTCTCTTTATATTGAAATAAGGGACATGTATGCTGATCATAAAATTTTCAATTATATATTCCCAAATAAAGAGTGGAAGATGGACAAAAAGAGATTAGTAAAATTAATTAATGATTAAAACCATCCAATACCTCTCTAATATGGTGAAAAAGGTGGAAGATGCTCTAATTTATAAGAAACATGCTAGATTTTCAACAATAACGATTAAAGGAGATCCAATACTTACAGGGATTTAAAAGTCGGACAATAAAATCATGAAGGAAGAGGTAATATCATATCTATCACATATGAATGCTCAACTACCCATCAATATGTGGATTATAGAGTACAAAATAATGATGTATAACCTTAGAATAATGTGAGGGATCATTCTGAGTTCAACAATGATTTTGATGGAATGATATGGTTCCTTAACAAAATACACTCCTCATCAACAAAACAATCTAATGATGAGTAACATGATGAATCACATTGTTCATAATTATCTATTCACCCTGGAATTATTATGATTCATAGTAATATAAAATGTTATTTATGGTGGGATAACATGAAAAAGAATACAATAAATAAACTGTCTCATTTCCTCTAATATCATAAAATTAAGGCTAATAGATATATTACTAAGGACATGTTACAACCATTACCCATACAAAAAAATGGAAATAGGAATACATCACCATGTATGTCATCATTGGACTATTCAAAACATCCAAAGTCCATATGGATATTTTGGTTTCATTTGATCATAATATGAATTCATCAAATTTAATTATTGTCAAAGAAGATTTCTCACATGATCAGTTTTCTAGGATATACATTAAAGAATTGGTAAGGATTAACGGGGTACAGAACTATACCATATTTTATCATGATCCTATTTTTATCTCTATTTTTAGTTAATTTTTTGCTAACCATAGAATATAGAGCTGAACATTAGCACTACATACCATCCTTATATAGTTGGTCAGTCAGGGACGACAATTCAAACCATAGAATATATGTTGAGAGATCATTATATGGATTTAAATGGTGGTTGGTATAAACATATATATATATATCTATATATATATATTCATATATTCTTATGAAAATATATTTCTCTTGAGCATTCATATATGTCCTTATAAATCCCCATATGGAACGAAGTGCCTAACTCCAATGTGTTGGCATAATGTCAGAGAAAGAAATATTTTGGGACATATAACAACCCTTATCTTAATTAGACATTAATATATGATTTATTTACATAAAATTACACTTAATAAACCCTAAATAACTATAGTTATTATATATTTGTTAATTATGTATATTTTGTTGTAAATTTGGACATTAATCACAACGTATTTATTTAGAACTTCTTTTACAAGCTAAAACTTACAACATCCCTAGATAACCTGGGGGAATCAATATGAAATGGGTGAGCAGAAAATAGCTATAAGGGAATAAAAATTTCATAACATTAAGACAATAATACATATTAGAAAATTAATATCAATGAGGTATAAAGGAATAAGAATAATAAGACATGATATATAAGGATAATCACAACATGGTAAATATGGAAACAACTTAAAACATTTCATCATAAACATAGGTCCAGAATAAACAGCCAAGAATTCATGATTGAAAATACAACATAAATGGATCAGGTTAATCCCTATACCAACATGAAATATCATGATAAAATAAATAAACAAATTCATTGGAGTGCTATATAATTACAGGGACACTTGTTACTTTCATTTCATTCTCATACTTAGTTGGTCCACATTGATCATATAATAAAGATTCATTCATCAGCCTAATTTATTCCACAATAAAGTAGTGATGCCTATAAAAAATTATTTTATTAATTAAAAGGTATAGTTTATAAAAATTAAACCCCTTTGAGAGAAATTGGTTATGTATTAACAACACAATTGGTTTCGTGTGGAAAATCATAGAGAAAATTATGCAGCATAACGCCATCACATAAAAATTAATAAAATAGATTTATGAGATATAAATGGGTATATAAACATTTTTACATGAATTGTAAAATAATTGGGATATGTACATACATGTACATGCATACATAATTTAAAAAATATGGCATATGATAATAAATAAACATGAAAAAAAGAAGAGAAATGAAAGGATTCTTACGAGATTTTGGTATGGTAACAAGTGTACATGTGTGGGGTTAATGACATATAAATGGGTCTCTGATAATGTATAAATAATAATGGTGATGTGGGGGTGTTCAAAAAAATACCCCATCATTATTAATTAAAAATAAAAGGCTATAACAAGATAACAAAACTTGGATAAACACGAGAAAGGAAAGAACCCCTACTTGAGTGTGTGGCACTGAAAGTATGAAAAATGGATTATTGAGATATTGGGTCATCTTGGGAACACTATATAGTGTGTATGGTAGAGTAAGGGCATTATAAAATTATTTTTAGTGAAGCTATATTTGATATTAGGTGGGTTTATATAGAAAATAAGTGGGGTATTCTTTAATTTTTTACAAACATAGGTTTTAGACACTATATAAATGACAGTTCAATACCACCAACCATCCCATGGTTTTTTCCCATGGTTTTATCCAATGTTTATTTGTTTTCATTATTTTACTACTAAAATAGCCAAAAATAATAAAATATTAGCCTTTTTTATTTTGATGTGAGTTATTCTATCAAATAAATAAATTTGATATCATAAAATGTATTATATCTTCTCTGGGATTCATAAAGGAATTATAAAATTTATCACATAAAATTATATTCAAATTATTTTAATGGGAAGATATAAATGGACAAGGATAAAAATTATATTTTTTATTACATCATTTTTGAGTAATTATGAGTATAAAAACCGTATATTTATAGGGTATTTAATTTTTACCCAAAAATTCAATTGTCTAGTAAAATTATCAAAAAATTACTACTATATAATTGAGATGTTATCATTCCAAAATAATATTTATTTTATCTAAATAATTTTTTAAATATATTCATTTTGACATTTAAAATTTTATTTGACATATATTAAAAAATAATGCTTCATTTTTGATAATAACATTTTGTTAACCCTTACAAAAAGTACATTTTACATCATAAAAATTATACGATCAATTTAATTAATGAACCTAATTTTATAATATAATAATACTAAAATAATATTTATTTGAAACCCCATTAATTACTCAAATTAAATTCGTTATTTGAATATGAATACTACCTGAAAATACCATTTGTGTTTAATTGAATCAAAATCAAATCCATTTAGAATTTAATAATAAAAATGAAAATTGATTCAGTATTATATTCAATATAAATATTCATATTATTATGTTGTTGATACATATACCTTTATTACATTGGTTTACGCCCATATAGTAAGGTTTGAGACTGTGAGAATTTCATGGGGTTGTCCGGCAAACCGTATTTGGTTCATGGTCCTGATGAGATTGAACGTATACCATAAACTGTTTTGATAATGCTTATTTTGTTGGATCTTATATTGGAATTGGAAAAGTGTAAAGACCATATATTCTATATCACTTGGAATCTCTGATAAAAGGGATTTATAGGGAATGATTCTACTAGTTGGGGTCATCACTTCCTTTATCTGAGACAATTGTATTTATTTAAATCCTTATATTTATACTAATCATGTAATCAATTTTGAAAGGCTATATTAACAATGGTAAGTATTCCTAAAATTATTTTAAATCCAATATTTTATAATTATGTAAGTTCATGTGTTTTATAAAACCATATTAAATAATAATACATTTAATTACATAAAAATGGAAACATCATTTATAATAGTTCCATTCATTATGATCCTTCCCCATTAATAAATTTCACCCTAAAAAATTACATTTTAACCACTTAATATAGATGACGGTAATTTTTTCTCATCCCTTCATTCAGTTCCCCCATTGCTTCTTCAAACATGTGGTTCTTTCACATCAATTTGGCAAGGTACATTGTCTTATTTCTTAGATATTTATCTCTATAATCTAAGATCACCATTAGATGCCTCTCACGGGAAAGATCATTCTCCAATGCTACCACCCATGGATTGAGTACATATGAGGGGTCAGGTATGTAATTTACCAAAAGTGATACATGTAATACATCATTAACTCTATATAGGATATGTGGGACTGCAAATCGATAAGTCACCACTCTGATATGATCATGGATCTCAAAGAGGCTGACTTATCATGGAATAAGATTTCAATTCATCCAAAATCTCATAAAATACTTCCATAGTGATATATGGAGGAATTCCATGTCTATAAAATCAAACTATAGGTATCATCAAGGATTTACACCATAGCTATTTTGATTACTCTAAGCATCCTTGATGTGAATCTAAATTGTCCTAACATTTCCACCAATTACTCAACCATTTCAAGAATTAGCAGTTTTTATTCCCCAACATCATCCTAGAACGAAGGTGTCCCTCAACTCTTCCCATTAAGGGATTCATAGGGGGGCCATTTGGATCCTTGAGTGAAAACTACTATTGTAAGAGAACTTAGCCAAATGAATATGTTGATACGATCCATAATTGAAGCCATACGACCATGATCTCAATATGTCTTCCAGTATCTAGATTTTCCACTCTGATTAGCCATCAGTTGGAAGGTGATAAGCCATGATGAAGTAAAACTCAGTGTTTAGATATATCTAATGACTTTTCAAGAACTAGTAGGTGAATCTTAGGTCTCTATTGAATAAAATCGATAATGGGACTCCATGTAACCTGACCACTTCCCTTATGTATATCTGTGAATGTAGATCCAGTGATAATTCCTATCGTATTGCAATAAAGTGTTCAGCCATTGTATCATGATCCACCACAATCCATATATAATTATTCATTTTTGATTTCTTTGGAAGATTAGTGACAAAGTCCATGTTGATAATTTTTTTAACATATAAGTATGTGTAATGGTTTCATCATCCCCTTGTATTTTTTATTTTTTTCTTTCACCATCTGACATATTAGAAATATTAATGTATATATAGAAATCCCCTCCTTCATATTTTCCGACCAATAATGTAAATGGAGATCTAGATACATCATTGTACATCCTGGGTGGCTGTAGAATTTTGAGCATTGTGCATCTTCCATGAACTCCTTATTTTACTGAATATTTGACTTTAAACATAGTCTTGAACCAAATCTCAAAAAACCTTCATCATTAATATTGAAATCTGAAGATTTTCTATTCCTTATAGAATCCACTTTTTTCTAAATTCCCACATCATCTCCCTGATCATCCTTAATCCTCCCCGAAAGAGACAGTTGAGAAATCATTTGTTAAAGGATTGATAATATTCGTTAATTTATGAGTCTCATGCCTATCACTTCCAAATCTAAGATATTATATACCTTTTAGTTCTCATCAATGAAATAATTTTCATATCATTCCCCATTTGAGAATCTAACACATTATTCTCTTTCCCATTATGCTTGTGGGTTGAGCAGTAATAATCATTGATCAGCTCTGACCAACTGCATTGGAATATATTTAACTCTTTTTTAAATACATACTAGATGATTTTGTGATCCATATAGTTTTAAAACTTCTCTAAAAAGAGTTAATGATTTTATATTCTCTATGATAAGATCCAAGATTCCAACTCTCGATCCTGCATTGAGATGTTTTTTCATGAAATTTCAACTACCTTAAAGCATAGGCAATAAATTCCATTTTTCATCAACACATACCCCATTACATTTTTTAAATTATCACTGAATATAATGGAAATATTTCCACTTATGGGTAGTGTGAGAAAAAGGATAATGATAAGCCACCTCTTAAACTTTTTTAATCATTCTTTTCATTCATAATTCCAAGAAAACCTTTCTCACTTCAGAGATAGCTTGGTAAGAGGGTTTGAAAACTATGGGGAAATTATCAAAAATCAAAAAATAATAAATAACTAACCAAAGGAATATACTAATATCATTCACAGATGATGTCCTCATCCATTCTTCAATTTGTTCTTTTATTGAAGTGTCCAATGATATCCCATTTCTTGTAATGATATTTCTCAAGAAAGAGAATTCCTTCAACTGGAAAATAACATTTGTTGTACTTGGAACAAATATTTTCCTTTCGAAATTTCTTTAGAATAGTACTGAAATTCTCCTCATGATCCTCCTTACTTTTGGATGATATTATAATATCATTTATAAATACAAAAAAAATAGGTAATCTCAAAATACTATATTCCTCATACCCATGAATATTTCTAGATATTTAGTGAGTTTTATTGGAATAAATATGAATTCATAGTGCCTATATCTTGTAAGAAAAGAAGCCCTGGCGATATCCTCATTCTTCACCCTAACATGGTAATATCTTGACCATAAATACATCTTGGAAATATATTTTTCACCACATATCTAATCAAATAACTATTTATTATTAGTCATGGGATACTTGTTCTCTATCATGATCTTGTTGAGCATATGATAGTTGAGGAAAAAGATCGTTGACCCATCTCTCTTCTTATAGAAGAGGATTGGTGCATCCTATGGTGAAACAATTTGGTGGATGAACCCTTTATCAAGATTCTTCAATATTTTAATTTTTGACTCCTCCTGTTCCACAATAGCCATTATATATGTAGTCTTGGATAATAGTAACACCAAAAGTATAATATCAATTTAATATTCAATATCTTAGATTGGGGTAAGGAAAGGGAATTTCTCGGTAAACACATCAGTGTATTACCTTATAATGATAATTTCTTGATAGATGATGCTTTCCTTATAAAAACAAGTTTGAGCTAGATACACTTCATCAATTCAGAAATAATATCTATGTTTGAGATGATGGTGAAAAATAAGATTCACCATCCTCCTTCCACATGTAATAAATCAGGGGTCAACTCACTATAAAGAGATAGATTTTCTTATCGTGTAAGTTTATGTTGGATATATTTAAGGAAATCCAATCCATACCTAGAATGGAATCACAGTCCACTAAAGGGTTTATAAAACGTTCATTGGGATATTTATCCCACAAACATTGATAGAGGAGGAGTTATATACTTGGGATGGAAAAATTTATCCATTTTCTATTTTCACTGATAACCCCAATTCCATGTTCCATTCTAGGGATTGAATAGTTCTAATACCATTTTGTGATATGAAATAATTCAATAAACTAGAGTCAAAAGGTATATTATCAATTAATGAATGAATAATTATCATAACTATCATCACTTCTTTATTGGGAATCACATTGGGGGCTGTGCTGGAAAATTATCACCCTTTCTACCTTTGAGGATGTTGGTTTTCTTTGAAAAAGCCTTTTCTTAGTGCATTGGTTTTATAAATTCCTTGGTTCTATGATGTTTTAGAAATGAACAGTATGTTGAGGTTTAACTATATCATTTTTTCCTCCTTTATAGTAGTGGTTTTTTCATACTAGTAATCACTGGCTTGGTTCCCTTCTTTCCCAAATCTATTACCTTAACTCTCCCCCTTTAGGAAATTTATGATGTTCTTCCTTCCAAACCTTTCAAAGGTTGGATGTTGAAATTTCATAGCACCATTATATCTCTCTATCAGACTAGCATAACATATCTGTACTTTAAGATTCATATCAATATGAATCCCCAAATATTCCATGATCACCATTTTGACTTTGAGGTATCATAAAAAATCTCCTCATATCTATCAATATCATAGAAATCCAATTCATTGTATAAATAATGTTTTAATCCCACCAAACAAGAGTTCAAACTTGAACTCAGGGTTAATGAAAAAGTTAGAGGCATATCATGAAAGCCTTGTGAGGTTTTATTCATACACCATGATTGATTTATCATCTTACTTATTGTGGGAAAGGAAATATATTTCCAATTTATGTTAGAGGTTGTGGGGAAAATATTTATCAAAACAAATTCGAGAAATCCTTCCATCACATCACCCCAATATTTCCCTCATGCTTTATATTTTTGATTAATGTCCACCAATGATAATATTCACCTTCCATATGATAAATAGCCAGCATGAAATTCTCTTTTTAAAAAAATAATGGATGGATAAGATCATTTCAATGGAGTTGATCCACTATTCCATGATTAAGGGCTCAGATGACCCATTAAAATTTTGATGCCTTTATCTCATAAATCATTTACTTTTGGAATGTTCTCTCTTAGTGGGATTTGGATGCACATCGTAATCCATGTTCTGATTCAAAACATAACTCGACTGAGAGATTATTATCCTGAAGTATTCAATTCTATCTCCCATTGGTTTGGGGATCTCATTAGGGCATTCATCACATTGATCTTCGTGTTGATGTTTTACCTGATTCCTCATATTTATGTCCATTGGCTAGAATAAATGGATAATTAAGGATGAGTATATTAATCTTTCAAATAAATAAATGGGAATTTGATGACACTATTGGGATTACTTATATCATACATGTATTTCCATTACTTATTGATTTCTAGGTTTTATTCACTGTTATCCATTGTCTATTTTCCAAAAATATACTCTAATGGGAACTTTTTATCTCACTTAATAATATTTGATAATGAGATTTTAAATTACCCATGAAAATAACCCAATATTTTAAAACTACGTGTGCATAAAGGCATATTGTCGTGTCCTAGGTTACCCCGAGGCAGACACAAAGCACCATGTCAGAGTTGTTACCCCTATGTACATATACACCTGAACCAATTCCACGTGAAGTGTCTAAAAGGGATATATTTTATTGATAATTCATTTTCAATATACTAACAAAAAATTTATGAATTTATTATTATACTTATTCTTATATTTATAAATTTTTTGTGATATTTAAATCATAATCCAAAAAATAACTACAGGGTTTCTTCTAAAACTACTTATAACTATCCTTATCTTCATTAAAGATTAATATATGATTTAATTACATAAAATTATACTTAATACAACCTGAATGACCAATAAGTATAGTGTCTAAGGGAATTAGGAATATTTCATTGAATGTTTAAACATGAATTACATGGTTTTTTTTAAAACATCTTTAAAATGCTTCAGCATAAAATTGTATTGGATATACTAGGGAAATACATAAGAAAGGGGTGCTCCATAAATCCCAGTAAGGGAATAAATATAGAATAACATGAAGATAATAATACATGATAGACTAGGGATACCAATGAGTCATAAATAAACATGAATAATAAGGCATGATATTTCATGATAATCAGAGCATGGGAAGTGTGGCCACATCTTAACACAATGCATCATAAACATAGGTCAAGGAAAAACCACTAAGACACCATAATAGAAAATTTACAACAAAACAATTATGTAAACCCCTCTACCAATATGACATATCATGATACTAAACATTACCCAAAGCATTGTAGCACTATTTACTTTTGGGCGCACCTATCTCATTCATGTAATTATCATGTTTATGTGTTTCACATAGATAAAAATCATTGATTCATTCATAAACATAATATTTTTAAAAATTAATGAAGATGGAATAAATACATTTTTGTCCCAAATAAAAATTAATATATTCATAAAAGTGAACACCGTTGATAGTAAATTGATATGGTATTCACTGCACAATTTGTTTGTCATATAAAATCACCAAGAAAATTCGACATCATAACTGCATCAGATAAATATTAATAAAATGGGTTGATGAGAACGAAATGGGACTCCCATCATTTGGAAATGAATTTGATAGTAATAGGTATATGTAATTTAATTTCCATGCATATATAATTAGAAATAGAAATCATGTGATAATAAATAGACTTGAAATAAATGAATTGAAAGGATGCTTATTAAATTTCGGTATTGTAACTAGTCTACTTGAGTGGTCTTAATAAGAATGAAAGGATTCTCTCATAATTTAGATATAATATTGGAAGAATATTGGGAGAGATAAAACAAAAACCATCATTATTAATTAAAAATAAAAGGGAATAACGGGATAAATAAACTTCCATAATGATGATAAATGAAAGAAGTCTTTCTTGAGTGAATGAATGCAGAAACATAAAAAGGGGATTTTGAGAGCTTTGGGTGCCTTGGGAGGATTATGGAGAAGGAAGGGAAGAGTATGGATGTGCTAAAAAAATTTGTGAGTAGAAGTGGGATATTGGCTGGGATTATATAGGAAATTATATGGGAATTCTTTAATATTTTACCAACATATGTTTTGGACTCTGTAAAATATAATATTCAAATCCCAAAAACAACCAATGGTTTTTTGGATGATTTTTAGAAGATTTGGGAGGTTTTAATTATATTTTTATGAAAAGTTCCGAACATATTAAAATATTACCCTTTCTTATGTGGAGGTGAGGCACTCTTTTAAAGAAATGAATTTAAAATCATAAAAATATTATATGTTTTGGGTGATTCATAAAAGAACTATAAAATTAATAGCATAAAAATAAAGTCACATTATTTTAAGGTGACATTATATTTTTCTGAAGATACCCATTATAGTATTTATTACAGCATTTAATCATCATTATGATGTCATAAAACACACTGTACATTTATATGGTATTCAATTTTTACCCGAAAATTTCACTATCTAGGAAAATTTTAAAAAATTCACAATTGGATAATTTGAACATTCTGATTCAGAAAATAATTTTTATTTTATATAAATAATTATTTAAATATATGTGCTTTAACTTTTAAAATAACATTAAACATTAATTGAAACATATTTGTTTTTTACAATAATAGTTTTTGAACCCTTATAAAGAGTACATTTCAATTCATAAAAATTATAAGAAAATTTGTAATTAATATAACTTATTTAATAAAAAAATTTAATTAAAGTACTATTTATTTAAAAAACTATTAATTCATAAAATATACTGTTTAATATAATTTTAATATTACCCTAAAACACAGTTTGTGTTAAATTTAATCAAAATGAAAATTGTTTATAACGTAACGATAAAAATAAAAGTATATTAATTATTATATAAAATATATGTATACAAATTATTATGGTATTAATTAAAATCCCTTTATTTCATAAGATTATTATCTAAGATTAAGTTTCATTATGGTGATACTTTTATGGGGTCATTCGGTGAACAAAGTTTTGTTCATGATCTCAGTGGGATTGAACTTCTCTCGTAAACGGTTCTGATCATGTTAAGTTGTTGGATCTCATCTTGGTATTGGTCAAGGGAAAATCCTTAAGATTATATCTCTCTCGTAATCACTGATAAATGGGCTTCATAGGGAATGGTTTTATTGGTTGAGAACATCACTTCATTTTTCTTAATCAATTGGATTTTATTAAATCCCAATATTTATAATAATCATGAGATCTCTTTTGAATGGCTACATTAACAATGATAAATATTCCTAATGGTATTTTATATAAAATAATGTTTAACCAAGTAAGTGCGTTTTTTAGATAACCTTATTACATAATAAGACACTTAATTAAAACAAATATCAAAATATCATTTATAACAGTTCTGGTCATTACAGGACATGGGATAAATAATGAAATGTAAGAGAAAATGGCCTTAAATTGTTAATAACAGGTAAACTAAAGAGATAATAATTAAAATGACCAAATATTTTGTCAAAATACTATTTGATGAATTTATCTAAATCATATATCTTCCTATATTATAACATTATCCTCTTTTGATTTAGTTTCCCTTGAGAGGAACTTTATTATATTTTGACATACATTATAATTAAAAGGGTTCCTCTCCCCTCACTTATAAATGGGAACCAAATATCATATCTTATACACACAACATGAGACCATTATCTATAATAATTTCATTAAAAATATTCTCCAAACATCATTATTTATGATCATTTGGTTTTTTTTCTTTCCAAGAAACCCCTATAAGAATCCTTGTGGTTCTTTCAATGGATGATACCAGAAGAAGAGGTATAGGTTCTTACCAATATTTTTCAGGTTTATTTAATCTTAAACCTAAAAAAAATACATAACCACAATAATATTATTTAATAAAAATGTTTAATATAATTAAATGTTTTTATGTTAATTTTATATCCATATTTTATATCTTCCCCATCTATAGGAAAATGATAACGTCACTCATGCATACACGCATACTACCACCACAATGAAGTGATGTGATTTCTTTTTCATTTAATATATACAAGTCTTGTTATATTAATATATTTAACTGATTTTTTTGTTATATATTATATAATTTTTATTCATTGATATTTAATTATTACATTCTATTCTTTCATTCCATTCATCAAATATTTGAAGCATCACTCGTGCAGACATACAGACTATCATCTCCATGGAGTGATGGAATTCATTATGAATCACCTCTTTATATGAATGATTATAAATGTATATATAATGTATAAATAATTTTTTTACATTATTGAGATTATTGATATGATTAATCCATGAAAATGAGTGTTTTTAGAATACAATCGCATTTTCTTTCAAAAATATAAACACTAAATTTCCATTTATAGAAATTATATCGTCCTTTTCCTTTAGACCCAACATATTTTCTTCCCCTCTAATTATTAATAAAAATTTTATGAGAATTTTCCATTTTAAAATATTTTGTAATTAAAATGATCATAAATTATTTTTAGGAAAAATATACCATATTCCTTCTTCGATAAACAATTGTTTTCTCCCATGTCCATGTTCATAAAAAAGTTTTTTAGAAGTTTTTATCAATACAGAAATCATGAGAAATATTATTTTTATTACCTTTGAATTTATTAAAAAATTATTAAATGTCGTTTTTATAAGTATTTTTATTACATGTCAATTTTTACATTTTAAAAAAGTGTTAAAATAATGTTATAATTTAACATATATGAAAAAAGCGGTTTGTTCTGTGGTCAGAATTATTCAATAAATTGAAGATTCCATTACAATTTTATATAATTTTTTTTTGAAGAATGTATTTTTCTCAATATTTATTGAATTTTAAGTATCTTAATACACCTAATGAGAAAGATATTTTCCATGTCATAAAAAATTTCAAATTCTTTCATTAAATATATTTTTTGTCTATTAAAACATTATTTAAGATAATTGTGCTCCAATGGTGATATGATATTATGTTACCGTCCATTTTACATCTTAAGATGCATTATGATGATGATTTTTAAGGATGATTCATTGAAACTCATTATATTACCATGAGTTAATTTAATTATAGTTAAATATATAAGAAATATAAAAACATTCCACGAGTTATGATATGAGGAAATAATGAATATTCTTATGATATTATGGAAAACCATTGTACAATTTTAATTATTTTATGTGTGTTACTAAAACTATATATACCTATAATTAATTGGGTATATATTTATATCACATTAGATAATATAGAATGGAATGGGGATTGAACCTACTTTAGTAAGATACTCTATCCACTATGACAGTCTTAGGAGTGAACCTTTACTAAGAAAATAATAGGATGGGGAGTAAATGCAATCCACTATAGAATTATGTATACAATGATATTATTGTAATTAAAACTTCACTAAAAGTGGTTTAATAAACTTATATATATTCAAAAAACTTATGTCTTGTGATTATGATATGTTTTCATGGATCGTGACTGACTTTTGATGATCACTCACTTGTATGTATTATTCCTATTTTTATGATATCGTTTTATTCCATGAATGTTTATTAGTGATCTTTTAAAGAATGTGTAAGACTTTTACTAGTTATATACATATTTTCATATACAAATTATTATCTTATTCTCACTTTTAGTCAGTGATTGATAAATCATTTGTTCAACCTTTCTTAGAATATGATCTCATCTTTTCCTATGATATCTTTCCCTCAATTATGAAGAATGGTTTTATTTTGGGTAGGTCTAATAAGGGTGTTATGTAACACCCCTACCCTAGAATCTTCGAGCTGGTTCATTATTTTATCACATTGGAATGAATACAATGAATCAAATCCCAAATGACTAATTAGTATAGTATTTATGGATAGCGAGATAACATTGATGATGACTATATTACACTGGTAAATATAAAAAAAATATTATAAATAATAAAATGAAATAAACTACATCCTTTAATACATATTCAAATATTTTTTCTTCGTAACTGAGGGAATGGATACAATATAAAGGTGATCTCAAATGCTTGTTAATGAAATGTATAGATTATAAATGGTGAACTTATGAGAGTAAATAAACATTGAAGGGAAAATAACTAATAATACATATCATTCTAATAAAATACATAGGTAATAATCAATATGGAAAGGTATGAAATATAAAACCGTTTCATTTAATCGATAAACTAATAATCAAATGCATCCATATATATGCTGATGGAATAATCTCATGGATAAGAATAAAAAAATAACTCTAAATTAGGTTAGTTCTTAATTACTAGAAATCATGTTTCACAAACACATTATACCTTTAACCTTAATATATAGTTCAGACTATTTTTTTGGCTAAATGATTCATCTCAAGAGACTACTAACACATTAAGGTTCTTGTATTAATTAGTCCCCAACATTTAGAGATTTCCATAAATGGTCCCCAAAACATGTATTTCATGTAAAATTATTAATAATATATCTAGTAATAAATTTAATTTAAAAAAATTGTAACTTATCAGAATGTATCTATATTGAATAAATGATATGAATTTTTTCATAGTTTCCCAGTAAATAAAACAACTATAAAAGTGAACACCATGTGTAAAATTTTATATATTTTAGGAAATAAAAATAACCATTACAAGAAAGTATGGAAATTTAGGACAACTTTAGTGAACCATATAAATTATCCTATGAATGTGATAGTTTCAATATAATGTTTACAATCACAGAAGAAAGTAAGATATAAATGATAAGCATTGAGAACATTAATGGGGATTATTATCATTAAACATTAGAAAGTGTCCCATTACACTTTCAATTATTTGAAACATAATTCCCCAATAATTACAATAAACATAGAATATCATAAAAATAAATAGGTTCATATATAAAATTTCAAATGGCACAATATAGATGATATAAAATTTAATTCTCGTATAATAATAAAAATTTCTCAATGGAATGTAATTTAAAATAAAATTAATTACCTTGAGTTTTCTTTTGTGCGGTCATCCTTTATCCTCATGTATAATTGTTTTAATAGTGTAAAAAACTAATTATAAAACCATATTAATATTTATGTTATCATATAAGATCATATTATAATATCCTTTTACACATTTTTAAACATTCGTTTAATATTTTTACTATTTCGGGTGTCACTTCCCAAGTTTCCCATGTACATTTTGAATTATTATTTGTTGTTACAACTAAAATTATCATGATTTAATATTCTTCTTAATTTAAACTATTATTTAATTATGATGTATATTATATTCCAAATATTTTATAATAAACCATAATATTTGGAGATATGAAATTAAATTCAGAGTTCATGGAGATGGTTAGATGTATATATGCGAGAACGCTGCTTTTACTTCATTGTAATTATAAAAGAGTGATAATTAAATTATATATATATATATATATTATAACTACATTACTGAGTTAATTTTTTAAATGTAATGTAGGTTTATTAAAATCATCCTTAATACATTCCACCAATAGCATGAATGGATCACATCGCTTTGAGGAGGTAGTAATTCAGTCTTCCAAAGATGATGTTATCTTATTTACACAAAATGGAAATTATAAATTTATGTGTTATAAAATAATTAAGTAATTATAAATAAAAAATTGATATTTTATATATCATACATAAATCTTTTTTCTATAATAACTTCCACCCATATATGCGGTAAAATAAAAAAATGAACTACTTTGCTTCGTGAGGGGCTAGTCCACCAAACATAAGAACGGTACATTCGTTACCCATTAGATGAAAGTGTGTGTACGTTATATTCAAAAACATAACATAAAAAATATTAGTAAATTTAGGAGACTATTTTTATTATACAGTAATGGAATAATATGAGTTTAGGGGGAGGATAATGGACATAAATCTAAGGAGCTTGAGGAACGATGTTACCTCTTCTTTGGGTAACTCCTTTTGATTTACACCAAATGGATTACTTGGATATCTTTATTCCAAAATAAAGCGTAATATAATGAGCATCAGGTTTTATAGGAGCTATTTCTATATATAATGGGGGGGAAATGTCTTGAGAGGTGTTAG
Organism: Viscum album; assembly: GCA_963277665.1. Taxonomy (NCBI): domain Eukaryota; kingdom Viridiplantae; phylum Streptophyta; class Magnoliopsida; order Santalales; family Viscaceae; genus Viscum; species Viscum album. The sequence continues at coordinate 803,225,926 of OY728166.1, read as the reverse complement.
GATGAGGGATCCTTGAGTGCCTTTTTATAGTGGAGTTGTAGTGGAACTCTTGTAAATTTTGTAAAAGGGAATTACAACCTCATTTTTTCAATTACATGTATCTATAATAATGGAAATCTTATATACAAGGTATAATAGGGTCTAGATACACCTATAAAATGTATTTTTGGCGTGCCTCTAGGTTACTTTTCCCTTATATTTAAGGTTTAGATCTTAGTTAAGATTATTTTTACCTTAATCATTGTAATTAATTTTAATTACATTAAGTAATATTTTTGTTCAAAAAATATTTCAACCATACTATTAATTATAAAATATTATTATTAAATATATTTAACCCATTTTACTAAATTTTAATCAAATAAGTGGAAAAAATTATTTTAAATTTAATCCCTTCGAGAGGATGAAAAATCATGTTTTAAAAAAACGTTGAAAAGATTGCTATATGTTTATATACAATTTCAATGAAAATTTGATTCTAATATACTGTAGTGAATTAATTTATAAAAAAAGATTAATATTAATCTTTAAAACCATTTAAAATATTATTTAACCCTTTATATGAATTAGATTAAAAAATATTTTTATATTATAATTCATTATTTTTCATTATTCATTAAAATAAATTAAACAACACATAAAAATACCATAAATTCACACTAACCTAATTTTAATGTACTTATTTCTGTGGTTAAGTATAATTTTATATAAAAAAATTATAAAGGATCCAAAAAACTATATTTAATGTAGGTTCTCTGTTAAATGGTTGTAAAACTATCTTTATAAAAATAAATTTTTTATGTATAAAATTTGGTTTTTTATCTTATGCCTCTATAATATATTAGACGAATATAAAAAATATTTTATTAAAAATACTATATATATATATATTACATTAATATCACTCACTAATTTTAATTAAATTAATTTATTAGGGGAAAACAATATTGTGAGATAAAATAATGTTTTCTTGAAAAAAATTTCTTTTATGTTCAATTGGTTATTATGTTCATTTATAATTATATTAAATCCAATAAATACATTTAATATTTTTTAAACCATATGTTCTCATAAGATATGAAATACTATTCATAACCACTTAAATTTCTAGGTAATGTCATATTAAATTAAATAACACTATTTTAATAATGTATATTTGTTCAGTTGAAACATAGTCGTCCGTGTAACACGGGAAATAAAAAACGTTTTTCTTACATGTAAAGAAATCAAACATAGTGTTTTCATGAATTTCGAGTTATAGGATAGTTTTCATTTATTAATAATAGAAATTATATTATAATTTCACGGAAAATTATATTCCCATACGTTCTTGGTGTTTCACGTCATACAAGATATAGAATACAATGTTTTTACTTTAGAATATCAGGTTGTTACACTCTCACCACCTTAATTAAATTGTTTAATTGAAATTTAATCTTGATCTCAATGTTCGAGGGCTTAAAATACTATTGAAAACCCACATTTTAAATAGGGTTAACAAAGTATCTTCTAAATAAGATGGAATGGGGTATACAATGGTCACATAACTATGTTCCCTAATAGGAGATCATATGTGGGTAATGGAAACAATGATATGATAGAAAAATATTACAATCATGTTCTAATGGTGAGTGATAGAGAAAATGTTCACCTAAAGCTTGATCGCCACGAATCCTTAATAAAAAGATATGAAAAGTTTCGTCGATATCATATTGATTGATGATAATATGACATCATTTTTATTTCAAGTACAATTTTTCAATAGTTTATGATTTATTTCTCCATATAGAAGTTGATATATACTTTTTTATAATCAAAATCTTATCATTTGGTTATTCCTTGAACTATTTCAACATCATCTCTTAGAACAAGTTGTATCCTAGGTGGTGTAATGAATCAATCTCTAAAACCTCATCCAAATTTCAACTTAAATCATTTATAAATTGTTATCTTTTCAAAAAGATTAAGACCCAAGGCTTTGGAAAGATGGTCACTGAATTTTAAAAATGAACTTGTCATTATCATTTAATCAACATGATATATCTCTTTATCCATAAAATATGTAAACACTATCATCATGTATTATCTTAAAATATGTTAATAACATGAATTACCATAATAATTTATTGGGAACATTAATGATACATTATTACTTTAGTAAAACACATGTTATTGGATATATTCCATAAATCCAAAAGTGTTGTTAACTCCACCAATGTTAATATGAACCACATTTAAAAAAAATCATTACATAGTTCCGTGGTTTTTATCACATGTTTAAATATATAATTTCATTAGACAAACATCATTGTCTTATAATTAGAAATATATTAATGGTTATTTTCTAGAAACAATTATGGTCAAGAAACATTAATTAATACTGAATAACTATTCTAGGTACCATTCAACATATGGTCTCAAATCCTAACATAAAAGTACTATAGTACAGTCCTTAAATATTTCATAAATCAAATGATGAGAACATAATTAAAAAACTACTACTACAACATATTTCGTATATCCAAATACAATAGTACATTAATCATTCCACTTGAGTTGTGTCAGTAACATATTCTTGGGCCTGACTTCTTATCTTAACCATATTTATATTCTCTTGATTCTTGGGGAATTCATTTTCATATTTCCCCATATCCTTGTAGTTTTAACACTGAATAGAATCATTTTACTTCTTCCTTTACATCCTTTTTTCCTTGTGACCCATTACTCGTCACATATAACAAACCCCAAATCCTTTTAAGCATTTAATAGGGTGATTCTTTACAAAAAATTTCCATGTGAGAAATTACTAATTCCCCTTCTTCCCATTCTCTATTATATGATCTAAAATTATCTTCTTCTTTTTCTTCCCTTTTAATCCATTTAATTTTTATAATTATATATCTATATCTATAGAATATAAAACTATTTCATCATATGAATAAAATGTTTGAGACACCAATTCCCTTCGAAGACCTAGAGTAAGTCTTTCAAACAAATTTTCAATCATTAATTCCATGTTTCATATGAAATCTATAAAATACCTTTCCAACCTACTAATGGTATATATATACAATGAAAAAAATTCCTCATATTTATTTACATGAAGGAACTTTTTCTTTATCCCAGTTATTTTCACATGACGGAAGTATTTATCAAATAATGTCTCCTTAAAATTTCTCTAGTCCATGACTTATATTTCATATTCCTCAATAGTATTCGGGATCAACATCCACCATTGATCAACATTTCTATTTAGAAAATATATTGCATCGGTATCCTTTTTCATTTTACGAAATCTCAATTTTTTGAATATATTCTCTATGGACTTAATACATTACTCATCTAACATAGGGTCAGTAGTCCATCTAAATGTTGGGGGCCTCTATTTCATAAAAAAATATAAAATTGTATAATATTCTATGGAATAGGATAATTTAACTATAAATGGTTATGGGTCATGCCCTAATTAATCTTCCATAATATTTCCATAATTTTATTTATTCTAATACCAGCTCTATTGATATCCTCCGTAGGGAAATTGTTAAATTTTCTATAAGTACTAATCCCATTATTCCATCCATTCACCATTTCCTAACAATTTAATATACAATATTTGATCATAACATTAGGTAACAAAATTTATAATCCAAAAACTAGTGAAACACTAGTGAAATTTTGAAAATATTTTCTATATCTAACCTAATAATAATAATAATAAACACGGTTTCCTTGTGGATATACATAAATTACAATCCTTCATAATGTATTTTAATAAAAAAGGGAACTATCCTAATTGTAACCCCCATTTGTGTCAAACAAGGTGCACAATAAGGCTTGTAGTTGTGTACCTAGTTACAGTGAGTCAGTACCGATACACCTTATTAGAGTTCTTACTCGAAAATATATCTATGCCAGAACCACATCAACATTTAGTGTATATATATATATATGTATTCTTGTGATTATTCACATAATTTTTACCTTAAAAACTTTAGGATTTTCATCTATAAAAATCATCAATGTCTATATTTGGGTTTCCCCCTAATTTATGTTTTCTAGATCAAGTTTTCAATATTGTTTCTAAATTTCCTCTAATACCAACTATAATTCCTTAACTCTAGAATCCCATATTTGATTTATTATTTTATTATATTTTCATGATCTTAAGGAAAAAATATTGAAGGACTGATTAGTTTATCTATTTTATAAATCTAGATTACATACATGATACCCATATTACATTATTAAATATAAAATAATACATTATACCTAATAAAATGAAATAAAATGCATTCTTTAATAATTATTCAAATATTTATTCTTCATAACCAAGGGAAGGAAATTAGAATAAGGGTGAGATCAAATGCTTAGTAAGGGAATTCAAAGTAGAATAAATGATGAATTTATGAAATTAAATAAACATGGAATTATAAATAACAAATAAAACTTATGATTCAAATAATATGGGTATGGCATAATCATTATAGAGAGGTATTAAACTGAAACATATGTCATTTAATTGATAAACTGAGAATGAGATTAATCCATAGATATGTCGGTGTAATAATATCAGGGATTATAATAATAAATTAATTAGTAATCAAAGAAATAATTGATTATAGAAAATCTTCATTCTCAGAAGTATGATACCTTTACCATTAAGATATATTTGAAACTATTCTTATTTGGATAATGTATTTGTCTCATGAGACTGCTAATTCATCGAGGGGATTTCATTAACTAGTCCCCAACCTGTATGTCTCCCTTTAAATGGTCCACATCCCATGTATTTCATGTAAAAATCATTCCTCATATATCAATTAATCGATTGAATTCATAAAACAATGTGCATTTTTAAACTATAACCTTATTGAATATAAGATACATATTTATCAACAATTCCCTATTAAATCAAATAAATATCAATGTGAACACCATATGTAAAATTGTATAAGGTTTAAGAAATAATAATTTCCATTTAATGATAATACAGATATTTAAGACAAATGTAATGTACCATAAAAATGAACATGATGAAGTGATTGTTTCAAGTTAAAGTTATAAATCACAAAATAAAGTAATATTATAAAAATAGTCATTGAGAACATTCTTGAGTAAGATAAACTTCACGCATTCCAAAGTGACTTATAACACATTGATACATTTTAGTCATAATTCTTCATGAATTAAATGAAATATTTAATATCACAAAACTATGTATTTTAATTATATAACATGTCAAATGGGAGTATATACACTATCTAAAAGTGAATTTTGGTATAATAAAAAAAATTTCTCAATGGAATGTAAATTTAGTTGAAATCCCTTACTATTAGTTTCCTTTTAAATGATCATAAACTTGACTACTATATAATGGTTTTAAGAGTGATAGTAGCATATTATATAACCATATTAATATTTATTTTATCATATAAATCATATTATAAGATTTTGTTTCCCATTTGTTAACATTCAATGATTATTTCTAATATTTAAAGTATTAATCGCCATGTTTCTCAACTAAGTTTTGACATTTTATTTGTTGTACCTATTACTTATATAATTATTTAATCATATCCTGAATATAAACGATGATATAATTATCATATATATATAGTACATATGAAATTATAATAATATATAATATTTTGATATAAAAATTAAATTACCTATTCATGGAGATTTTAGGTCATATGTACGCATTAACACTACTTTCATTTCATTATCATATTAACAGAGTGAAAAGTAAATGATACATAATTATATTATAAATACAATATAATATTATATTACAAACTTTCAGACAGGTTTATTAAAATCATCCTTAATATGTTCCAAGAATAACATAAATTAATCACATCATTTGGAGGAGGTGTTAGTCCACAATTCCACAAAAAATTCTATGAAATTTAAATAAAATTCAATGTATAATGGTATGTATTATAAAAGAATTACTGAAGAAAAAACCATAGTAATTATCATATATATAATTTATTTCATATATATAATATATATAATATATATATAGTGGTTCCATAATAATATAAACCATGATAGGAAGTAAAGGAAAAATAAACAAATTCGTTTTGTGAGGCGGTAGATCGCTTTACACAAGAAGCGTAAGATAGATAACTATTATATGGATGTGTGTCTAGTTAAAGTATAACCCTTGAAAAAAATCCTTGTGTATTTAAGATATTTTTTGTTTATAACCATTGAATAAGCATATTTATGTAGTGGATAATGAAAATAATATTAAAGAGCTCAAGGAATGTTGTTACCAATTCATTGGGTAACTCCTTATCGTTTGCACCAAAGGGCTTACTCAGATAGATTTATGTCAAATGGAAGGCTTTAGGATGATTGGAGTGATGTTTATGAGCATTATCTCATGATATAGTTCTAGATAAATTTTCATGAGATGTGTGAGGAAGTGGGTGACTTGAGTGCCTTATACAGTGGAGGAGAAGTGACAATAATAATATTTCGAAGGGGAATTGAACTCACACTTTTATAATTAAAATTCAAACCAATAATGATTAAATTAATTAAAATGAAGTATAGGTTCTATATATGAGAATAAATGTTCATTTTGACAAGATTATATTAAATTTGGGCCCTTATATTTAAGGTTTAGTCCTTTGTGAAGCTTAATTTTACATTGATCACTATTATTAATTTTAATTACATTAAATAAAATTTTTTTAAAAAAATTAATTTTAATTTATTTGAATTTATAAATTTCTCGTATTAAAAATTTGGAATCAATTTATCCAAATTCTATTCACATAATGGGTATAAATTAATTTAAATGTACCCCATAGATGGGACAACAATGCATGTTTTTAAAGAAAAAACGTTCAAACGTTTGATGTGTATTAACATCCAATTTAAAAATAAAATTGTTTAATTGATGAATATTTAATATAATAAAACATTAAGACAATTTAAAAATATAATTTTACCTTATAATTAAATTAGTTTAAAACATAGTTTTGAATTAAAATTCACTATTTTCACTATACATTAAAAAATAAATCATCAAAAAGAAATACATAAAAGACACCCAAACAAAATAATTATATTAATACATGAAAGATTAAGTTTATTTTAATAACTATTATTTATAAAATTCCACAAAAATTATTTAAAATAGGTCCTCCATTAAAAGGAGGTCAAACCGCCTTTCTAAACATATAGGTTTTTATGTATAAAATGGGGTTTGTTCTTATATTATGTCTATAATATATATTGGATGAATTTAAAAAGTATTTTTTTTCAGTATATAGTTTATATATATAATTAATATCACTCTCTAATTCAAATTAAATTATTTTATTGTGGTAAAATAGGATTTTGAGCATATAAATAGTTTTCTATAAAAATTATCCTTTTATATTTGACAGGTTATTATATCGATTTCTAATTAATTTGAAGCCAATGAGTTAATTTAATATTAATGAAAACAAAATATTTTAATAATTCAATACTATTAATAATTTCTAATTTAATGTCCAAATTCAGTGTTATTATCTTAAACAATAATATTTTAATAATATATTGTTCTTTGGTTAAAACTATGTCTATTATGTAACGAAAGTTATCGAACATGGTCATCCCTACAATAAGTAAATCTTACTTAGTTTTTTCTTGAATTGAATTCTATATGATAGTTTTAATTTTTTTACTATTAAATTTATATTCTAATGTCTAAGGATATTATATTCTAATTCCCAATTTGTATTGGGTTTCATACACTCTATTGAATACAATGTTCTTACATTAGATTTTTTATGTGTTATATGTTATGTGATAAGAACTACATGGAATATTTTTAATATCATTCATGAAATATTTTTAATATATATTTACACTCCAAATACGATAACCCATTAATGTTCCTAGTTTGTTATTAATATTTTATGTATTGAATATTCATCTGACATAATGTAATATTTATGTAATTAATTTTTGGGTTCCATAAATTCTAGATGATTTAAAATTCCATTTTAATAAATTATTCTTATATGAGATATGTTGGTGAAATTTATAAATTTTTTAAATGTTGTATCCCTTGAATGAGTTTTATTTAAATTTATTACTTATTTTATAAATAATTATTTGATTGCTAAGTGTTTTTAAATGAGGTTAAAGAGGAATCATTAAAATGAAATTTGGGGATTAAATGAATTTGATCGAATTCAGATCAATGAAAAGGTAAATTGTGTTTTAATTTGAACATGGGTAAATGGATTTTATTTCACTAATGGTTTAAATGAAAAGATTTTTTATTTTAATTGTTTTTATGAATTAATTTCTATGTGTATAATCTAATCGTAGTTTTATAGTGAATTTAAAATGGTTTTAAAGATAGATAATGTTTTTTGGATTCTCAATCATGTGTTGAAATGACACATTATCACATTTAAGAATGATTTCTCTAATCTGTGGACCCTTGGTTTATCCCCTTGTACTTGATTAGTGGTTTTGAATTGTAACTATATTTAGGGATGATTCATATTGATTTATCTTAATTTACTTTCATGTGTTAATTTTGGAAACGGTTTGTTTCTTATAAGGGTGTAGAAGGTGGGATGTTATTTAATATTAATTTTTTATTTTGGATCATTGTTTTTTCTTTTTTCTCACCACACTTAAATTTTTTCTTGGGAATCCTAGGAATGAGTACATAATATAGATTATGGAAAACTCATGTTAATATTGGGTCTATCTTGAGGGGAAATCTAAATGTGGATCAATAATGGAATTTATTTTGCCTATGGTAGAATAGATAATGTTATATATGTTATAATAACCAGCTATTTTGATGGTGCTACTCGAATAAATAGGTACGTATAGGCATTTCTTCATTTTATATCTCTAGTTCAGGTTCATTTTACATGATTCCTTAGGTATTTTCCCATGATCCATATATTCTTTTTAGGATGATTTATGGAATTTCATTAATTAAATTTTTATCCCAAACCCTTTATTGTCAATTTTCACCATCACATTGATTTTTGACTTGATTATACATTAATGTATACATAGTTCCAATGTTTGTTTTCTTTCTATTACACTTGTGATTTATGTGTCCATTAAAATTTATTTAGTAAATGTTTTAAAAGATTTGTTTTAAAATTTATGTAACTTTTATTTCATAGAAAAGGATTTCAATAACTACTATAATAAAGTGGAATCGGATCTGAATTAATTCTAAAAAAATTTAGAATTAATTGATATACTTTTGGTGATTTATAAGTGTTTTCATTAAATAAAATTGGATCATACCTTTTTATTCTAAAATGGGGTGCATTAAAAAGTAATTTAAGTTATTATGTTTGGTTCAATGTAATATTCATATTAAAAACTCATTTTATTTTTTTATGTCAAATACCAATTAATGAAATTTATTTTGAACGGAAATAACACAAACAATTTTGTGAAATCCTATTAGGGGTGTGTAGCATAGATCCTACACACACCATTGGGGGTATATAACTCTTATATTTCCATCTATGCCACCATTTAATACTATTCATTAGTTTTAGCTTCTTTATTATTTATGTTTGAGTTGACCATTGATAGAATATTGGGAATGTGGTGAGTTTTTATTAGTCATAAGAGATTGAGGCATTAGTTTGGATGTTGTTTTCTCTTTTGGAATATATATATTGTCCTTGTCATCAGAAAAAATTCTTTTTTTTATTGTATATTTCTTCCTATGATGTTTTTATATATGTTTTGTAAGTTTTTATTATTTTATTTTACTATTTCCACTATAGGATTTATAAATTAGTCAATTCATTTATGTTTTATCTATTTATTTTGAGAATAGATGTATGATATAGATATGGGTCTTTTATATATCTAGGAGGGATCGGTGATGTGATAATTAGACAAGTAGTATGGATTCATTAACAAGGGTTTACTTTTTATACCCAATAAGTATTTCCCAACCCTTAGGGAATTGGAACACACTTCAAACCGAGTGGTGAGTTTGTTTGGGTGATGTGTCGAGTCATCAAGAAGAAATTTGATACAAACATATAACATAGTACAATAAAAAATTAGAAATGGTTTTATATTCACCAATTTATGCGATATATTATTTAATAAAAATAATTCTTTCTACAATTATTTATTATATTGTGATAATATAAAATTATCAGGTCGTAATCAACTCCAAAAGAATTTCAACATACTAAAATTCAGTAATATATTTTGGTGGTTTCTACATTTATTGTAATTCCATTTGGGGTTATTCATGAAAAAAATCATACATAAATGGAAATAATGGTACCTATAATTAATTATTTTTTTACAGAATATGTTATGAGATGTCGTGGAATAGAAAATAATTAAAACCCTTTCACGATTCGTGTTGATAAATTCCATTACTAATTTATATGTCATGTCAATCTTATAGGACCATTAATTCTATCAAATAGATTTCAGGAGAAATTTTTTTAATGTAAAACAATTTGAATATAATTATATATGATGCGACTAGAATGGGCTATGACACCAAAACAATCCCAGAAGGTATGAACATTTTAAAGATCATTGAAAATATTGAAGTAATCATCTTTACCATGGAATATTTATTTTTATAAATCTATAATATAGTTGTCTTTTATTATTTAAAAATGTCTATCGTGTTTCAATAATTGGTTTGTGGGAGCTCCATAGTTTTCCATGATAAATTTCCCATTAGAGTTATGTGTAATACATATATTAGTCTTATAGTTTGATATTACATAGATAAAAAATATTTCGAAAGATTTAATTGAAATAGAAACCAAGTTCTAGGTGATAAGATCTAATAACATTGGTCAATGTGGTCAGTTATATAATATAATGGTATATACACTGTCAAAGTATTGAAATGTATAAGTTTGAACCATTAATGAGTGAATTTTTACCTATATCACATGACATGAAATATCTCCAATATGATGTGTAAAATAATAATAAGAGAATATTATGATAAATATAATTAAATATGATCAATGTTTTTAATTTATCAAATATTCCATGATATGTATAGAAATTTTCTATTTATTATTCATAAATAATCATGGGAAAATTTCAAATAAAACTAGGATAATTACATAAGGTAGTACTTGGAATTGTCCAATAGTACTTGATAATTTATAATGAATTTGTTCTTAGTAGTTTTAGATGTATCATTGTTAGTTATCAAGGGGATACAAAAAAAATATTCCTTCAAGTCGAGTTGATATTATATCATTGTTAGGTATAAGAAATAAGAAAATTATGTTTAGTAAATCTAGTAAAATCTCATATCTAGATATAATGCATACATTGTGGCTTCTGATGATTCTTAAAAACAAATTTAATCAATAATTATTCTATTTCATAGCATTTTATAAATAATGAATAATATTGTAACAATATATATTATGATAATATTTTAGAATATAGGAAATTCATGAATTCAACTTAAATACATAGGGAAAATTTTATTTCAATGGTGATATCATCTCTTTTAGGTTTTAACTCAGTGAGGTGAAGACACATTATGTAGAATATCCATGAGTAAATCATGAAATATTTAGTAATTTAATCCATCACATAGTATATGCATGATTTATAATGATAGAGCTAACAAGTTATTGTTTGGAAGTTGGATCTATTGAATGTGGAAGTCTATTGGAATCAGTTCCATAAAAACAACAAACTATCAATTTATAATTATAAGTATATTGATTAAATTCTTACCACATAATGATTATTCATTCACATAACATTAATTTGATAATTCCCAAAGAGAATTTTTCACATTGAAATGTTATATAAATTCACTAGCATAATGAGAAATTATATATGTTATATCATTATTATAGCATATTATCACGTATTATCTAGTTAAAAATCATCTAATAATACATGATTTATTTTTGAACATAGTGTGTTGGGGACACATAATAAATTTAGATTTATTGTCACAATGTTTAAATATAGTTATCTCCATGTAAGGAGTTAATAAGGATATACCTACCAAATTGAATTCATCATTTTATGTGTTTTTGTATATTCCTACCTATGAAAATTTGAATTGGTACACAGACTTGATATTATCATCAATTTATATCATGAATCATGTATATTGATGTATATAATAAAAACATGAGGATATATGATTTGTGGTGAATACTAATACATTGGGTGCACCATAAGTGATATATAATTAATTTAATACGTCATGAATTTATTTTTACATTCGATATTAATGGGAAAAGATATCATTTTCTCTTTTACTGGATATAACTCTCTAATTAAAAACATTTCCTTAGTAGTATATCGATATGTTTTTTTTGGAAAAGTCAAATAATGATAAATCGATCATATAAGGTGATGGAACCAATATGAATCATTCATGAGGATATATATAAAGAAAATTGTATTATATTGCATAGTATAATTTTTAGGAAGGCATTTCATTACAATATTATCTTATTTCACTTATGGTGACTTGATCTGTTATGAGAAATTGAACTTTTACATTAGGTAAGATAACATAATTTCACTAATAAAGCGTCCTAGATTGTGGAAAACTTAGTATATCAAAAATCTCATTAAATTATATTCAATTATATATTAAGATAAAAATATTATTTCCTATTTTTTGAGAATTATTTATTCATGTAAAGTGAACCACATAAATTTATTCATGATAAATTATCATTTATCATATATTAGTTTAATCTTATCTTTTTTATTTTTTTAAGGTAATTAGTATAAATTTGTTTATATAACATTTTATTTATTTGATTAACATAAAATTAGTTTAGTTACATGAATATTAAAATACATATTTATTCATAAGTTATGTTATTGTTATATTTATTTTTTATTTAATTAATAACATTTATTTGAATAAATATTTTATTAGTCGATGTCTGATACATTCAAGTGGAGGATTAATAAATATTGTTAGAATTCCAGGGGAAATGATATATACTATATTATCTCATAAATAATATTTATTTATTTATTTAAGAAATGATATTTATATGAATTTCTATGAGGTAATAGTAATGATAATAATAATTATTATTATTAAACCAGGATATTGAAAAGAATGAATAAATTTATAAAGGTTCTATTTGAAATTATCAATTGTTTAACAATATGTATAATTTATAATGTTATATTATTTTTGAGGTTTAGATAATTTTTCCCATGACAGTCGACTCTCAATAATTCTATCATGGCAAGAGAGAATAATAATCTCATTTCCCCTCTCAATAATGTCAATAGAGAAAAAAAGAAGTATTTATTGCAATCATTGAACAATGGCATAAATCACTAGGCTCAACAATTATGGCATATACAATACCTAGAAAAACATTAAGAGATTCATAGAGAATATATCCACCTAGAGGATTCCACTCATGGATTATCTATTGTAATTACCACATGAATAGAGACATAATAAAAATGTATCTGGAGTATTTTTATGTTAATAGTAATTCATAGATTAAGTTAATTATCAATTAAATGTGAAATGTCATCTCTATGATGTTTTGCTTATGGTTTTATCAAGTTCATTATATATTATCCATTGAAACCAATAATAGAAAAAAATTAGGAACCCATCCATTATGTTCTATATTACCCTAAACCATCAATTATGAGGAATAAAATTATTTTAGCGTACTAGAGGAGCCACTACATACACCACATAGAGTTACATACAATATGTAGTTCTTATACATGTAGTGTATAATTTTTATTGATTCTCATAACCAAATTTTGAAAATATATCATGTGGACCTATATACATTGACACATTTGCTATTTAAACCTTATAGTTGAGTTAATCTAGGCTGGTTTGGTAAGTCATTGATTATATTATCAGTTAAGTATTAATAAATATACGATTTTCCTTTTCATATTTTTCATATGACATATGGTCCTTAGATTTAAATGATCTAAAAATGTGTCTTTTCATAACTATATATTTTATATGTGATATTATTATCTAAATAGATGTGTATAATGTGTTTCTTTCATTCATCTATGTGAATAATATTTGAATTTTTAATCCATATGATTAATATTTATTTCAGGAGTTGAGAATATACGAGTAGCCTAAATGATAATGTCAAGATTTTTTTCTCAAGTTCACTCAATGTCTTGGAAAAATGGATTGTATGATTATGCATTTATTGTATTATCTAACTCATGGATGTAGTTATAAGGATATGTTTTTATGACGATCAAATCAAATCCCTTTGTATCTTATATAAATGTTATATTTTAATAGATAGATAAAAGTAAATGTTTTCCAATTATAGATGTAATTAATTATGAAAATATATATTTTAATTCCCTAATATGAATGTATAAACTCTTTAACCATTTCCATAATGTTGACTTACATTTTTTTTATCAATTATCTTTCCTTTATGACCTTTTTCACATAAACTAAAACATGGATGCACACCCACTATCTAATAACAATGAGTAAAAATTAGAGAAATTATTTTCTACAATATTATCATCATTATGTGAAAATTTATTATCACATAAAAAATATTGAATTTATATATAAATATAAAAATATAAATCAAACATATAAAATATCCTAAAATAACATTTCTTATCCATTCTTAAATCGATAACAAGGCATATGTGTAACACCCCCATGACTTCATAGTACGTTATTTTTTCAAAGTAATGCAATAACTTGCACTACACGCAACACTGAGTAAAAGCACATCACGACTTACCAAACTAGCCGTTCAAAAGTGTCTATGAATACTATTAACTAGATTTTGAACATTATATAATCCCTATATGTTTAGAATCCATATTATGAGTTTTATATACATAATGTAATAACAAACTCATTTTTATCAGATAATTTTTTTTTTCAAAAAATGCAATTTTACCACCTTTTAATGGAGAACCCTTATTAAATTATATATTTAATACCTCTATATATTAAATTTTACATAATAAACATCTTCTTTAGAATCAGGACGTATGAATTTACATTTAATAAATTTTTGTTGTTTTCTAAAAGATTTCATATTTGGGTGAATAGTGAAAAATATTATATTTTAACTGAAAACAACTTTTTTACTCAAAATAATTTAAAGCGTTCAATTATACATTTTAATGGTTTGGGAGTATAAATAGATTATATTTTGTACCATTTAATCTAATGTTATTAATTGGAAAAAATTTCACTTTTAAATTGAACATGAACAAGTATCAAGCTTTTGTTAGTTATTGTATCATCAAAACACGCCTTTTGGATTTAACAATGGGAATTAATTTTAAATTTATAAATGAACCTTATATGTTTTTAATTTTGTAAAATAGACGTAATTTCTTATTTCAAAATAACAAAATTATCTTACAGTGAAATTTTTGTATTTTTCTGAAAACATGCAATTTTTTATGAATAGTGAAAACACTGAATTATAGGTTAAAACAGACTTTTATTTAAATTTATTTTTGGTCAAAATATTTACTTAGTACCTATATATGTTAGATATAATTATACGGAGTCATTTTATAATAATTTTAGATAAATAAAAATTTTATAGAACTTTTCACCGTCTTTTACCTACCTCCTAGGAAAATTTGAAAATTCACATAAAATTAATTTTACCACTTCTATGAGAGGAATTTCAAAAATTAGAGAGAGACAGTTTATATAAGTAAGTAAAATCTGGTTCAATAAGATGAAAATAATTTTTGGTGAATGGTACCTTTTTACTTTTATTTACCACGGTTAAAAGTTAATACGGTAAATTAGTGTAAAAATGATATAATTATTACCCTAACACATGTCCTAATTATATTGGGTAAATATAATTCGACCAAAAACAACCTTATTAAGAAAATATGAACCTCTTTGTCCCACTTGGATAAGATTATGACATTTATTATTATTTAATTCAAAGAAGAGTTAAAAGAGTTAAAATCAATGTTTAAGAACTAAAACATTTTTAATATATGGTTATACATAAGATAAATTCTATTATAAATATTCATTATAAAGATAAAAATATTTCCTACATAAACGTATTTTATTTATAATTTTTAGACTTTAAATAATTTTATTTATTTATGACACAATGGCGATGATATAATTACCTAATTAATGAAATATTATAATAATTGATATTTTAAATACCCAAATAAATATAATTTGAGACTTTTCATGAATTCCACTAATTTTATATGTTAATATGACATTTCATGGTTGATTAAATTAATTACTTTCTAAGTAATAATGCTGTTATGAATATAGGAAAAACAAAATACCAAATAGTGTCAAAATGAACCAAAAATTGTTTTTTAATAAAATATTATATTATTAATTTATATTCTATTCATAAAAATCTATAGATTGGCCAAATAACATATATAATGATATGTGTGTCATTGATGAACCACTTGAGATTCTCTTGTAAGTATATAGTATGCTTCCTAAACATATAATATTGAAATACAAAGAGACATGGTAAATGTCAAACTATTTAACTAAGAGTTAAATCTAAAAGATGAGGTTAATATAGTGACCCAAACCTGTCTAAAACCAATTGGTTGAGTAGATTTATACCCATCACCACCTTAGCCATTTAATAATACTTTTTTTATCCATTAGAAACCAAAACCTATTTTATTATTAAATAATATTTCTAGCTTTTCCTAAGGTTCCCCTCACCCCTCTTATAAAAGGGCACTCCCCCTTCATTCTAATTCACACCATCAAAGCCTTTTGTCTCCGAAAAACCTTGCCCAAATATCCTCTCAACTCACCTCGCTTCATCCTAGAGGCCTTTTTTTAGTCATAAATCCATCTTAAAGAGCCCTTTTGATCAAATTAAAAGGAAGAACCCGAAGAAGAGGTATTAATTTCACCACGCTCTTCCAAGTTCTTTTCTTCTTCCAATTATTATTTCCTTGTTGTTTCCATTCTAAAATAATAACTACAGTATCTTCTATATACTATGATTAATTATAAATATGGTACAAAAAAATTCATTTTTCTATCAATCCTTTAAATGAAATGTCACCATACGTGTGTACGTACGACTTACCGTCTCCACGTCGTGGGGTAATTGTTATTCAATACATTATTATTTGGATGGGTCTAATAATGATGTGTAATTCCGGTAAATAATAAATATTACATTATAATGATTCTGTATATATGATATATCATCCAATTATATATTATTTTAATATCAAAAAATGATATTTTCGCTCATGCGTACATATGGACTACTGTCTCCACGAACGCTATAAGACTCATTCCCCATCATATCCACTCAAGACTATTTTCATTTGATGATTAAAAATGATGTTTAAGGACCTGATATAATTCTGGATATGAATAATATACATCATACCCATAACAAATACGGCTTTTGTAAGAAAAAATATAAAAGAAAACAAGTATGTTAACACCCGAAACGGTGATAATACTAAGATATTATAAACAAAGCAATGTTAAAAGATCATTTATGATATCATATTAATGTATATTATTCTTGTATAATTTAATAAAAATTATTTCACAATTATACAGGAGGAAATACCAAAAAACCGGCCAAGTCCAGCGCCACCATTTATGAGCACTCATGAAAAAACACTGATAAAGGTACTCCCTTTATGTGCAGTTTTTTTACCACTGTTAAAAGGTACCCCTTTATCATCGATATTTTTAGTAGCACTGAATAAGGGGGTTCTTTATCAGAGATTTTTTGAAAAGCGCTGATAAAGGTTCTACATCCAAAAAAAATAATTAAAAAAATGTATTACTATTTAAATATATGGATATAGTTATATTGATATAAATATAATATATTTTTTTTAAAAATAATATATATTTTATAAATATTTTTTTAAATATTTTTTTGAAAAGTATAAATATACAGTTACACTTAATATATAAGATATTTAGTGAAAATGGCTTATAAAAAAATTAAATATATTTTTTTAATTAATAATTTGATAATTATTATGGATTAATAGTGATTTAAAAACAATTTGAAGAATAAAAAATTAAAAAAAATTAAAAAAAATATCAAAAATATGTTGAAAATTCAACTCGATCTTCAAGCGGTCATAACTTTTGATCCATGTGTCTATTTGAGCTCTACCATATATTAAATCGAAGCATGCTATGAGCTCTACACCCCTATCACTCGTGGGGAGCTAGTTCAAGTTTTTTCCGATACCAAAAATTCCCAAAAGGCCTCTAAAACTATGTTTTTAGTCGGGATGCCCCGATTTTTTAACATTTTGGGGGTTTTCATCCACGTTTAAGGGGGTGTTATTGGATTTTTTGGTGGGGAATAAGATTATTCCAAGGTATTACATTCATATTGATATTATGTCTAACATTTTAACATTTTTTATAATTAAATGCTATTTATAATCAAATATATAACAATATATACATATTTTTTATATATTCACACATAAAAATTTATTTATAAATATAAATAATAAAATATATTTATATATAAAATATTTTAACATTATCTAAATAATAACTAATATCCATTTTGTTTTAAATGAAAATATATGAATATATATACCTATATATTAATCTAACTATATATATATATATATTAATATAATTACATATATACATATTAATATAACTATAAATATATATATTAATATCACTATATATATATATTAATATTACTATATATATATTAATATAAATATATATTACTATACGAATAAATAAAACTATATATATATATCATGAAATGAAAAAAAAACTCAAAAATAGAGGAGTGGTAAGGGCTTAGGCGCGCAGGGGGGAAGGACTCGAGTTCAAAACCTTGTGGAGGTAGGGGCGTGCACACATGGGGGAATATGGGTGCTAGCGCTGATAATGGGAGAGGGATAGCACTGATAAAGGGTGTAGGAGGGTGTGTGGGGGAGTTGGAGGAGTGTCAAGGCACTGATAAAGGGGGGCTCAAGTGCTGTTAGAAGCCCCCCCTGAGATTTCTCGAATATTTTTTTACAAATTTTAATTTTTTTACTTTTATCAACGCTTTTAAAAAAGAGCTGATAAAAGGGGTATTTTATCAACGCAAAAAATAATGCGCTGATAAATAACACTTTTATCTGCACATCGTTTTAGTACTGATAAAAGACCCCTTTTATTACTGCTTTTTTAGCACTGATAAAAGGGGTCTTTATCAGTGCTAAAATGATGTGCTGATAAAGGGGACCCCATTTATCTACACATGCCTTAACAGTGCTTTTCTATCACTGTAAAAGGCCATTTTTAGCGCTGATAAAAGGGTTATTTTGTATTATTGAGTATAACCAAAACTCGACTAAAGAAAATTTCAAGGTAAGGGTTTATTTCACAATCTTTTCATTATCCGAGATTTTTTATACGTAATTATCTACCAGTACCTCTTTATCATCCACATTCATGTTTCTTAAAAATTTCTTTCAAAACATTCTTATTATTTTATAGACTATGGGTTAAAGTCATTTATACACTTTTTTGACTTTTTATAGTATTTTTATAAATGAATCTTTCCGTTGTTTTACAAAAAAGGTCTTTTAACCTTTTTGACAAAATTAAGGTAAGAATGCCTTTTTTTAACTAATACGGTTGGTGCAGCTATTTTTTGTCATTACAAAATCATTGAGGCTTCCCATAAAGGATTATAAGAATATTTTCAAAGTAAACATTTTATATTATAATTATGTGACTATTAAATGATTTCAAAAGGAGATATTTCTCTCAAATAGTTTTGATTTCATCTTTGTCAACAACCATTGATGGATTTTAAGTTTATTTGAAGTTGATTTATTATGATACAAAAGATCCATATTGTATTGATGGTTTTGTGATATGTTTGACTTTGGATGTTTTATTTTTATACCATTCATGGTTTATGGAGAAAGTATTGATATTTCATATGCTAGTTTTAATACGAATGATTATGTTATGTTTAAACCAGTCCATATGAGGAATGCATTGGACATAGTAAGTGACGGGTGGAGCCTGCTATAGCTCCTAGATGCATCGGTAGGTCTCATTAGACAAACTAGTGTCTTGGAACAAGGCGTTGACAAAATCTTATTTGTAGTCTTCGCACAATTCCTTGAGTATGTGGTTATGATAGTATCACATTATGCATTCCATCATTATGAAAGTGCTTATTGATATTGCATGTGATTATTCAACTAGTGGAATATCCATGTGAATAAGTAAAGAGAATTATTTCATTTTATCATTTCTATATTATGTAGAAGTTCAAGTTTAAAAGCATTTTTTTTCAGTTATACTTTCCTTAAATGTTTATGCTTATTTATGAAAGTTTCTCCTATATTGTTATCCTTTCTAAGCATCTGATCTCACCCCTTTCTATGTTTTATTTTTTCCAGGATGGGAAGAAGTATTTTATTACTGACCTATATGGATAGTCTGAGGGGATATGAGTGTGGACTATAGAGAGTATGTTGTTCTATTTTTCACTGTATGATGTAATGTAAGACTTATGAATGTATCTAGTATTTCAAGGGGTACTAAACTAATCGATCTTTCGAGACATGACCTTTTGTGATCATGCCAATGTTATGTAATAATGCACAGACTCTGGATAACTGGGGTCGGGGCGTTATAGTTGGTATCATATGAAGTTTAGAAGAAACCATAGAAATTAGATTTAGATAATCTTTGATTATATCACATAGCCCTATGATAGACTTTGAAGAATTGTATATAAGAACTACCTAGAATTTTGGTATTGTCGTGATTTTGTGAGTCTTTCAATCAATACATCCCTGTCTAGATATGAGCAGGTAGAGGCGGCTCTAGCACAGATGTTCCTAGGGTTAAAACCCAAAACATCGCTTTGAGCTAGACTCGAACGGGAGCTGGTGCACGACAATGGGACTTGCAACATTTATGGTTATGACACTCCTGTGGGAAAAGATTAGGATAATTCTCATTTTCTTTAAAAGTCATTATGAAGGATTTATGAGTATATACCTATTTAATGAAAATATTTTTATGGTTATGGATTATATCCATAAACTGTTAAATTTAGGTTAAGTAGTTTACAAGTTTGAAATTATTTATTGAAATTCATAAATTTACCTACAATATGCCATTGTATAGAAATGGCACCCAGTGGAAGGAATGAGAACTCCAGCAACACATATGATCCATAGAGTAATAAGGATCATATCTCTCATGGTATTAAGCCAACAATTAGATGGGAAATAGTCTCCCATGTATTCTAAACATATGAAGAAATAGTATCATGTGTTAATAAAATAACTAATGAATTCTATGAGTCATATGGCTTTGAAGGGAAGTTAGAGAAGAAAAGGATAAAAGAGAGAAAGATGGAAAAAGGGAAGAGGGAAATTATTAATTTTACCATATGTGATAACTATGGGAAGAAACAACTTGGAAATTTCCTAAAGGGAATATGAATTTGTTTTAATTGTGGAGAAAAAGGACACCATGTACATGACTACAAGGGTAAGAAAAAGGTTTCAAATGTACAATGCATATCTTCAAGGAGTTAGGACACTATGTGAACCAATGTCCAAATCATCAGAGTATTCCCCAAATGATGCTATTGAATAATAATCAAGTTATGATACTGCCACAGATGAGGTGTAATGATTATAGTTCTTATGTTGTTATTAAATAATTATTTCATTTGAGTGTTGTATCAATGATTTACTGGTTATAATAATTATGGAGTATATAAGAATATCACTTCAGTTCTATTTCATTAAGGACTTGAGATTGTGTGGAACCAAGAAAAGTGACTCAATATCAGGTCAAATTTTTGGAAAATATATGGTTAAGTGAAAGACAAATCCCAACATGGTTTCGATATTGACGTAGTTATTTTAGAATAATACATGATTGATTTGGATAAATTATATTGGATATTCTTGATTACCTTGAAATTGAATAATGATTTTTACATTCCATATTTATTGGAATTTACAACATTTTTTGGATATAATGAGTATATCAAAAATTATATAAGGAATCAGGGAGAATGAATGTAGTCAATAAGGTTTTATGGTAATTCAGGATGTTGACGTGTTTTAAAAGAATACATGATGAAGGTGTTGATATGATATGACATGGAAAAATGATCTTCTTTGTGTTACCATCGTTATATGTTTTAAACTGTGAGTTTGGACAGAAGAATTTTGGATAAGTATAATCTGAGATTATTTTTTGATTTCCATAAAATGGACAACCTGGAGGTTGGGTGGAAACCT
The DNA here is from genome assembly GCA_963277665.1 of Viscum album. Lineage (NCBI taxonomy): Eukaryota > Viridiplantae > Streptophyta > Magnoliopsida > Santalales > Viscaceae > Viscum > Viscum album. Next base: position 803,203,636 of record OY728166.1, on the reverse strand, counting down.
GTCGCATCCGGCAAGGCCGTGAGTCTTAAACCCGCAACCGAAGGGTGACAAGGGTGTATCACCTACCACTGGCCCATGTGATATCCTGGATTGAATAATATAGTTTTTCTAAAAGTTATGGTAGATGAATTATAAATTCATTGTTTTAGAACCATATACGAATAGGATAAATAGAATATTTTTTAAGTTATATTATCTTTTAGGGTGAAAGATTAGTTTGTGGTAGAAATTAGTTAAAGGATAGAACTCTACTTGTTAAGTATATATATTTTTTCTCCTTCTCTTATTCTATGAAGAAATTAATTATTAATATTTAGTTAAGGGATGTTAAAACCAAATTTTTTATATCCTAATACCTTATGTTTTTTTGAAATGAAGATATTTTAAATCATCATAGATCGATGGCTTTCAGGCCCTCAATTCTACAATTGTTTGTCACTGATGACCTCAATAACAACCTATAAATATTTATGTTTTTCTCCAATTATGTGTCTCTAATTTCCACCAATGTTCTCCTGATGGAGATCATAATTTGGTGGTGACTTTTTCATTTCCCTTTTCCTCTTAATAAGACTAAATTTTATTAACAAAATTTCTGATGTGGGTTTTCCCACAAAGGCATTTTCTATTTTCCACCTTTTATTTTCAAAGAATAATTTTAAATTGTGAGGACGCAATTTATTGAAGGAGGGAATAATCTATCACCCCAAGATTTCATAGTATGTTATTTCTTAAAATTAATTATATAACATGCACTACACGCAACACATAGTTCAAGCGCATCACGACTTACCAAACTAGCCCTTCAAAAGTGGTTCTAAATAGTGTTAACTGAAAATTTGAACATTATACAGTCCATATAATTTTAGAATCCATATTATGATTTTCATAGACAAATTGTAAGAACAAATTCATTTTTTTCATATAAAAGAATTATTTCTCAAAAAATGTAATTTTACGGCCTTTTAATGGAGATCCCTTTTGAAATTAAATATTTGAAACTTTTATATATTCAAATTGACAAAATAAACATATTTTTATAATCGGTACATAATAATTTAATTTAAATTAATTTTTTTTGTTTTTCTAAAAACATTCATATTTGGGTGAATAGTGAAAACTACTATGTTTTAACTGAAAAAAACTTTTTTAGTCATAATAATTTATAGTGTTCAATTATACATTTTAATATTTTGGAAGTATAAATAGATTATAGTTTTACTATTTAATCCAATGTTATTCATTGGAAATAATTTAACTTTTAAATTGAACATGAACAATTATCAATCTTTTATTATTTATTATTTTTTAAAAACATGTTTTTTGGTTTTGACAACAAGAATTAAATTTAAATTAATTAATGCAACTTATATGTTTTGAATTTCGTAAAATAGACATAATTTTTGAATTCATAATATCAAAATTAGATTAGGGTGAAATTTTTGTATTTTTTTAAAAACTCTAAATTTTTTATGAATAATGAAAAACACTGAGTTATTTTTTAAAACCGACATTTCATTTAAATAATTATTTATTTTATTTATATTTATTTTATGTAAAAATATATACATATTACCTATATAAGTTCAAATTAATTCAATGGAGTCATTTTATAATAATTTTAAATATATAAACATTTTATCGAACTTTTCACCGTCTTTTACCTACATCATAGGAGAATTTGAAAATTCACATAAAACATAATTTTACCACATCTGTGAGTTGAATTTAAAAAATATGAGAGACACGGTTGATATCAGTAAGTAAAATCTAGTTCAACAAGATAAAAATAATTTTTGATAAATAGTAACTTTTTACTTTTATTCACCACGGTTAAAAGTAAATAGGGTGATTTAGGGTAAAAATGATATTATTATTACCCTCCAAAATTTCCTATTTCTATTGGCTATGTATAATTCGACCAAAAAACAACCTTATAAATAAAATATGATCCTCTTTGGTCCACATGGATTATATTAGGACATTTATTATTATTTGATTCAAAGAAGAGATAAAACAGTTAAAATCAATGTTCAATAACTAAAACATTTTAAATATAGGGCTATACAAAAGATAAATTTGATAATAAATATTAATTAGAAATATAAAATGACTTCCTACATAATTTTATTTCATTTCTAATTTTTAGACATTAAATAATTTAATTTATTTATGACACAATCGTGATGCAGTAATGACCTAATTAATGAAATATTTAACAAATTGAAATTTTAAATACCCAAATAAATGTAATTTGATACTTTTAATGAATTAGCCTAATTTTATAGATTAATATGAAATGTTAGGTTTTATTAAAAGAATTTTTTGAAGTAATAATTCTGTTATAAATTTAGAAAAAACAAAATACCAAATAGTTTTAAAATTGACATAAAAGAGTTTTTAAAACAAATATTATATTTTTAATTGATATTATATTCTGAAAAATATATGGTTCATTCAAAAGACTTATATAATAATAGTTTTATAATTATTGAACCACTTGGGGATCTCTTGGATGTATATAGTAATTTAATTAACCATAAAATAAAAAAATACAAAGAGACATGGTAAATGTCAGACTATTTAACTAAGAGTTAAATCGAAAAGTTAAGGGTAATATAGTGACCCAAACCTATCTAAAACGTATTGGTTGTGTGGTTTTCAACCCATTCTCACCTTATCCTTCAAATAATCTATTTTTTAGAAATTAGAAAATTAAAATTATTTTTTTATAAAATAGTATTTCTTGCTTTTCCAAACAAGCCCCTCGCCCCTCTTATAAAAGGGCACTCCCCATTCTCTCTAATTCACACCTTTAAAGCCTTTTGGATCAGCCAAACCCTACCCAAATAACCTCTGAACTTCTATAACTTCATCCTAGAGGGATTTCTTTAGTCATAAAGGAATCTTAAAGAGTTCTTTTGATCAAATCAAAAATAAGAAACTCGAAGAAGAGGTAATAATTTCACCACCCTCTTTCAAGTTCTTTTCTTATTTCACTTCTTCTTTCCTTGTTGATTCCATTACAAAATAACAACACCAGTATATTCTATATAATGTTATGTTATTATAAATATGGTACATCCAGATTCATTATTCTATACATCCCTTGAATGACATGTCACCATTCGTGCGTACGTACGGCTTACACTCTCCACGTCGTGGTGTAATTGTTATTCAATTCATTATTATTTGGATTGGTATAATAATGATGTGTAATTCCTGTAAATAATAAATATTACATGATAATGGTTCTGTTTATATAATATACCAAAAAATTATATATTATTTTAATATCAAAATAATGATATTGGTGCTCATGCATGCATACGGACTACCGTCTCCACAAACACAATGATATTTATTCCCCATCGTATTCATTCAAGAATAATTTAAATTGATGATTAAAAATTACATTTACGGACTTCATATAATTATATATATGAATAATATACAACCTACCAATAATAAACATGTCTTATGTAACAAAACATATAAACGAAAATGATTAAGTTAACACCTAAAACGACGATAATACTAAGATATTATTAACATGGAAATGATTAAAGAACATATATGATATCATATTAATGTATATTGTTTTTGTATAATTTAATAAAAATTATTTAACCATTATAAAGGATTCTAACATACACTCGACCAAGTAAAATTAAAAGGTAAGGGTTTATTTCACAATCTTTTCATTATCTGCGGTTGTTTATACTTAATTATCAACTAGGACCTCATTATCATCCACATCCATGTTTCTTAAAAATGTATTTCAAAACATTCTTCCTATTTTTATATACTATGTGTTAATTTCATTTATACCATTTTTTTACTTTTCATAAAGTGTTTTTAAATGAATTTTTCCATCACTTTCCAAACAAGGTCCTTTTAACATTTTCGAAAAAATTAAGGTAAGAATGTCTTTTTTTAACTTATATAGTTGGGGCGGCTATTTTCCACCTTTAAAAAATTTTCAAATCATCCCTTACATAATTATAAGAATAATTTCAAAGTAAATGTTTTAGTGTTAGCACATTCTCCTTCAATCTTAGTGCAACATCATTCAAAACAGCACATAGTGAACTAAATAATAGTGTTAGCACATTCTCATTACTTATAATAGAAAATCCATATGCTCTATAATTTTAGATTAATCATACTAAAAGATTTATTTTTAAACATGTTTTTGATTTGGAAGGAATCTAAACTTTATTATTTTGAAGAAATTTTCTTATTATCACCATTTTCAAATATATAGTATGCATATTATTTCAACTAATGAAATAATTATTTGTCATGAAAACCTTATATATAAATGGTTCAAAAAAAATATAGGTTTTATCTTATACCTTTAAATAAATTAATATTTTCTAATCATATTGATGTATAATAATTTATACAACCATGGATTTTATTACTGACCTAAAAATAAATCGTAACTATATCTATACATGTATATGTGTGTGTGTGTGTGTGTGTGTGTGTGTGTGTGTGTATGTGTGTGTGTGTATCTCATGAATAACGTACATGAAACCATTTCATGTAATTTATTTTGAATCATATAAAACCAAAATATATCCTAGAGAAACTATGGTGTGACTGTATAAAACCCCACATTTTGAGAATAGATCCTCATATTCTAGTATATAGTAATTTCCAATGAAAAGTCCTATAATTCGTTATTCCATTCCTACGAAGAGCTTCAGTTAAAATATAAATCTATCATCAAATTTGTATGAATATTAATAAAAATTAATGATTAAAAACATTACTAAATAAAAATACTACCCCTATTGAAAAAAAACTAAATCATTCATTACACATATTATATAACTACTTGTATGAAAAGTTTCATAGTTACAAAATGGAATTTAATTAATGTAAATTAAATCATCTCAACATTCATATTTTAAGTAACATTAATACCTAAATATTAAATATAGATTAAAATAAAAATATGAAAAATTATAATACTTGTCAACAATTAATATAAATTTAGAAAATAATAATATGTAAAAAAATTTAAAAATTATTAATTTCATGAAATTTCTACATAAGTCGGAATCCAAGATCTAAGAATCTTTTTTTAAAAAATTCATTTCAAGAAAATAATCTCTCAATGGTCATTCCTTCAAGTATTCATTGGTTTATTTATTTTACCCATTTTAGAAAATTAAATTTTCATATGTCATACATTGAACCATGGATTTTGACTCTTTTTGACAATGTTGTTTTTCACATGTAAATCTAATACAGATGAAATGTGACTATTTTTTTTAGATCTACAATGTGAATAATAATATTCCATTTTTTATATAAAAAATACTAACATTTATCTAAAACAAATTCATATTAAAAATATAATATGTAAAACATGATATGGGTATATTAGACATTGTGATGGTTTTGTAAAAAAACCAATGTAGCTTCCATTTTACAAACTATTTCTTACTAGGTTGTAGCCATCACTACAACAACTCAATTTTTAAGATGTTACACTTCGATATATTTTAAATAATATTTTCAGATTAAGGTGTTTAGTTAGGATAGAATTATAGGCCCCATAGAGCCTCAATATTAATATATGAAAGATAATAAATATAATATATCACACACATGTATTTTTTCAAAAATAATAGAATTTATCCATAAAAATGTATCATATAGAATAATTAAGACCACCATTAAATCCAAAAATGGTTATTTTACCATAGATGTGACATAATTTTGGTATGTTTTTTGATTTTTTGATGGAATTAAATCACTAACTAGTATTAGATAAAATAAAATAAAATTTTAATTTTATTATTGTTTTTCAAATTAACATTTAAATCTAGGTGAAACACTATTTATAAATCCTTTATAAAAATTTCTAGTGTTATCTACATGACCCAATACATTTTAGGATAACAACCATGGGGAGAAACTTTGAGTGTGATCAATGATATTTTCAAAGATACCAATGAAAATAGTATATTATTAAATGAAATATCATGTTAGAACAACTTCATCAATGATCGGTCCAATCTGAGGTAGGGCATTTGATTTTTTTCTTCATTTCTGTTTATTAAGAAAAAAATTATTATTTATTTTATATATTAATTAAAAAATCATTTTATTATATTCCCATTTATTAATCTTATTTTCATCCTAGAATTATGAACAAAATATTTATTCTTTTACCCAAGGAATCATTAGTATTTTCATCAATTAATGACATCTCATATGAAAAAACATTCATTTCATGCTTTTTTTGGATATCTCAATTTATAATTATTTTTTCATTGGTATTTAATTTACCCAATACTCCGACCATATCAAGGAAATTGATTTGGTTGTAGAATTCCATTCTCAATTTTCTTATATCATTATTATGGAAACAAATGCATGGATTTGGGAAATGGATAGTGACGAAAATGATAAAGAAATAAAAATGGTGGATTTATTGCTTCTGGCTATATAGGTTATGTATTATGGAACATTGGTTGACCTATATGGATGAATTTTTAGAGAAAATGATGGATGGAATAAAACTGTCAATGATGTTATAGGTTAAGTCAACATGGGTTTTGGGAATTTTTGTTGAGAATCACTGTGTAATTAATTGAATTGTAAGTGAAAGAAGATAAATGTGATTATATGTAAATTATATAAATTTATGATATAAAATGCATGTAATTCTATAGAACATGTGATGTGTGGAACCCTATGTGTGGTGGTGGTGGTTTACACAGAGATATATATATATCACACATCTGGTGGAAAACCCAAATTTTGGGTGCTGCTTAGCAGGAAATCTCATTATATTTAGGGAGTACACACCTAGGAATCCATGTGACCTCACACATCTTTTGTTATGGGGCATATGGAGTGTAATCTAGATAGAACACAAACATGGGTAGATATCAAATGTCATTTATCATACCGACAAACCATGTATATTTAGAATAATTTTCCCTATGAGATTAAAATATATGGGTATAATCTAACATAGTGTGACATGTCACATACCCTTCCATGGACACACTATATACTCTTTTGGGGTAAGTTAGATCCCTAGATCTCTTTGGTACAGTTTTGGTTTCAGTAGGTACATTCCCTCAGTCCATCCCTATTAGAGTTAATTTTGTATTCATGTCCAGAGTATAGGGTGAGTGATCCTCTCAATGGGATAGCTTTAATTAGATGTAGTCTTCCCTTCAACAATATTTTGGTTTGATCCTCTATCTATTCCTTTCATATGTTGGGTTAGTAATCTCATTCCTAACGCCTAAAAATTTTGAAACCCTTCCATGTGGGTTATTCTAGATAGGTCCATGTATCCACCATAGGCTTTGGGTGTGATACCCTACCATTGTACAGACATATTATGGGTTTCAAAAAAGTGTTTCAAGATGGAATGTTCTCAAATGTGTTTCATCAATGTTATTAGGACCTAGGGAGTGAGATCACCATGATGAATGTTACCTAGATCCCTCTGTATAATCTCTAATATGGTAAGTATAAAGGAACTCGAATTGAATCATGGAGTCTACTATGTGTATATCAGGGTTATTTGTTCATTTTCCATATTTTTACAATTATTAGTTAACTCCCTATTTCATTCTACTTGTTTGAATATTTCAAAGTTCCATACTAGAAATTATTATAGTCACCCCTGATTGGGATCAGAAGGAATATGTTATGCCTTATATAGATGATATAAAAAATTAAGGATTCCTTGTTAGATCAGGAGTACGAGTATCTTTGTTGTGTTAAATAGACCAAAAATTGATCATATATATATATTTTCAATATAAGTCCCCTTATTCTAAGATATTCAGATTCTTATCCTTATTTGGGGAGAATTTATTTGGATCTTTTTTATTTCATCACTATTTAGGAATTCTAAGATACGGGGTTAGATTTTATACATGAATTTATTTTATCATGTATACACATTTCTTCATTATGATGGTTTATGGAGATTTTTGTGTGTGGTATTATGCATGTCTATTAGGGTAAGGCCTCCCATGTGTGTGATATGCCTAACTGATTCAAGTTACTGGCCTTTAGACAATTAGAGGTTGTATTGGATGTCACTCTAGGATTACTGCTAGTTAGTTATGACCCAGTCAGTCAAGTTATGATATAATAGTATTAGAGATACGTTTTGATCCTATGTCTTTTGAGTTATGATACCGACATTCTCCCTCCACACCACTCCAATATCATTCTTATTAACTCTGTAATTATTAGAATTATTTTTAGGGAAAACATAAGAACAACCATCACATAGGAATGGGTTTTTTAAAATTCTATATGGAGTCATCTCTAATGACATTATCTCTAAACCTTATTTCATTTGGATGTTTTTATAATGCCTCCAAAATGATAGAAATATTGGATTCTATGTTTGAATCTCGATCATGATTCTCTAATTGATGAGGCCTCAGTCCAGTGGAATGTGTAGAAGGAAGATTCTCTAGGTGTATTTCCAAAAGTATATCCATTCATTGATTATCTTATTTTTTCCATCAGTACTAGAAGATGATGTGTGTGGGATGGGTTTTACTCATAATTTCCCAAGGAATATACTTTATAGGTTTTTTTAGAAAACCCTTAGGATATAGAGGAATGAATTGTGGGAATATAAAGAGTTTATCAACTTTTTTGGACCCCTTCCCAACTAGATGATGGTCCGAGCAGTGATCCTTCTCGATTGACCAACAGGGACATGGTGGATCATGATGATATGTATGCAAGATAAGTTTTCTCTTTCATTGATAGATTTCAAGTTCCACTTTAGAGAGGAGTTTTATTTAGCATTGTTGTGTGAAGTGATTATCCAATAGCTTCTAAAAAACCAGTTGGGTAGAATGACCCTCAAAAAGTATGCATTGTGAATCTCTAACTTCTCATGGTATTCCATGGAAATGGTTTATGATAAACACTTTCATAGAATGGACATTGAAAATGACATTTGTCAATATATACAGCATGAATTTGCATCCTATTTCATTTATTATTATTCTAGGTTAGTAGATAATTCCCTACTTATGGTGGGATTTTTAATAGATCATTTTCTAGACATTTGTTCTGGTACTAGAAACCTTAGAGATGAGACTTCAATAGTGAGTAGCTGATGTCAGACTTGTGGATCATGGTGCATGAGGTGGATTTTGTGACAGTCATAGGATAGTGGTTTTTATACCCATGGTTATGATGTAGTTTTTAGCTATCTAGTTGATATTTTATTATTCTCCTATGATGGGTGGGGCCATATAATGTTGGATTTACCTACCCATTAGGCAGATAACTAAGAAGAATTCTATGGTACACCTGCACAAAGTAAATGGCTTGATTAGGGAGGCTCATATGGTTGCTAACTAGGGATTAGAGCATATAGAGCTATGAAAGGTGGCTGATGTTATGATCTATTACCACAACTACCACCTCTATGAGGCCTACCATGGGATCAAGGAGTATGTGGTCAAAGATGTGGATAGCTTTAGATAGTGGAGTTTTATGACCCATAGCTTCCAGGTATAATATAAGGTAAAATGTTTATATCTTCTACATTAGATTCATCTTTTATAGACACATTCACAAGCCACCATTTTCATATTGCATCTATTTTTTGATAAATAGATATCACAATGTATCCTTTAGCTTAATGTTTGCGATTAGAGACTCTTACTAGGGGAGATTCAACAATCACACTATTTTGTTGATAGTGTGACCTCACTCTTGGAGTAGATAGATTCATATGGGATCACTTAATATTCATGAAGAGTACATATAATGTAATTCTAGGTACATAATGTCACTCTAAAATTAATGCATATATTATCTATTTTAGGATGAGGATGTAGTTAATCTGGGTAGATGGTACTAGGTTTTACATCATTGTTGAGAGGGGATCATAGGAAGAGTTTAATGGGAAAATATATAGAAGTATACAACTGATTTTTATTATGTTTGATACTATAATCCTTAGTGAATTATACATAATGAGAATTTAATTCCCTATAGTAGTGGTACTGTATAAGGATGTATTTCCTAAGGATGTGTCATGAAAGACTTTGAATGCCTAGTGTACCCTTCTAGGAAGACGTAGTATTGTTATCCAATATTGTGCATAAGAATATGAGGTTATGCATAAATTTTTATTTCATAAACCAAATGACTATCAATAATAAGAATCCACTTATGAGAATCTATAACCTCTTGGATTAGTTAAAAGGGGTGAAATATTTCTGAAATATTGACATCTGGTTGGGTTATCACTATCTCTGAATTTCGGAGGATATGATAAAGATGGAATTCTGGTGTCCCAATGGTTACTATGGGTATTTTATATTCCCTTCATCAGGATCATCGCCCATGTATTGTTTATATGACTCATGAAAAACATAATTCATCCATTTTTTAGAATGGTTCATAATATTCAACATATATGAAATCTTTTGTTACTTATTCTCAAATAAGTAGAATTTTATATGTTTGAGGATGGTCGTGGATATACATTGAGAGTGCCATAATTATTAGAATCTATCAATGTGTTATTTTTTTATTTGAGAGGTCCACATTCATAGACATGTCATCTCTTAGTAGTGAGTATTAGTGGTCCAAAAAAGATCAATGCAGTGAAATCGTGGCAGCTACCTAAGGGAATGAATGAGGTGTGGTGCTTCCATGGGTCATTGAGATCTTATCAGAGATTCATCACAAATTGTTATTGGATATTTCAACCTATGAATTCCTTGAACCTAGAGGGGAATCCTTTCATATTGATGGATTTTTCAGTACTATTTTCATGATCAATGTTAGAGGTTTATAAGTACCACTATATTGATACTATAATAGCTGGGTGTTTAGTACATGGTGTTTAGATATTCTTCCAGAGTTGGGCATGGATGCATTACCAAGAAGATGTTGGTAGTGATTGATTATGGTTCTAGTCAGCTAGGACCTTAGGAGAAAAATTATGTGACCCCTGGTTTAAAGAAAACAGTAGTATTATTAATCTTGATGTCTTGGAAATGCAATATCATGGGGTTGATGTTCATCATCAATTTCTTATTATTATTGTATCATGTATATTTTCAAACAGAAATATTTTAACATGAGGATGAGATAATGGATAGAGGTCTTATAGGAAAATTATTTTTATTTATTTTATATTGTATGTAAATGGAATGAGTTGGTAGATATTCTTAGTAGGATATTCTATTTATAGTTGTTGAGCTGGGAAATTGTGAAATTATCCTATTTGTATTTTAACATTAGAGATGATGATGGAGTAGTGTATATGTCATCAATGGTTGTGAAACAAACACTTCTTTAGTGTTTCTAGGATGCCTGGTTTGGGGATATATATTGTGAGGTATTTCATGACCAGATATGCATAGAACATACTTCTAATAGATTCTCCTAAGATTTAGAGCATGCTATCCTTTATCATGGTTGGACAACACCAATGATCATTTTAGAAGAAAAGGTGTTGGAGGAGTTTCATGCATAAACCATGGTGTTACATCCAAATGTGGTGAATATGTATCAGGATATTCCTCATTATTATTAGTTTCATGGGATAAATAGTACTATTATGGAGTTTAAATCTAGATACACCACATACCAATAAGTGAATGATAAACACTATGTTCTATTGGGTTTGACCTAACCCCTCCAGGTTCTCAAGTGTTAGGTGGATTGTATCCCAATAGATTTTTATATAGGGATTCATTGACCATCTATAGTTCATGATTCTCTCTTGGTGTAACACCCCAAGATTTCATAGTAAGTTATTTTCTTTAATGTAATTCAATAGTTTGCGCTACATGCAACACCAAGTTCAAGCGCACCATGACATACCAAACTAGTTGTTCAAAAGAATTTATGAATATTATTAACTGAATTTTGAATTTTATAAACTCCATATAATTTTATAATCCATATTATGTGTTTCTTAAACATAATATAAGAAAAAATTAATTTTTAAAAAAAATGAAATTTTACCACCTTTTTATGGAAAACCCTTTTTAAAACCAATATTTGACACTTTTATATATTAAATTTAATGAAATTAAATTATTCTTTAGAATTAGGACATAAAAATTTATTTTTGATAAATATTTGGTACTTTTCGAATAACTTTTATATTTTAATGAATACTGAAAAATACTAAATTTCAATTGAAAACAACTTTTTTAATCGAAATAATTTATATCGCAAAATTATGCATTTTAATGGTCTGGAAGTATAATTAGATTATATTTTTATCAATTAATACAATGTAGGTGAATATAAGTACTTTCAAATTTAAATTGGACATAAACACGTGTCAATCTTTTGATAGTTTTAACTTTTTAAAACCCCGCTTTTCGGTTTTGACAACGGGAATTAATTTTAAATTAATGATTGAAACATATATGTTTTGAATTTGGTAAAATAGATTTCATTTTTGAATTCAGAATATAAAAATTATCTTACGGTATATTTTCTGTATTTTTCTGAAAACATTCAATTTTTGATGAATAGTGAAAAACACTAAGTTATAGATAAAAACATACATTTTATTTTAATAATTATTTATTTTATTTAAATTTTTTTTAAGTAAAAATAGATGCATAATATCTATATATGTTCAATTTAATTCATTTTTGTCATTTTATAATAAAATTAGTTGTATAAAATTTTATTGATCTTTTTACTGTCTTTTACCCACCTCCTAGGAGCATTTGCAAATTTAAATAGAACATAATTTTACCACATTTGTGAGTTGAATTTCAGAAATTTGAGAGAGATAGTTGAAATCAGTAAGTAAAATGTGGTTCAATAAGTTGAATATAATTTTTGTTGAATAGTGACTTTTTACTTTTATTTACCACTATTAAAAGTAAATATGGTAATTAAGGGTAAAATTCATATTATTATTACCATAACACATCTCTTAATTCTATTGGATAAGTTTAATTCGACCAAAAAACAACCTTATAAATATTATATGATCATTTAGGTCCACTTGGATTAGATTAGGACATATATTATTATTTTTTTATGAAGAGTTAAAAGAGTTAAAATCAATGTTTAATAACTAAAACATTTTAAATATTGGGTTATACAAAAGATAAATTAAACTATAAATATTATATATAATGATAAAAATATTTCATACAAAATTATATTTTATTTATATTTTTTAGACATTAAATAATGTAATTTATTTAGGACACAATGATGATGTAGTAATTTCCAAATTAATAAAATATTAAAATAATTGTTATTATAAATATCCAAATAAATATAATTTGAGACTTTTTATGAATTCCAATAATTTTATAGGTTAATATGACATGTTAGGTTTGGTTATATTAATTTTTCTAAAAGTAATAATGCAATTATTAATTTATCAAAAAAAAATACAAAATAGTTTCAAAATTGACATTAAAGAGTTTTTAAAAAAATATTGTATTATTAATAGATATTCTATTCCAAAAACATTGAGGATAAGAAAAAGGACATAAATAATATTATATATTTCATTAATGAACCACTTGAGGTTTTTTTGGAAGTTTATAGTTATTTTATTAACCATATAATATTAAAATACAAAGAGACATGGTAAATGTCAAACTATTTAACTAAGAGTTAAATCAAAAAAATAAAGTTAATATAGTAACCCAAACCAGTCTAAAACCTATTGGTTGAGAGGTTTTCAACCCATACCTACCTTATCCTTTAACAAATTCATTTTTGAGGCATTAGAAACCGAAAATATTTTTTTATAATATAATATTTCTAGCTTTTCGTATGGTGCCCCTCACCCCTCTTATAAAATAGCACTTCCCCTTCTCTATAATTCACTCCTTCAAAGCCATTTGGCTTGCCCAACCCCTGCCCAAATACCCTCCCAAATGTCCACCCTTCATCCTAGAGACCTTCCTTTAATTAGAATGACAACCTATAGATCCCTTTTGATCAAATAAAAAGGAAGAACCGGAAGAAGAGGTAAATATTTCCTCACCTCTTCCAAGTTCCTTTATTCATCCACTTCCTCTTTCTTTATTTTTTATATTATAAAATAATAACTCTATTATATTCTATATACTGTGATGTTATTATAAATATGGGACAACCATATTCATTATTATATCTATCCTTAAAATGACATGTCACCATACGTTTGTAAGAACGGATTACCGTCTCCAAGTCGTGGTGTAATTGTTATTCAATACATTATTATTTGGATGGGTATAATAATGATGTATAATCGATGTAAATAATAAAATTTAGATGATAATGATTCGGTATAAATTATATTCCATCCAATTATATATTATTTTAATATCAAAAGAATGATATTGTCGCTCGTGCGTACGTATGGATTACAGTCTCCGCGAACGCGATGAGATTCATTCCCCCATCGTATCCATTGTAGAATAGTTTTCATATATGATTAAAAATAATTTTTAAATAATTAATATAATTCTGAATATGAATAATATACATTCTATCCATAACAAGCATTACTTACATTACAATCCAAATAAAGGAAAACGAATCAGTTAACACCCGAAACGATGATAATACTAAAATATTTTTAACAAATAAATATTAAACGATCATATATGTTATCATATTAATGAATATGATTCATTTATAATTTAATAACTATTATTTCACCATTATACATAATGTTAACCTACCCTCGACCAAGAAAAGGTACTAGGTAAGGGGTTTCTTATCTCACTTTTAATTCCATGAGATTTCCATTGTTCTCCACTTATTTATTGCATGTGGTGTATTGTGTGCTGGAATTTGATATATATTATCATTATTATTTTTATATTATTTATATTCTATGATTAATTTGGTGGTTATAAACTTTTTTTCATATGACTCGATGGATTACAATGAAGTTGGGGGTTTTCATATCACTTTTCTTCCAAGGATATTCATGCTATATTGGCCAGTATTTCCTTTTGTGTGGAGTATTTACTTCCCCAAATTGTATTCTATTTGTAATATAATTTAATGTATGGGTATTTACATCTTCATTGCATTGTACTTCTTTCATGGGGTGTAAATTTCATATGTTACCAAATCGGTAAGGGAATTTTAAATTTCAATTTCCACTCATTGGGATTTACGCATACATTATTATTATTTTACTCCATGATTATGTGTGGAATAACTATTTATTATTTGTGTAGTAATTTCCACTCACCATTCTGTGGATATTCCTTTGATACACATAATCACTCTATTGATAAATTCTCAAGGCATTGATATGAACTTGATATGAGTAATTTTAACTCAACCTCCATTTATTTAGATAAACATCCAATTCATTGGTGTTGTTTTTACAAGAATATGTGTGAATGTACTATGATTGATTTACACTGAATATAAAATTATATTTAGTGTATTAATAGTTTTTACATAGAATTACGTCGTTGATTTATCCTTAACCAAAGGATACACTATTTTACAGAGATTTTATCTCAGTTTACATTCCATTGAGACTTCTTTGTTGTTATACACCAATTCACTTTTATACTGTGTATATAATGTACTTTGACATAGTATATAATGAATCCCTTTATTCTCATGATATTATAAAGTTTTGATTACTTCAATTATTTGTATTCAAGTGTCTCTCTTTTGGATATGAACTCTAACTAAATTATCATTTTAAATATTTTAATGATTTATTAATCAAAATCATTCTCATTAATGTCCATGATTTAAAAATGGTTTTAAGGAAATATTTATATGGACATTAATGTTTTAAATTTTAAATTCCTTTTAAAGGTTTCAAATTGGCATGAGACACTTTGATTCAAAAATCTATTTTTAAATAGATTCTTAATAAATAGTGTGACTTTTAAATGTTTTCAAGAAAAGGGGGGGAATTTCTATCAAATAGTTTTGATGATTATTTTAATATATGTCAATAACCTTCATTATTCTCGATTGAGATTAATCTATTATAATAAAATCTTCCATATTTTATTCAATGAGTTTTGTTTGACTGTGGATGTTCTATTTTTATACCATTCACGGTTTGTGGATAAAGTATTGACATTTCGTATGCTAGTTTTAGTATAAAGGTTTATGTTATGTTTCAAAATTTTCATATGAGGAATTCATTGGACTTAGTGTGTTACGGGTGGAGTCTTCTATAGCTTATCGATGCATCGGTAGGTCTCATGAGACAAACAAGTGTCTTCGCATAAGGCTTTGACAAAATCTTATTTGTAGTCGTGGAACGTGGCCTTGAATATGTGGTCGTGAAAGCCTGGAATTATGCATTCCATAATTATGATATTGGATATTGATATTTCATTTGATTATTCTACTAGTTAAATATCCAAGAGAGTATTTAACAGAAATTATTTTGATTTTATCATTTCCATATTGTGCTGAAGTTCATGTTTAAAAGGCTTTTGTTTTAGTCTTATACATTTCCTTAAATGTTTATGCTTATTTATGAAAGTTTCTGATATATTGTTATACATACTGGGAATTTTATATCACCCCATTCTATGTTTAATAATTCCTAGAATGTGAAGAATTATATTATCACTGACTTGTAGGGATAGTATATGGGATCTTAGTGTTGTCTATAGAAACAATGTTGTTGTAGTTTTTCATTTTATGATGTAATGTAAATATTATGAATGTATCTTGTACTTACAAGGCTACTAAACTAATTGTTCTATCGAGAGTCAATCTTTTGTGATCCGGACAATGATATGTAATAATGCATCGAGTCTGTGCATCTAGGGTCGGGGTGATACACTGGGTGACAATACATTAGCTCACTAATTCATCCCACATCCTATCTGTTTGAGTGTAGAGTTAGTGGACATCCTAGGGAAACATTATGTGAAAGGTATAGCCTCACTTCACCAAGTTCCCTAAATGATTGTTTTAGACAATAATTATCACATCATGTATAAATTATAGAGATTATAATCAGAATATTCGTGAAAATAGTTATGGATGAGTATGAATATCTTCCCTCGGATAGTTGGATAGACTGAACTGACCATTCTGGTCCTTGATGATATGTTGTGGGATTACATGTTGGATTTTACACATAGTTTTTTGGATCACCTAAACTATATGTATTTTGAGTATAATAGTAGTTAGCAATCCATAATTACTGTGAAATCATTTTGCCCATGTGCATGAGACTCTGAAGGTCTTGTCTATGTTGGATGGATCCATGGGAGACAGCCCTTGTAATGGCATATTTTGTGTAAGGGGTGACCAAGAAGGTGTAGAGAATCCAATAGTAGATAAGTACTACATAGATCCTCCATATTTCTTACATGAAATGAATAGGGTATCCTTTAGACTTCAACGAGGGAGACCATATGTTTCTTAAGGTATCACCTCAGTAAGAACTATAGATATTTTGAGGAGGTTTCAAGTTATATATGAGGTTCATTGGCCCCATAAAGAGAATGTATAGGTTATGTAGGGTTTAGTATCACTTAGACATACCACTATAGTTAGACCAGTTTCAATACATTTTCTATGTGTCATAGCTGAGGGGATAAATTCATGATCTATCATCTGCTATTGACTAGGTAGAGCTAGATATTAATGATGTAATTACCTTCTAAGAGGACCTCGTGTCTATTAAAGATGGTCATGAAATGATCCATCGTGGGTGAGAGATTATATTAGTGTGTGTTTTCTGGCAACATGCAAATCCTCAAGAGATAACCTAGGAGTGGAAGAACCATATGTAATCCTAGTACCCTCACATGTTTCAATATGGGTTTTCTTTTCAGGATAATAATACAAGATGGTGGGGATAATTTAACTACACCATTTTTTAATGTATGATGCAGTGATATAATTTAAAGAATATTTTTTGAGTAAGGAATGGTTTATTTTTGAATTTTGGGAACTATAGGATCTTGATATTAGTATATGTAACATATAAAATAGAATATATCCCACAAAATTATTATTTTTTAAATAATCTAATTTATCTCCAATAGTGTTTCATATTAAAAAAATTTGACCTCCATTTAATCTATTACATAGGTTTTACCCTAGATGTGCTATATTCTTGTTCAGCATTGTATGCTTTGGTATTATGGAGTCAATAAATGATATTAGATAAAATAAATAAATTAAAATAATTAGTTGATTTGTGATATACATAATGTTTAAATTTAGAAGAAACTCTATTTGTAACTTCACTATGAGTGTTTATAGGGTTAGATTCATAACCATAGAGATTTGAGCTAAGCTACTATGGGGAGAAACTTCTAGTGTGATCGATGAGATTTGTAGAGACAACAAAATAGTATAGATTCATCAATGACCTCCTCTGGAAGAACATCTTCTTCATAAATTGATCCATTATGTCTTAGGGAGTTTTATATTTTTGGTTATTTATTATAATTATTTTAAAATGATTAACATAAATTAATTCAATTAGAGAATAATTCATGGATTTGATTTTTGAATTCTCATATAAAATTCATTTCTATTTCTAGGATATGGAATTTGTGAGTTATTATTTTTTCTAATGACCCTCTATATTTTCTATCATCAAATGATGGCACAACCGAACAATATAGAATTTTTTTTATTAATTTATTTTTTTATTTTCCCCCCATTCTTCCTTCATCATTGGTATCTCATTTGAATAGATATTCATATTTATAGGGGAACTTGGTTTGATGCATTATTATTATTCAAATATATCATGGATCATATTTTCAACATCACAAAATAGAATTTTATAGTGGAGGATTGTATATGATAATGGTGGAATACTAAATTTGGATCAAAATTTTACAGCTATACGAGTTTTGGAATGAAGAACATTGGTTTCTTAATATGGAGGTATTTTTGGAAACAATAGTTTTTATATTGTTTATAGAAATATTGACTGAGAATAATGGTATAAACAAAGATGATAATGGTGTGTGAAAATATGCATGAAGATCTTGAAATTATAGAAATGAATGATATGCATAGCATGTAGTATGGAAGAACACGCATCGCGTGGAAACCATTATGTAGTAGCGAGTGTTTACATGGAGATTTAAATGTCAAACATCATGTGGGGGTCCCACATGTTGTGTGATCCTTAGCTGGACAACCTGGTATGTATAGTTCGTGCATTTCAAGGACTTTATATGACCCCCAAGCCATGTGTGATGGGGAAAACACCATGTATTATATAGAGTACAGAGACATGGGAATATGAATCTTGTCCAGTAGTATGAAAATACCTCTGATATATAGTGAATAACATGTAGTGTGAGATGGTATGACATGAGTACAACCAGCCATAGTGAGACAAGCTTTGTAACCCCCTGTTGAACACGTCATATACTCATTTTGGGGTTCGTTAGAGCCCTTGATCTCTTTGGTTATGTTTTTATTTTTTTGAGTATATTACCTTATTCATTCCATATGAGGCTATAGTGTGGAATCCCATCTAAGATACAGATGACTGGACCCATCTATAAGCTATATCTAAATAGTGTTAGGTTTCCCTCCTCATTGGCTAGGTTGTTCTCATCTATCTTCTTCTTCCTATGATTAGGTCAAGTATCCCAAACCAAACACCCATGACATGTGTTTCCAATCCTAGTGGGATATATATTATATTGTAGGGTATCCCCCATATGACCTAGGTGAAATCCCTTATCTGTGTACTAACAAATTATTTGTTCTAGTGAGTGCTTCAACATGGAAATTCTTAATGAGTATTACTTCTCAGGTGAATTCAA
Source organism: Viscum album (assembly GCA_963277665.1). NCBI lineage: Eukaryota > Viridiplantae > Streptophyta > Magnoliopsida > Santalales > Viscaceae > Viscum > Viscum album. Next base: position 803,183,870 of record OY728166.1, on the reverse strand, counting down.
TTTATGTTATTGAAATTTTGTGAGTGATTCCACCATAATGAGCATTACTATGGAACCTCAAGAACAATATGTAGGATATAAATGATAAAAAAACTCACCATGAGGTTTTGAATTTAGTTATTTTAGGGTTTCCTATTGGGAATGTTCATACTCTACCCAATAAGGGATTTTTCGCATGTTTCATATCTTATGTAGATGAAAACCCTTCTGATGGAGTCCTAGGTAGAACAAGAATACGTGGATCCTGGTAAGGTTTAGAAGACCACTGATAGATTCAAGAGATTCAATTTCATAGGATCCCACTTTTTCAAAGTTGTTCATAATTATTTTACAATTTTAGTGGGAATATATTTTTCTCCTTGGTATTTCCCCACTACATTGGAATACTCTGATGTGGGATTAGATGTTATGAGTGAATTTATAGAATATGTTATTTACTATTATGAATTTTGTTTCTGTATAGATATATGTGTTTACATATTCATTAAACTACGTAATAACATGTTTCTCTGTGTTTTAATAATCACCAATTTCTAGCACCTGAACTATTAGATACGGGCTTAGAGATTCACTCTTGACATTTGTTTGTTAAGAAATCCCTTGTGTGTTGGGTAATGACAATCCCTATAGCACCATGATATTTTAAAAAAAAATTGGTTTTGTTTGATATAATATTCAACATGAAAAACCAATCTTAAATGACTAGTAAAATCTTTTTCCTAAAATCTTTTTTGGAACACACAACCCTGAGTATAAATGAACTGTAATATAGTATATCGTTATAATATACCTGCTAAAATGGAGGATATGAATAGAACTGACTAAATTATGAAAATTATATTAATCTAATAGTTATAAAATTACTTTTATGTTTATCCATTGATTGAAAAAAAATCTCTAGAAAGAAAAATAAATCATTTCTGAAAAAAAAAATTTCTAAAAGGCGGTTTCATCGCAATTTGTGCACATACTGTAACACCTAGTTGTTTTTATGAATAAAATTCTTTAAATAATTTTAATTCTTCAATATCTTTTACTACACGCAATCATGAGATTAAAAAACATTGATGCACCCTTGGTATAAAATTTATATTATATCTTAGTATTTAGGTTAGAAATAATATATTTAACTAACTAATTAATATTTATTATGAATTTATTAGCTACTAATTATTTATGAAAAATATAAATCAAGTATATGTTTATATTTTTTTCAGTTAGGTGAATTAATATTTGTAAAAGAAATTTATGAAATATATATTCTATATAATTAATAATTTTTTTTATATTCAATCAATAGATATCATAATCATAGGGTATGAATAAATCACATTAGATAGATAAAAACTAGTATTTTTTCAAAAGGGTAATTTTACCTCTTTTTAAGGGAAACACTATTTTAAATTAAAAGTTGGACAAAATAATAATTTTTAACTAAAATAATAAGATTCTTATATAGAATAAAGATATAAAAATTTATATTTATTGATATTTTTTTTATTGCATTTATGTTTTGATGAATAGTAAAAATATACAATATTTTAATAAAACAGAACATTTTTTAAACAAAAAGAATTTTTATAGTTAAATTATATTATTGATTAGTTTTATAGTCCAACTATATTATATTTTTATCAATTAATATAATATAGGTCATTGGTATTAATTTCACATTGAATTCATATGTAAAAACAGTTCATTATTTAATAAAGTTTTAACATTTACAAAATGATTTCCCTTTCCAACAATGAGATAAATTTTTAATTAATTACTAAAAATTATATGTTTCAAATTTTAAAAAATGTATTCAATATTTTTTCTGAGTATTTACAAAATATGTAAATTTATTTCCTTTTATTCATTATTAATTGTTCATTTAGTAATTTATACTAATATGGTAAAAGTATAAATCGGGTAATTATGGATAAATAAATGTTATTAAATTACCAAAAAACCTATCCTAATTTAATTTGATATGTTTTTTAAACCTAAATCATTCTTGGGATGAAATAATTCCATTTAGATGTGACATGGAAGAGATTATTACATTTAATTTATTTTATTTAAAAAATGTTAAATATGTCTTACTCAAAGTTTAATAATTATATCATTTCTAATATAGGGTTATATAGAAGATAAATTTGACAATAAATACCCATTTTAAATATAATAATATTTTATTTATCCTTGAAATTTATTTTCAATTTTTTGGAAATAAATAATTACCTTAATAGCTTATACATTAATGTTACCAAAATTAATTAATTTTTCATAAATAAATAAAATAAATTTTTTTGAAATGATAATAACCATTAAAAGAAAATAAAACTTGACCGAATATTATTGGTCAAGTATATATTGGGCATATTTATTCATGTGTTTTTTATTGACCATTTGGATCCATATGTAAAAGATTATGACAATTATAATATTTTATTTAAAGTGATGTTAAAGTTATCACATTCCCGTTTTTATTAATAGAAACTATTTCATGTAAGATTTATTAGAAGTTATATTTGACTATAAAAATTATTATAAAATAATGGGGATTTATCTTCATCTTATTATTTTATTTTTAATTTTTTCTCAAAATATAATTATGTTATATAATTACACAAAACTATTTTTTTAATTATTTTATTAATGGAGATGATAAACAAATGATAATAAAAATACTAAAATACATATATTTTACAACAATTAATATATATATATATATATTGAATTTTATATCTGTACTTGACCACTTATGAATATAATTAAAAAATGGTTCGAAGTTAAATTTTTATGTTTATATTTTTAATAATCAATTAATCTTATAGTATCAAACATGACACTACTGATTGTTTATCAAAATAATGTATTTTTAAATTATTTAAAAATCATAAAACTTTTTATAAAAAAATTATAATTTTTAAATGGTTTAAAATGTTCTAAATTATTCATTTTTGGTCTAATTTACAAAAAAATAAGTAAAAAGTTCCCCCGTTTAATATTAAAAAATGTGTTACCTTAATTAAAATTAAATAGAATAACTAAGTGTAAAATGAAAATGATAAGGTTTAAATAGATATAAGGATATGTCTAAAATTTCTTTGTTGATGAGATTAAAACCTTATCTCATATCATCTTTGAGATAATGAAATTGACGTTTTTACTAGTGGTTTTAATAAATTAAAAATAAATATTTTGGAAATTCCAAAGGCTCCCCCAACCTCAAAATGGAACATACTCCCTCATTTATTCATAACTCATTGATCTTTAATGTTCATAAATACTTTTTCCATTCCCCTTATCAATATACCTATTAATATTCTAGAGGTATGGGTCCTCTCAAAAGACCAACTTTATTTCCTTTAAGGGGAGATCTATGCGGAGGTCACCAAAGAATATGTAATATCTTTTACTAATTCACACAATAAATTTATTTAATTATGATGCCTCATCCTATGTTGTTTCCATTTTTAATAAATAATCCCAGTAACACTTATATACTTACATGGTATTATGGTTATCAAAAACCCTTATTCCACCTTCTACCGGTCATAAGAAAACTGAAATCACCATTCTTGCATACATACTTCTTGTTGTATCTGATTGGTATAATGATGGAAATAATAACTATATTTTTTATTATAACAATATTGTTGGTCGGATTAGAGTACTCTATAGGGGTGAATTTTGTATCTATAAAAAATTCGGTTTGAAAAGTTTTCTTCAAAAGTTTCCCCAATAAAAATAAATACAACCCAATTAATCAAAGAAATATAGTTATGAAAGATTGAATTTTTAAATAACTTCTCAGAAGATTGATTAATTCTCATTAATCCTAACATTGTTATTAATATTACATTTGATGTTATTCTAATAATTCAAGACAATTATTACTTCTTTCCTAGATTAACTATCAAATTAAATCTAATGATTTATGAATTATACCATAAAATTGAGAAAACTAAATTAAAAAACACAGAGGGTATAAAATAAGTGGTTCAGTTTCAAGTCGAGACCAAATCCACTCCACTTGGTGATCACCTTCCACCAAAAGGTTTAAATTAATAAACATGATCCACACCCAGTATCTCTGTAAAAAAGAGTGCACAGGACTATCTAGGTTACACGACCTCTTCCATAGTTCTTTGGGGGTATAAACCAATAGGTCACATTGGGACCTCTTCAACACATATCAGTTAGAGTAAACAAGTGTAATGTTATATGAGAGTAAGTATATCTCGTACCCTTCAGTTTAGTATAGGAGATCATGTGTGTTTTAATAGAGACACACACACTTCTTGAAAGTTAATAACAATAAAAAAAAGATGAAAGATGATGAGATACGGTTAAAAGTACTCTATGTGTTATTATATATAGCTCTGGACTTCTCGGATGAAGTATATGTAAGCATTGACTCCTCTTTCAAGAAACAGAGTATCACAAGTCTGATGCTGTGGTTTCCAATTAGATCTAGCTCATGTTCATCGTGGGGATTTTATTGTGAATATTTTCATGACCCTGATCTACAATATTCTAGAATTTGGACTCGTGAATGATTTATGTCTTCTTCATATGTATCTTATTGCATGTGTCAGTTATTTTCTTCAATAATTCTTGTGCTTCTTCTCTATCTAGCCTTTTAGTTTCTAGTCCACGCTTTTATTTTTATTCATGAAGTCCTCGTACCTCATACTATCAGGTGATATGTCTAAAAAGAAATATTAATTATTTTAGTTATTTTAAAAGACTCCAATAAAACCGTTTAAAAATTAAATTAAAAATGTCCAAACAGATTAAAGCATAGTGTCACAGTCTTTCTAGAAACTGTGTCTCCATGAAATGGTGTCTCCATGAAAGAGTGTCTCTTTCATTTTCTTTTTAGTGGTAATATTGTTATGACGACATAGATTTATAGAGATCCAGAATTGGTAGCATAGATGTGGTGTTATGGTCATGGTGTCTGGTCCTTTTGAAAACATCAAACAATGTCTTATTAAGGAACTGGTGTCACCAACTTCAACAGATCTGAAACTGGTTACGGAGTCTGGGTCATGGTGTTTGGTCACGGTGTCTGGGTCACGGTGTTTGGGTCATAGTGTCTAGGTCACGATGTCTGGGTCACGGTGTCGGGGTCACGGTTTCAGGGTCACGGTGTCTGTGTCACGATTCCGGGGACATAGTGTCTGGTTCACAGTGCCTGGGTCACGGTGTCTGGGTCCTTTTCAAGAAAAACAGAACTGGTGGTAGAATCATTGTTTCTCAGAATTAGCCAAATATATGTATATATAATTGAGCAGTGATATTCCCAGAATGAATTATACTTAATCATTCATCAAAGAAATAATTATAGACCAAATGTAAATACAGTTTCCAATAATGAAACATAATTTATACCAATTAATATCTTGTATATGTTTATTTAAAGCATAATAAATCCAACCATTTATACAGATTATTTGAGATAAATTAAAGAATATTAACAATATTTATAGAATTTATAGGATCTTTGATCATGATTAACACATGAGGAGTCTAATAATATCCCCATTTTGATGATCACAAATCATGTGTGTGAGATATCTGTTCTTAGTGGATGTGTCTCTCCCCCTTTTTTGGATTATAAAAAAGAGTACAAAATTAAATAACTGAATAGACATGAAGAGTTCACAGTGCATTAGATTTAGAAATAGAATTCATTACAAATAGTATATAGAAACAATAGAAAAATATCCCCACCAAAAATAGTGTTCACTTTTCTTCATCACCGTCTATCTTCTCATTTCCCATGGAAGCAACATCTGGAGAAGCCACAAGAACAGAGGTAGAAGATGAAGAAGGGACTGACCCAACTAACAGAGAAGGGATAGGTAGACCTTCAAAAATATATGTGGCCATGTTTGGTGCATTAGAAGACCCAAACAATTGTTAGTCGAGCATAATAGGTCTGAACTGACTTTGATCCAGAGAGACAAACATAGATGTGGAGGCAAGGGCAGTGGATGAGAAGGTAGGAAAACTAGGGCGCAAGGGTTCATTCATAGGAGCCACAATATCAATGTTCTTAACATGAAAATATGGCCTCAAAATATTAATGAAGTTAGAAATAATCTCACCACCATACTAAATCACTTTCTCAAAGACATACTTGTTCTCCCTGAACCATTCCAACAAAGTAGTGAAATCCTATAGCTTTTGAACAGGAGTTTTGAAATCTTGAGTGATATGAGGGATTTTCAGATTCACTACATGGTACTTGAAATGGTTTTTCATATCATGCTTCGAGAAAATACCATTGAAGTAGAAATACACCTTCTTAGTTATTTCTTCTTGATTATCATTGGAAGTCTTGTAGTTAATTATTACCAGATCAAGAACTCTGTCACTATTCTTCAATACCATGAATAGAGAATCTTTGTCAAAACCACATAGAACTGATTGATGTTATTACTTAACAACTGTTCTGAGCAGATCACTATACAAGGAGGGTTGACATTACTTTCCAGAGGAACTAGAGGCTATAACAGCTGAAGTATGAGATTTCAGTTGATTTAGAACATTCTCAAGTTGACCCTTATATTCATCATCCATCTTGATAAGACCAATAACCATCTCACACATTTCTTGACCAGTTTTTTTGTTTCGGTCATCCACCTTTTCAGAAAAGGAGGTTAGTTTAGGTTGAATTATAGAGACAAATTCTTATTGAATCTGACCACTAACATCCTCAAAATGATGAGAAATAGGTTCTGGTCTTGATTTCATCACACTCTACATATCTTCAACCCTACATCTAAAAGACATCACTATATCACTTAATTTTTTGTTTTCAACTCTGACTTCATGAATTTCATGAATCATTTTTTGTTGAATATTCCAATTGATCTTCACTAAAAACATTGAAGCGTCTATTTCACTAACTTTTGTCATAGGAGTAGGGTGAGTGTTCATGATAATTTTAACTCCATCCAACAAATTAGCTTCAAGGGTTTTCAAACAATCCTTACTTACTAAGGTAGAAGGTTCTTGTGAATGTTCAGGAATAGGAGCTGAGACAAGCCCAGGTTCCTTTGTAGAGACAATAACATATATTGATTTCAATTGAAATTCATAATAATGGTCTATACCTTTAATTGAGACCTCTTGGGAATCATTCACATCAAAATAGCTAGGGAATTTATACCAAGTCTCCATAGAGCATGGATCAACTGGATTAGGTAGAAAAAAACTTTCCAGATTGGGGATTTTCTCCCCCTCGACAGGTCATCTCTTATAAGACTAATATAATTAGTTCATTGATCTATTTCCATGATTTCATCACCAATATCCTCACCCATTTCTTTTCTATCCAATTTAAAGGCCTTCCATATTCTTTCTTCAGGATATGGGATAATTTCGGGAATAACTTGTTCCTCTAGGTGTTCCTCAAGAGCATCTTCTTTCTCAACAGAAATATATTCTTATAGATGTTCTTATAGAACAACATTTTCCCATTAAAAAACAATATATTCATCTTTAGAAGTATGTTCTTCTTCAATAATAAAAATTTCACCTGGAAAATATACTTCTTTCTCAATTAAGATGTGAGGAGATGGTTCACTGCCTTCCTCATCCAGGACTGTTTTCCATGTCTGTGCAACAACCTATTCTTCTTCTTCCTCAATAGAATAGTTAGAATTCTCATATGGATCCAAACTATGATTAGAATGTTCCTTAGGTCTTGAAGAATACTCAATCGGTTTGAACTTTTCATAGACCCTCTCATTATCCTATACCCATGATTTTTCCAAAGATTCCAACTTATTTTCATTCTATTGATAGTAACATTTGAGATAAAAATTCAAAGTCCTTAATGACTTATTCATATAGTTGATCCAACCCTTTAGCATGAATCATAGTAGATATTAACCTTTAGTAGAACATTTAGGTTGAAATTGAGGTTGTCTTTATCAATTCACACATATAAAGTATAACATTCTTTCAAAGGTTGATCTTGTTTCTATTCTTCATAAGATGTACCAAAAATACATCATGATACATGAGTGTAGAAAAATATATTTTTCTGGGACTAAGTCGATTCTGAAAATACATAAACAAAATTCTAGTTTCACCATCTAGATCAGCAGCTATAGCACTTCTCTTTGTCTTATTTCCAGTCAAGCTTCTCAAGTCTTCTTCTAAAACAATGATCTCACATGGAAGAGGAGGACATCTCTGGTATTCCTCAAAAATACCCTCATGATGTATCCTTAGTCATGAATTTCATAACCTAGAATAAAAAGTGCTTCTTTTTCCAATGATCTGGATTCTCACAACATAACTATCTTATGTATCAAAACCGAATTGAAAAAATTGACAAAACTTGTAACGCCCCGACCCCAGCTACCCAGAGTCGGTGCATTAATTACATAACATTGGCATGATCACGAGAAAGATCAAGTCTCGAAAGACCGATTAGTTTAGTAGCCTTGAAATAACTAGATACATCCATAAATTTTTACATTACATCATAAAAAAAACATCTTGTCTTCATATCCCCTCATACTATCCCTGCAGGTCATTCATAAATTACTTCTTCATAATCCTGGGAAAAAATAAATAAAACATTGAAAGGGGTGAGCTCGGATGCTCAGTAAGGATAACATTATAGCAGAAGCTTTCATAAATGAGCATAAACACTTAAGGCAAATTATAACTAAAACAAAAGCCTTTTAAACTTGAACTTCAGCATAAAATGGCAAAGGTAAAATGAAATAATGCCATTTACTTACTCACATGGATATTATACTAGTCGAATGATCACATGCAATATCAATAACCACTTTCATAATGATGGAATGCATAATGCCAGACTATCATAACCACATAGCCAAGGCCTCGTGCCAAGACTACAAATAAGATTTTGCCAAGGCCTTGTGCCAAGACACTAGTTTGTCTCATGAGACCTACCGATGCATCGAGGAGCTATAGCGGGCTCCACCCGTCACTTATTAAGTCCAATGCATTCCCATATGAAAAGGTTTAAACATAACGTAAACATTCGTATTAAACTAGCATACGAAATGTCAATACTTTCACCACAAACCATGAATGGTATAAAAATAGCACATCCACAGTCAAACATAATTCATTCGATACAATATGGAAGATTGTATTGTATTACATTAACCTCAATCAATAATAATGAAGGATGTTGACATAGATGAAAATAATCATCAAAACTATTTGAGAGAAATATCCCCCTTTTCTTGAAAACATTTAAAAGTCACACTATTTGTCAAGAAGCCATTTAAAAGTATATTTTTGAATCAAAGTGTCCCATACCACTTTGAAACTTTTAAAAGGAGTTTTAATTTTAAAACTTTAATGTCCATATAAATAAATCCTTAAAACCATTTTTAAAATATGGACATTAATGAGCATGATTTAGAAGAATAATTCTTTAAAACATTTTAAAATGGTATTTTGGTTAGAGTTTCTAACCAAAATAGAGACACTTGAATACAAATAATTGAGGTAATCAAAACATTGTAATATCATGAGAATAAAGGAATTCATGATATACTATGTCAAAGTACATTATATACACCACATAGAAGTGATTTGGTGTATATCATCAAAGAAGTCTCAATGGAATGTAAATTGAGATGAAATTTCTCAAAAAGGTTGTATCCTTAGGTTAAGGATAAATCAATGACATAATTATGTGTGACAAATATAAATACACTAAATATGATTGGATATTCAGTTTAAAACAATCAAAGGACATTCACACATATTCTTGTAAAAAACAATACCAACGAATTGGATGTTTAACTCAACAAATGGAGAATGAGTTAAAATTACTCTTATCAAATTCATATCAATGACTTGAGAATTAACAATGGAGTGATTATGTGTATCAAACTTCTATCCACAGTAAGGGGAGTGGAAATTATGACATAATCAAATGAATAGTGATTCCACACATAATCTTGGGGTAATATAATCAATGAGATATGTGTAAAGCCAAATGAGTGGAAATTGAAATCTCAAATTCCCTTATCGATTAGGTAACTTACGAAACATACACCCATGAAAGAAGTATCATACCATTATGATGTAAATACCCATAAATTAAATTATATTACACAATGAATGCGATCATGGGAAGTACACATACACCACATGCAATAATTAAGTGGTGATCAATGGAATTCTCACGGAATTAAAAGTGAGATAAGAAAACCCTTACATTGTACTTTTTCCTTGGTCGATGGTAGGTTTACCTCCTGTATAATGGTGAAATAATTGTTATTGAATAATAAAAGAATCATTTACTTGAATATGATATCATATATGATCTTTTATCATTGATTTGTTAATAATATTTTAGAATTATCGTCATTTCGGGTGTTAACGGGTTCATTTTACTTTATATTCTTTGTTATGTGAGACATATTCGTTATTAATGGGATGTATATTATTCATATCCAGAATGGTATCAAGTTCTTAAACATCATTTTTAAATCATCAAATTATACGATGGAGAATGAATCTCATCGCGTTCGTGGAGACGGTAGTCCGTACGTACGCTCGAACGCTACTTCCATTTAATTTTTATTTTAAAAGAATCGAATCCAAATTATACATAGGTATATTACTATTCCAGTATAATATAATATTTTATATATGTTACTTAAGTTCATTTACACCATCCTTTATACGTTCCATGTGTGGTATGAACGAGTCATATCATTTTAAGGGGGCGGTAGTCCGCACTTCCTCAAATGAAATTATCGTATGTATATACAACATGAAACGAATAATGGTATGAAATAAAATGGAATTACAGAAGCTTATATATAAAATATATATCATTAATATCATATTTAATTACAGTGCCATCCTAATGGCCACCATGAGAGGCGGTAAGATGTATTTGAACAATCATCGTTTCGTGAGGCGTTAGTTTGCCATCCACAGAAACATTATGTTCATCATCCATTAGATTGAGTTGTGTGAATGTGTAGTTTGAATCCTTCTTATAACAACATCCTAGTATATTGAGGATACTGGTGTTGTTACAAAATAAAGGAAATAAAAAGATTTTGGGGGTTGGAGAAGCAAAATAAATGAAAATACTTTAAGAGAAATTGTTACCTTTAATTTAGGTAACTCACTTTGGTTGGAACCAAAGGACTTTTTGAAATGCTTTCTGCCTAAGGGGAATCTTCAAGGAGGAGGAGAGGGATGTGGGGAGCTTAGTTGGGCAGAGTTTGGACGAGCCAAGTGGCTTGAGAGGTGTGAGGAAATGAGAAGAATGAGTGCCCTTTTATAAGAGGGGTGAGGGGCACCTTTGGAAAAGCTAGAAATATTAATTTATAATAAATTCATATTCGGTTTCCAAAGGCTCCAAAGTTTACTATTCAAAGGATGAGGTGGGGATAGGTCGAAAACAACTCATCCAATAGAATTTAGACAGGTTTGGGTACTTATATTAACCTTATCTTTAAGTATTAACTCTAAGTTAATTAGTTTCAATTTTACAATGTCTCTTTGTATTTTTATATAATATGGTTAATAAAATTACTATATACATCCAAGCGACCCACAAGTGGTCCATTAATGATTAACCTATCATAATATAAGTCTCTTGGCCGAACCTTAGATTTTTAGGAATTTAATATCAATTAATAATATAATATTTGTTTTAAGAACTCTTTTATGTCAATTTTGACACTATTCAATAGTTGATTTTTGTGAAACTCATAACAGATTGATTACTTCGAAAAAAGTCAATTAAATCAATCCTAATATATCATATTATCCTATAAAATTAGTTTAATTCATTAAAAGTTTCATATTATATTTATTTGGGTATTTATAATATCAATTATTTTAATTTTTCACTATTATAGTAATTACTGCATCATCATTGTGTCATAAATAAAATAAATTATTTAATGTCTAAAAATTATAAATAAAATATCATTATGTAGAAAATCTTTTTAGATTTCTAATGAATATTTATAATCTAAAATCCAACATATATAACCCTATGTAACAATTGTTGTTATAAAAGATATATGCTTGTGTCATTTTTGTATTCGTTTTAACAAAATTAAAATAAAGTGTCATTATCACTTACAAGTGGATCCATGGGGTCCCAAAATAGACCCAAAGATTCCCATGGTCGACCATGTATCAACCAATAGGGTTAAGACACGTTTTAGGGTAATTTAGTATTATTATAATATTATTTTTTTTAACCCTTATTTACCGGATTTACCCTTAACAATGGTAAATAAAATATTTACCGCAGTAATTATTCAAAATGTCTAAAAATAAAAGTTACCTATTTACACAATTTTAATATCCTGATTCCAAATATGGAATCCATTTTCCTAAATTCAAAACACAGAAGTGGCAGAAATTAATTTAAAATTAAATCCCGCTGTCAAAACAAAAAGCGTGTTTTTAAGAGATAATAACTATCAAAAGATTGACACTCGTTTATGTTCGGTTTAATTGTAAAATTATGTCCAATGACCAACATTATATTAAATGGTAAAAATATATTCTAAATATACTTTAAAACCACTCAAATTCATAATTTATCACTATTAATTATTTTGATTAAAAAAGTTGTTTTTAATTAAAATTTAGTAATTTTCACTATTCATCAAAATATAAAAGTTATCCGAAAAGTACCAAAATTTCACCCTAGGATAATTTCGATATTCCGAATCCAAAAATGAAGTCCATTTTTAAATATAAAATATATATAATTTCCAAAATTAGGTATTACTATTCATAACGGCTAGTTTGATTGGTTGTGGTGTGTGTTAAAACTCAAGGTTGCGTACAACACACGCTACTGTATTATTCAAAGAAAGCGTACCGTGGAAGCTTGGGATGTTTCATTTTAAATTTTTGATGTCCCCATTTAGTCAAAAAGTTTAAAATATAGTATTTAAAAAGGGTTCACTATTAAAGTTGATAAAAGTGCAATACTAAAAATGAATTTGTTCTTGCATTATATCTAAGAAACTCATAATATGGATTCTAAAATTATAAGGATTATATAAACATTAAAATTTATCTAATACTATTCATAACCTCTTTTGAACGGCTTGTTTGGTAAGTCATGGTGTGCTTGAACATGGTGTTGCATGTAGTGAAAGTTATTGAATTATTTTGAAGAAATAACACACTATGAAATCTTGGGGTGTTACATTCTCCCCTCCTTCAATAAATTGCGTCCTCGCAATTTGAAATTGTTCTTCGAAAAGAAAAAAAAATTGAAAATAGATAATATATTTGTGGGAAAACCCACATCGGAAATTGGGTTACTAAAATTTAGTCTTAATATGAGAAAAAGAGAAATCAAAGGGTCACCACCAAATTATGATCTCGATTAGGAGAACATTGGTGGCAACTAGAGACATATAATTGGAGGAAAAACGTAAATATTTATAGGTGGTGATTGAGGTCATCAATCAAAAACAAGTGTAAAATTGAGGTCCTTATAATCATCAATCTATGATGATTTGAAATACCATCGGTTCAACAAAACATAGGGTATTAGGATAACACATTTTTGACGTTTCAAAATATCTTAGTTGAAATCCCACATCGAAAAAATGAATTAATGAGGCCTCTATTTAAAATAAAGAGTCGAAAGTATGAAGATTACCGAAAATAACACATACTAGGGTTCCATGAAGGAAAATATGGATATGGAGGAAAAATCTAACCATCAATTATCTGATGGAGAGTGGTAGAGAACATGGCTATGAAAAGGCCAAAAATCCCAAAGCCATAAATTTGTGATGATTTAAGGTACCATCTAGGACAACATTTTTGTTCTATGTTTCTTTTATTAATGTTGGGGATTTTATTTATGAGATTGGCTAAGAACATTATGAGATATACTTAAATTTTAAGTAGATTTTCATTCTTTAATAAATTTCCACCACTAACTCAATTTTTTTTAAACGATGAGTATTCAAGAAGACTTGGTCACACTGGAAGAGCTAGAATAAACTTCTATAGAATCACATGATCCATGCAGGATAAACCATATATTAATCAAAACCAAAATGGTTAGTGAATGATCTAATGATCCCCCATAAGGATATTAATTGAGATAAATATGCACTAATCTTAATTTCTAAAATTAAACCAACAATACCCCAAAGTTAAATAGATACCATTCAATAACCAATTGTCCTTAAAATCCTTTAATATAATCCAAACTAATATTGAAACCCAAAACATAGAAGAATTTGATTATGTAGTCTCCCATGTTACATTGTATCACCAAATTACATCAAATACTCTTAAAGTCACATACTTAAAAGTAATCATCACATATTCTCTGTTATAGGTTAATCATTTCCATAAATAACCCAAATCACTATAAATCAACAATAAAAATGTAGATAAAAATCCACCATTACTCTACAAATGAAACCTCATTGTATTCTATTTTCCTTGGGCATATAGTGTTCCTAACAAAACGAACATCTTCCAAAATAACATTTATCACTTAATCACCAAATCATTTTCCTATACCAAGGGTATTCATTTGATAAGACATAAGAACCCAAATCATCTTATTATTGATCAATAAAATCATTTAACAAAAAAAAATAGTCACACTAACCAGGGACTTCACGTAGTCCAGTGGTAGGCGATAAATCCCAATCGCACTTTGGTTGTGGGTTCGATTCCCACGGCTTTGTCCGACGCGATGGGTTGTCACACGGTCTACGTGTTGTCCTTTTTCAAAAACTATATTTTATAATATTACCAAAATGAGATAAATTCCTCAAAATAACATAATTTAACCACAAATGTTATATCATACTTTGCATTTTCATCCCAAATTATAATAACGTATCATTTTCTCAAACCCCAATGATCATATAAAACCAAATGGTTATTTATACCTATATCCACAAGAGAAGAGACAATTCTTCCTCAAATATCATTCTCACATGGCAAACTGCGGGGTTACAAATACAAGAGAAAATTATTCCAAAGCAATCCCATCAACAAGGAGTGCTAATACTTTTTAAATTTTTCTCCAGCCATTTATTTCCACATAGCTTCTTCTTTGACCAAGAAAATGTCCTATAAAATAGGACATTCACTCGGGTAATGGCCAGGTCCCCTACATTTACGACAAATGACTGTAAATGGACTCTTGGGACCATTTTTATCTTCTTCCATAGTACTCTTCATTTTTCATCGGCAATTCTTCACTTTATGTCCTTCCTTCCCGCACGTAAAACATTTCGTTGTCCCATTGAGACACTTTCCTGGGTGTCTCTTTCCACAATTCCTGCATGATGAAAATTGAGGTTTCTTTTCTCCATGGTCTCCATTGCTGGAGATCTTATCATTTATCACCTTTCTCTTCCTTGTTGAGTCTGGGAGTTGGTTAATATATATGTTGTTGATCATATTTTTGGAAAACTGGTTTGGCATAAAGACGATATCTTTTACGCCTATCAACATTCCATTTTGTTGCTCATTGCCACCACTGTTCCCAACTTGTACATCATTCTCAAAGTCACTATGACTTCCTTGGAATCCAGCCATTGACTAAAACCAGAAGGCATTGTGTGAGTAATAGTAGTCGTAAAATCATTTAGAGATTAAAATGTCACCATATTCTCAATTTGAAACATATTAGGATTAACCAAGGTCATTTTCTCTCATCTTATGTATATATTACTTAAATCGGTTTGTAAAGAAAATGTAAATTATCCTAAGCATATCCCCCGGGAGTGTCGTAACCAAGAGTGCAGCAAGGCCCGTTGTCGTGCACCAGTTCCCGTTCGAGTCTAGATCAAAGCGGTGTTTTCGGGTTTTACCCCTAGGTACATCTGTGCCAGAGCCGCCTCTACCTGCTCGTATCCAGACAGGGATGTATTGCTCGGAAAACTCACAAAATCTTTACAATACCAAAATTCTAGGAAGTTTTTTTTTATACTAATCCTCAAAGTTCATCTTAGGTCTACGTGCTCTAATCAGAGTTTATCTAAATCTAGCTACCAAGGTTTGTACTAAACTTCCTCTGATACCAACTGTAACGCCCCGACCCCAGCTACCCAGAGTCGGTGCATTAATTACATAACATTGGCATGATCACGAGAAAGATCAAGTCTCGAAAGACCGATTAGTTTAGTAGCCTTGAAATAACTAGATACATCCATAAATTTTTACATTACATCATAAAAAAAACATCTTGTCTTCATATCCCCTCATACTATCCCTGCAGGTCATTCATAAATTACTTCTTCATAATCCTGGGAAAAAATAAATAAAACATTGAAAGGGGTGAGCTCGGATGCTCAGTAAGGATAACATTATAGCAGAAGCTTTCATAAATGAGCATAAACACTTAAGGCAAATTATAACTAAAACAAAAGCCTTTTAAACTTGAACTTCAGCATAAAATGGCAAAGGTAAAATGAAATAATGCCATTTACTTACTCACATGGATATTCTACTAGTCGAATGATCACATGCAATATCAATAACCACTTTCATAATGATGGAATGCATAATGCAAGACTATCATAACCACATAGCCAAGGCCTCGTGCCAAGACTACAAATAAGATTTTGCCAAGGCCTTGTGCCAAGACACTAGTTTGTCTCATGAGACCTACCGATGCATCGAGGAGCTATAGCGGGCTCCACCCGTCACTTATTAAGTCCAATGCATTCCCATATGAAAAGGTTTAAACATAACGTAAACATTCGTATTAAACTAGCATACGAAATGTCAATACTTTCACCACAAACCATGAATGGTATAAAAATAGCACATCCACAGTCAAACATAATTCATTCGATACAATATGGAAGATTGTATTGTATCACATTAACCTCAATCAATAATAATGAAGGATGTTGACATAGATGAAAATAATCATCAAAACTATTTGAGAGAAATATCCCCCTTTTCTTGAAAACATTTAAAAGTCACACTATTTGTCAAGAAGCCATTTAAAAGAATATTTTTGAATCAAAGTGTCCCATACCACTTTGAAACTTTTAAAAGGTGTTTTAATTTTAAAACTTTAATGTCCATATAAATAAATCCTTAAAACCATTTTTAAAATATGGACATTAATGAGCATGATTTAGAAGAATAATTCTTTAAAACATTTTAAAATGGTATTTTGGTTAGAGTTTCTAACCAAAAGAGAGACACTTGAATACAAATAATTGAGGTAATCAAAACATTGTAATATCATGAGAATAAAGGAATTCATGATATACTATGTCAAAGTACATTATATACACCACATAGAAGTGATTTGGTGTATATCATCAAAGAAGTCTCAATGGAATGTAAATTGAGATGAAATTTCTCAAAAAGGTTGTATCCTTAGGTTAAGGATAAATCAATGACATAATTATGTGTGACAAATATAAATACACTAAATATGATTGGATATTCAGTGTAAAACAATCAAAGGACATTCACACATATTCTTGTAAAAAACAATACCAACGAATTGGATGTTTAACTCAACAAATGGAGAATGAGTTAAAATTACTCTTATCAAATTCATATCAATGACTTGAGAATTAACAATGGAGTGATTATGTGTATCAAACTTCTATCCACAGGAAGGGGAGTGGAAATTATGACATAATCAAATGAATAGTGATTCCACACATAATCTTGGGGTAATATAATCAATGAGATATGTGTAAAGCCAAATGAGTGGAAATTGAAATCTCAAATTCCCTTATCGATTAGGTAACTTACGAAACATACACCCATGAAAGAAGTATCATACCATGATGATGTAAATACCCATAAATTAAATTATATTACACAATGAATACGATCATGGGAAGTACACATACACCACATGCAATAATTAAGTGGTGATCAATGGAATTCTCACGGAATTAAAAGTGAGATAAGAAAACCCTTACATTGTACTTTTTCCTTGGTCGATGGTAGGTTTACCTCCTGTATAATGGTGAAATAATTGTTATTGAATAATAAAAGAATCATTTACTTTAATATGATATCATATATGATCTTTTATCATTGATTTGTTAATAATATTTTAGAATTATCGTCATTTCGGGTGTTAACGGGTTCATTTTACTTTATATTCTTTGTTATGTGAGACATATTTGTTATTAATGGGATGTATATTATTCATATCCAGAATGTTATCAAGTTCTTAAACATCATTTTTAAATCATCAAATTATACGATGGAGAATGAATCTCATCGCGTTCGTGGAGACGGTAGTCCGTACGTACGCACGAACGCTACTTCCATTTAATTTTTATTTTAAAAGAATCGAATCCAAATTATACATAGGTATATTACTATTCCAGTATAATATAATATTTTATATATGTTACTTAAGTTCATTTACACCATCCTTTATACGTTCCATGTGTGGTATGAACGAGTCATATCATTTTAAGGGGGCGGTAGTCCGCACTTCCTCAAATGAAATTATCGTATGTATATACAACATGAAACGAATAATGGTATGAAATAAAATGGAATTACAGAAGCTTATATATAAAATATATATCATTAATATCATATTTAATTACAGTGCCATCCTAATGGCCACCATGAGAGGCGGTAAGATGTATTTGAACAATCATCGTTTCGTGAGGCGTTAGTTTGCCATCCACAGAAACATTATGTTCATCATCCATTAGATGGAGTTGTGTGAATGTGTAGTTTGAATCCTTCTTATAAAAACATCCTAGTATATTGAGGATACTGGTGTTGTTACAAAATAAAGGAAATAAAAAGATTTTGGGGGTTGGAGAAGCAAAATAAATGAAAATACTTTAAGAGAAATTGTTACCTTTAATTTAGGTAACTCACTTTGGTTGGAACCAAAGGACTTTTTGAAATGCTTTCTGCCTAAGGGGAATCTTCAAGGAGGAGGAGAGGGATGTGGGGAGCTTAGTTGGGCAGAGTTTGGACGAGCCAAGTGGCTTGAGAGGTGTGAGGAAATGAGAAGAAGGAGTGCCCTTTTATAAGAGGGGTGAGGGGCACCTTTGGAAAAGCTAGAAATATTAATTTATAATAAATTCATATTCGGTTTCCAAAGGCTCAAAAGTTGACTATTCAAAGGATGAGGTGGGGATAGGTCGAAAACAACTCATCCAATAGAATTTAGACAGGTTTGGGTACTTATATTAACCTTATCTTTAAGTATTAACTCTAAGTTAATTAGTTTCACTTTTACAATGTCTCTTTGTATTTTTATATAATATGGTTAATAAAATTACTATATACATCCAAGCGACCCACAAGTGGTCCATTAATGATTAACCTATCATAATATAAGTCTCTTTGCCGAACCTTAGATTTTTAGGAATTTAATATCAATTAATAATATAATATTTGTTTTAAGAACTCTTTTATGTCAATTTTGACACTATTCAATAGTTGATTTTTGTGAAACTCATAACAGATTGATTACTTCGAAAAAATTCCATTAAATCAATCCTAATATATCATATTATCCTAGAAAATTAGTTTAATTCATTAAAAGTTTCATAATATATTTATTTGGGTATTTATAATATCAATTATTTTAATTTTTCACTATTATAGTAATTACTGCATCATCATTGTGTCATAAATAAAATAAATTATTTAATGTCTAAAAATTATAAATAAAATATCATTATGTAGAAAATCTTTTTAGCTTTCTAATGAATATTTATAATCTAAAATCCAACATATATAACCCTATGTAACAATTGTTGTTCTAAAAGATATATGCTTGTGTCATTTTTGTATTCGTTTTAACTAAATTAAAATAAAGTGTCATTATCACTTACAAGTGGATCCATGGGGTCCCAAAATAGACCCAAAGATTCCCATGGTCGACCATGTATCAACCAATAGGGTTAAGACACGTTTTAGGGTAATTTAGTATTATTATAATATTATTTTTTTAACCCTTATTTACCGGATTTACCCTTAACAATGGTAAATAAAATATTTACCGCAGTAATTATTCAAAATGTATAAAAATAAAAGTTACCTATTTACACAATTTTAATATCCTGATTCCAAATATGGAATCCATTTTCCTAAATTCAAAACACAGAAGTGGCAGAAATTAATTTAAAATTAAATCCCGCTGTCAAAACAAAAAGCGTGTTTTTAAGAGATAATAACTATCAAAAGATTGACACTCATTTATGTTCGGTTTAATTGTAAAATTATGTCCAATGACCAACATTATATTAAATGGTAAAAATATATTCTAAATATACTTTAAAACCACTCAAATTCATAATTTATCACTATTAATTATTTTGATTAAAAAAGTTGTTTTTAATTAAAATTTAGTAATTTTCACTATTCATCAAAATATAAAAGTTATCCGAAAAGTACCAAAATTTCACCCTAGGATAATTTCGATATTCCGAATCCAAAAATGAAGTCCATTTTTAAATATAAAATATATATAATTTCAAAAATTAGGTATTACTATTCATAACGGCTAGTTTGATTGGTTGTGGTGTGTGTTAAAACTCAAGGTTGCGTACAACACACGCTACTGTATTATTCAAAGAAAGCGTACCGTGGAAGCTTGGGATGTTTCATTTTAAATTTTTGATGTCCCCATTTAGTCAAAAAGTTTAAAATATAGTATTTAAAAAGGGTTCACTATTAAAGTTGATAAAAGTGCAATACTGAAAATGAATTTGTTCTTGCATTATATCTAAGAAACTCATAATATGGATTCTAAAATTATAAGGATTATATAAACATTAAAATTTATCTAATACTATTCATAACCTCTTTTGAACGGCTTGTTTGGTAAGTCATGGTGTTCTTGAACATGGTGTTGCATGTAGTGAAAGTTATTGAATTATTTTGAAGAAATAACACACTATGAAATCTTGGGGTGTTACAAAACTGGGTGACTAGATTAGGGTAAATTGTTCTTTCCCCTTTTGTGGACCAATCCATCCATCCATTCATTTTTATTACTTTCAATACTAGAGACATACATGACAGTATCCACTTGGGGAAAATTTCCTTTTCAGGTACCACAAATTTGTTTACCATGTTCAGATTCAAAGGACCCTCAAGCGCTCTCTTCGGTACTATTTTCATCTACTTATTTTATTTTCGCTTCTCAAGAGTTGATGATGATGGAATATTCATTTTAGGCATTCAATGATGGTTCTGTAGTGATAGAGAGAAAGGATAAAGGAGGGGTTATGATTTGATAGAAGAGAGATTTGGTAAAGAAAACAGTGAATCTTCTTTCGTTTTTATCATTTAGGGATATCAAGCCTCGCAAAATCAAAAGATCAATAAATTGAAAGAATAAAATAATTAAGTACAGTGATATGGGTTATAATATTTAAATAAAATGATAAAGTGTCCTTATGGTGAGACCAGAACAGGTATTCACGGTGAGACCTTTACATATTTACATGGTGAGACTATAACATGTTTTCACGAAGTCATCATTGATGTGTGACTTCTAAATGGTGCAACCGTATTTTTTAAACAGTATTCTACCTGACCATAACCAAGAGATAGTAAGTGTGAGACCATAAACATTAAATAGAAACTGATAAGATAGTAAAACTATATAAATGTTAGGGTTAGATAGTAATATTAAGATAGTTACTTATGAAACTGTAAACTGTGTAAGAGTAAGCATTGAAAAAGTACACTTAATAATTAAGATTAATCATTCCCAATTCATGTATGTTGTAATCTATTCTTTCAGAATTTAGTGGTTTAGTGAATATATCATCAATTTGATATTTAGATCCAATGAATTCCAAAGTGATATCACTAATTTTATAATGGTCTCTCAAAAAGTGATGTCTTACATAAATATGTTTTGTCCTAGAGTGTGAGACAAGATTTTTAGAGATGTTAATAGCACTTGTATTGTCAAAATTTATAGGTACATGCCTAAATTGATATCCAGAATATATAAATATGTTTTTCAATCAAAAATATTGTGCACAACAACTCCCAGTAGCTATATACTCAGCTTTGGCAGTAGATAATGAAACAATGTTTTGTTTCTTACTACACCATGATACTAGTGACTCGCCAAAAAATGACATATTCTAGAGGTTCTATTTCAATCTAACTTACAACAATCAATTTCAAAATTAGAAAAACTAGCTAACTCAAATGATTGTCCTATAGGATAAAATATTCCTAGTTTGGGTGTATGTTTAAGGTAATTGAAAATTCTATTAAATGTATTTACATGATACTAAATAGGGTTTTCATAAAAACGAGAAGACATACATACACTAAACATAATGTTAGGACAGCCTATAGTTAAGTAGAGTAAGCTTCTAATCATTACTCTATAAGTGGTTTGATCAAGAGATGTTCCATCTTCATCAAGATCCAACTCACAAATAATACTCATTGGAGTTTTACTACTGTTAGTTCTATCCAAGAAAAAACGTTTTTGAATATCCCTAGTATATTTTCATTGATTAAAAATAATACCATCATTATTTTGACATATTTGAAACCCAAGAAAGAATATTATTTCACCCATTCAACTCATTTCCAATTTGTTTTGCATCATTTTAAAAAATTCAATACATATTTTTTTTAAGATCCATAGATAATATCATCTACATAAATATAAACAACTAAAACATCATTGGAAATTCGTTTTAAAAAAAATTTAGGATCAGATATTCCTTTTGTAAAACCGTTGGAAGTATGAAAGGTACTTAATCTATCATACCAAGCTCATTGAGCTTTATTTAAACCATATAACGCTTTTGAAAATTTAAAAACATGATTTCGATGATAAGGATCTGTAAAATCATTGGGTTTCTCTACAAAGACATCATCATCTATAAACCCATTTAAGATTGCACTTTTAACATCAATTTGATATAGTTTGAAATTTAGATGTGCAACATAAGCAATCAGAATTCAGATGGCTTCAAGTGTAGCTACAGGTCAAAAGTTTTCCTCATAGTCAATTCCATCTTCTTAACTGTAGGCTTGGGCAACAAATATATCCTTATTTCTTGCTTTTTTACCAGCTTCATCTACTTTATTTCTAAACACCCACTTAGTGCATATGGTAAATGTGTCTTTAGGTCTGTCAAAATGTTTCCATTACATTATTCCATTCAAAATTATTATGTTCTTCTTGCATAGACATCACCCAATATCATCATTAATATCATCATTAATGTTTTTAGGTTCATTTTGTGAAAATAAGACTGTATGTTCAAACTGATTTCTAAGAGAAGATCTAGTTTGAGTTCATTTATCTAAAAATCATACAACAATATCTAAAGTATTGTTATTTAAGGGTTCTAACAACTCTAGAAAAAGGGAGAATGGTGATTTCACGTTCATCACTAGGTTCGACTTCATTATGACTTAAATTTGAATAATTTACAGAACTGAATATTTTCCCAGATTCCTTTACAAGATGGTTAGAGTATTTTGAATTAATATCCATATTTGACACGTCATCCTCCAGGATTTCTACAGTTGTCTTAGGCCCATGTGGATCTGTTTCATCAAATTTGACATGGGCAGATTCTTCCAAACAATTAGTTCTTTTGTTAAAAACTTTATAGGATTTACTAGAGATTGAATATCCTGGAAATATTCTTTCATTAATCATGGAAGAAAATTTAACAATATTGTCCTTAGTATTAATGATACAGAATTTGCAACCAAAAGCATTGAAGTAGCTTACTTTGGGTTTCCTATTATTCCATAAATCACATGTATTTCTTTTAAGAATAGGTATAATCAACACTCTATTAATAAAATATCATTTTTTATTTACATCTTCTACCCAAAAATAAATAGGTCAGTCATATTCACAAAGGATGGTTTTTGAAATCTCTATCAAGGTTATATTTCTTCTTTCTAAAACTCCATTCTGTTGAGGTGTTCTAGGGGAATATAAATTATGACTATATCTATTTTCTGAACAAAGGGATTCAAAATCATTATTTTCAAACTCACAAACATGATCACTTCTTAAAGATTTAATTCTAATTCCACTATGATTTTCAATAGTTTTGGTATATTTGGTGAAGTGAGAGTATGCTTCAGTTTTGTGACCCAAAAATAAAGTCAAAATATATCTAGAATAGTCATATACAATAACATAAACATTGTGATTCCCATTTAAACTACAAACAAAATATGGTCCAATCAAATCCGTGCGAACTTGTTTGAGAGGTTGAGAAGTTGACACTTCATTCTTTGGATTGAAGGAAATTTTCTGTTTCTTTCCCATTGGAAAAGGATTACACACTTTATCATTTGGAAAATCATGTTTGGGTTGGTCTTTAGCTATGATTTTTCTAGTTAGTTTTCAAAGAGAGTGAATATTACAATTTCCTAGTCTATTATTCAAATACCAGGACTCTTTTTGAAATACACTTAAACATGAAGCAATTTGAAAAACTAACGAATCCAAGCTAACAGAGTATACATTTTCATTTCTCAATGATGAAAACACTAATTCATTTTTAAAATTAAAAACATCGTAAGCATCATTTTTAAATTTAACATGAAATCCATTATCACATAGTTGTGAAATACTAAGTAGATTTTATTTCAATCCATCAAAAAAAGTACTTTGGTAATTAAAACAGAGTTAGAGATAAAAATTTGGCCAGGGCCAACGATTTTTCTTTTGGAATTGTCACCAAAGGTGACACGTCCACTATCAATTTTTATTATGTTCATGAAGCATGAATAGTCCCCTATCATGTGTCTTGAACACCCACTGTCCAAGTACCATAATCTTTTACAAAATCTCTTTAAGAAACATTCCTATAAATTAGTCAAATAAAAACAGACTTTGGTACCCATATTTTTTTGGGTCCAGTAATATTAGATACTAGTTCTTTAAGAAACCATATCCACCTCATAGATTTCTTATAAGAATTATGTATTTTTCTTTAAAAATAAACATTATTTGGTCCCGAAAAGCATGAGATGGTAAAGAGTGCATCATAATTTGAACTAGAATATAGTTTTCTAGAACTAGAAGTAAAGTTGTATGTCCTATATTTAGAAACAAAATTAGTTCTTCCAAAATTTATTTTACCAGTTAGATAGCCAATACCAGTATTATATTTAAGAGCAATCTGTTTTCAATGAATTTGTACAAAGGTATCTTTACCATTACTTTTCCGTTCATGGTACTTTTTCAATTGCTCATTAGATATATTTAGTGCATTATTTTCATTGAGTAATTTAACATTTTTCTCCCTTTATACACTAATTTCATATTTAATAGTTGAGGTGATATCATACAAATTCTTTAAAGACTTCTATTTATCTTTTAGTTCATTATATGACTCTTCAAGAATATTTTAGTACTAAAACAATTCTTCATTAGACATATTATCAGAATCATTTTCATCTCCAAAGTTATATGAATTGTGTACAATGGATTCCAGTGTTACCTCAGATGTGTTTTTCATGAAACACATATTGTATTTTTTTATCATTTTCATCATGTGATGCTTCTGATTCACTTGTACTATCCTCAGAATCGCTCCATGTTGCTTTTATTACCTTTTTATAATTTCTAACTTTTTACTCATACTTCTTTTTGTACATGATATTGGGATAGTCAACCATTACATGTCCCTTTTTCTTACATTCATAGCATACTATCTCATCAGACTTGTCACCACTTTTCCAATCTTTCTTCCAGCTTCCTTTTTTATCATAACTTCCTGTGAAGTTATGCTTTCGGAACAATTTATTCTTCTTGTAAAATTTCTTAAAACTTCTTTATAATTGATCCATCTCCTCATCACTATTTGGAGATGATTTTTCACTACTAGAACATTCTACAGAGGATTCCAATTTTCCATTTTACTTTGTTTTTAGATGTGATGGTCTTCAATGTAACAGATTTTTTTTGGGTACATCCTCCTCTTCCTGGTTGAATTTCTACTCCTCTTCATACATCATTCATTTCCCAGTATGTTATTTTACAGGTAACATACTGATGTCACTTGATTCCATAAAAGAGACATATGTTCCTCTCCATCTATAAGGTAGGAAACTGAGAATCCTCATGATTTTTTCTTTGGGAGTGACTTCTCTTCCAAGAGAAATCATTATGTTAAATATTTCGTTGAACTTGAGATACATGTTAAAAATAGGCTCATGTGGTTTCATTTTAAAGTTATCATATTTAATAGAATAAGTATTAATTCTTATTTCATTCACACTAGAAGTTACTTCATATGAAACAGGCAAAGCATCCCAAATTTCCTGGGTAGCTTTACAGGCAGAAGTTATATTAAATTACTAATATCTTAATGATAAATATAGATCATCCATGGACTTGAAATTTTTATTATAGGGAGTCTTGGATGGGTCATCCCAATTGATTCTATCAGTATATGGATTCTTATATTCATCTATAGTTGAATTCTAAATTTCAAAACCCATTCTTTCTAAATGCATTTTCATTTTTATTTTCTATTGGTCATAATTGGTTCCATTAATGAATGGTGGTCAATTTGTTGCAACACCTTCCAGACTATATTCCATAATAAATTAATAAATTTAAAGTGCTAGAAATTTAGAATTAATAGGAATTTATAGAACATTAATGTACAACTAAAATCACAGTTGAATAGTTTCAAAAACAGTGGCATATGAGGAATAACAAACTACTCTAATACCAAATGTTTGTCGGAGTAGAGTACTCAAGAGGGGGGGGGGGGTGGATTGATTATCTTGAAAAATATAGGTTTGAAAAGTTTTCTTCAATGTTTTCTCCAATAAAAATAAATACATCTTAGTTAATTAATGTAATATGGTTATGATAGTTTAACTGTATAAATAACTTATCATAAGATTGATGAATTCTCAGTAATCATAATATTAGTTATTAATATTACATTTGAGGCTATCCTAATAATGAAAAACACATATAAAATATTTCCAAGATTAATTATTAATTCAAAAATAGTGATTTCTTAATTATACAATAAAATAGAGAAAACTAAATTAAACAACACAGAGGATATAAATCAAGTGGTTCAGTCTCAAGATGAGACCTAATCCACTCCACCTTGTGATCACCTTCCACTAAGAAGTTTAAATTAATAAACTTGATCCACACCCTGGATCAGGGTAAACAACATTAGAATGGATTTCCCAGGTAACATGACCTCTTGCACAGTTCTTTGTGGGTATAAACTAATAGGTCACATAGGGAACTCTTCCACACTTATCTGGGAGATTAAAAAACTGTTGAAATATATGAGAGGAATGATATCGTGTATCCTTCAATTTAGAGTAGGATACAGTGTGTATTTTAATACAGACACACACACACTCCTCGAAAACTACAAACAATACACAATAGATAAAATATGGTGAGATAAGGTTAGAAGTTCTCAGATTGTTATTCTATAAAACTCTAGACTTCTCAGATGAAGAAGATGTAATAATTGAGTCCTCTTGAAGGAAACTGAGTATCTCAAGTCGGGTGATTTGGATTCCAATTAGATCTGGATCATGTTCTTCGTGGAGTTGGTATTGCAAAGATGTTCTTGACTCTGATCTATGGTATTCTAGCATTTGTATTCTTGAATGCTTTGTGTGTTCTGCAGATGTATCTTGTTGCGTGTTTAGGTTCTTTTCATCATGAATTCTTGTGCTTCTCTTAAATATCTTCTTTTAGTTTCTAGGCCACACTTTTCTTTTTATTGATGGAGTACATGTGTTGAATCCAGTAGGATGCATGTATTCTGCCCCCCGTACCTCATACTATTAGGTGATATGTCTACATATAAATGTTATTTATTTCAATGTATTTAAATGAATCAAAAACATGACTATTAAAAATTCAATGGAAATTGAAAAAAAACATTATAGAACGGTATAACAGTCTGTCTAGAAATGGTGTCTCTATGAAATGGTGTCTCCATTAAACAGTGACTCCATGAAATGATGTCTCATTATTTTCCTTTGAGCGGTGAGACAGTTACAATGGCATGTTTGTATAAAGATCCGGAATCGGTATCACATATTCTATTTTAGGATCATAGTGTCTGGTGCTGTACCAAACATAAAACAGTGTCTTCAAAAGAAACCAGTGTCAAAGACTTCAATAGATCTGAAACTACTTACGGTGTCTGGGTCATGGTGTCTGGTCATGATGTTTGGGTCATAATGTCTAGGTCATAGTGTCTTGGCCACGATTTCTTGTGATGGTTTCTGGGTCACAGTGTCTGGGTCACGGTTTTTGGGTCACGGTGTCTGGGTCACAGTTTCTGGGTCCTTTTCCAGAAAAACAGAACAGGTGGCAGACTCACGTTTTCTCAAACTTAGCCAAATATCTATACATAGACTTGAGAAGTGATGTTCACATAATGAATTGGACTTAAAAATTCATCAAATAGATAATTATAGATCAAATTTATATATATTTTACAACAATATCTAGTAATTGTAATTTGGGATATTTTATTTTAAGCATAAATATACCAACCATCTGTACACATGATTTGAGATAGATTAATAGGATTAACAATCATTATATAATGTATAGGATTTGTGATCATTAAAACCTGATTAACATATGATAGGTATAAAAACTAAATTCATTCTTTAACAATATATATACCATCCAAATACATACCATTTCATAATTAAAATAATGATATCAACATTCATGCATATGTATGACCTATTGTCTCCACGATGCGATGTGATTCATTCTACAAGATATCCATTTAAGAATAAATTACAGTAATGAATAAATATGATATATATTAAATTAATTTAATTATATAAATTCTATAACTAGAACCTAGGGATATAAATCAGATCTCATTCGACAAAACATGCATAAGAAAATGAAGTTTTTTATACCCGAAAAATGAGTAATAATTAAATGTTATTAATGAACAGATTATAATATTATCATATGTGATATCATAAAAATTAATATTATTCCATAATAAGTCAATTAAATAATTAAAATAATTATATATGAGGTTCTAAAATATACATAGGATACTAGATTTAAGGTAAGGGATAATTTTTCAATATTATTATTATCTGACATTGTTTACATATAAGTATTTAACAGGGTTTATTTATCATCAATGTCCATAGTTCATAAATTTGTAACATTATTTCAATTATTATAAAAAAAATGTAAATTGATTTTTTTTGATTTTTTATTACATGATATGAAATGAATGTTTTTCCATTTTTTATATGAGGCAATTTTTGACTTATCCGACAAAAGTATGAGAAGAATGTTTTTTTAACTTATACGGCATGATGGGGTTTTACACTCTTATAACGCCAAATTTACAGGATGATTTATTTAGAATATTTTGAGGTTATTATCAAATAAATAATTTTCATTTAAAATTGTGAAGAATTTTTAGAAAGGAAAATGTTTTTGATTATGAAAATATATTTTCCTCGAGAATTAATTTCAAGTGTTCTATCAAAATTATTTTCCATCTAACATGGAATTATTTAAGAGTGTTATGTTTCAATTATGTTTTCTCTATTATACCTATGTTTTATTATCTATACAGAGTAATTCTATTTATGAAATCCATTTTTTATTTATTATGTTTTGATGGAATGATGTTTAAGAAACCCATTTTATTCTTTGGGTTATGCTATGATGAATTATTTATGTTTTTTTCATATCGAATATGAATTATTTCATTATGAGATGGGTGAGCCCTATATCTCCCTTCAATTAATTGGTTCATGATTTATATCTCATTAGATTGACAAGGATACAACGGGAAATGATCTCGGTTTAGTAATACAGAGCTGGCATGAGGAGTGATATTGGTTCAGTAATGGACTTTTCCACTATGATCATCTTGGTAGTGAAAATTGACTAATATGAATTGATTTATATTATTGTGTGTGTGACACAAAATTTAATGTCTTATGTTATGAATTGTGGTATTATGTTCATTGATTCTTATTAACATTTATTATTTATCCCATGTAATAATATGACATTCATTAATATGAAGGACTATATTTTTCAAATGTTATGATATTATGTGTAATGATTATGATATGACTTATATATCTTGGTTTACCCTTGCATAGCATATAATCTCACCCTTTCTTATGTTTCTTTTCCCCACGTCCTGATGAGGGGTATTAAGTAAGTTATGTCAAAATATGGGTCTTGTTATAAAGGAACAACCGTGATACAATTTATATGTCTTATGAACCAATTGTTAATGATTCTAGGTTTTTGAAAACACTAACCCTATATGGGCCTATTGTAGATCTATTATATTTTCATAATGATGTTTTTTCAATTTTTAAGTAATATATATGTATGTAAGGTAATGGTCATTATGGTTTGTCTTAGAGGAAATTTATAGTTAACCTTTGGAAACATGGATGATAAAACCATTAGAAAAAAAACCCTAAAGATATGTCAATGTATTGGTTACAATACTAGTGTTTTAGAAATGATAATGAATAAAATTGGATAAAAACTAAAAATGTTCAAAATTGAAATTTTATTCTTTATATGTGGTTTCCCAATTATGATTAGTGTTTCTCATATTATGCTTCCTGGTTTTAATTAATGGATGGAACCTGGAGGAACCACGTTAATGCTGAATGTGACGGGAAATGAAATGAATTCCAACCTAAGAAACTGATTGTTATGGGAGACGAAATAAAAAAATATTGCTTCTATGCTAATACATCTTTCCCAAGATATGAATCATTCCAGAACTCCAAACAAAGAATATAGGGAACAAAATTCTATTGAGTTCTTCATGGGGCATCATTCACATTCTTTCAGTGGTTCTTCTAATCCACTAATGGTTGAAAAAAAGATTAATACCACTAAAAATATATTTTTCATTCTTTAATGTCTACAAATGATAATGACACACTATAATTCAATCATTTTGAAGGTGAATTTAATCAATTGTGGAATCTTATCATGAATTTAAAGAAAATAGATGAAATTTAATCCATATAATTTGATGCGTTCAAGAACATATTTTTCAATAAGTCCATTATGTATATTCTTCAAACAAATATGGAGCTGGAGTTCATTGAACATAACAAAAAGGATGATGAATATATTGGTACATATGAATAAATTTTTATAAGACATGAAGGGTTCTCTTCTAGAATTGTAATCCAACCTAATAATAAAATTTGTCAACTCAATCATGGCATAAAACCATGTATGGGAATAGAATTTTCCATAAGGTACTTCAATAGTTATGAGGAAGTAATTTTATGTGATATCAAGGTTGATATGGATATTGGAGTAACCCATCTGACCAATGAGTTTGAAATAAAAAGAAGAAAAATGGACACTATGGAAAATCTAAAGACCACACTCAAATGAAGATGACTTTTCCCTTATGCTCAATTTATAGAATGAAACACAGAGGAAATTTTCTTCAGGGTACAAGAAATTTTTTCAAGCATGGGAGAGTAGTTCATTAGGCATTTGAATACTGAATTGATGAGAAAAATAATTCTAACTATAAGAATAAAGAAAATTCTACACAGAATTCACCCACTACACATTAATGATACAAGTGCAAGGAAATGGGGAATTATTTCAACCAATTCCCTAATTCAAGGTTTATTGATAATAATTTATGTCATTAAACTCATAATGACAAAGATAATGTAAATTCACATGCAATCATATTTAGTGACGTGGAATATAATAATTAAGTGTTGAATGGTACACTTACCATGAACACTAATGTATAAAATGTTTTATTTTTTTATAGATCCACCAACCCTTTTAATTGTGAAGAATTTTCTATGTGTATCCCAATATTGAATCAACAATTATATGTTGAGTTAGCTGTGAAAACTCATAATGGAACAACAGTATCATCGAAAGATCATTATTCTTCTATAGTTGATGTTTATGGGAAAGTGTTTCCTATAAATCTTGTGATCCTTCCTTTTGTGGAATTTTTTGTGATTATTGTAAATGATTTTCATTATCTATATTGAGATCATATCAATTTCTATATAATATAAGTTTCATTTCATATTTCAAAACAATCTATGATCATCAATTGATTCATGGATGAGTATGACATTCCAGTAAAACTTTCTTCCATATTATGGGTCTTGATTCCTATAAATGAATGTTATCTATCTGAAATTATTGGGTAGAATCTATAAATTAATAATAAACCATTATAGTAGATTTTTATGGTATCTGTAATTAATAATTTTCAGGTCTTTCACCAAATTGTGAAGTTGAGTTTTCAATAGAACACATACCGAGTGGAGAGCTTATTTCAAAGACAACTTATAAAGTTATCCCAATTGATTTTAAGGAATTGAAGGAAAAACTCCAAGAGAATTTAGACAAGGGGTTAATATTCCCCAATATGTCACCTAGGGGTGAAAATATTCTATTTGTTAAGAACACATTATGGATCAATGATACTCTATATTTATTATCGATAACAAAGAAAGATCATTATCAAAAACAAATACCCTCTTCTTCACATTGATAACTTATTCAAAAAACTAAGAAGATCTCAATACTTTTCCAATATTGACATTCATTTTAGATATCATCAATTATGTTTCCTGATTGAGGATATACCAAATATGGCATTCTCTACCAGGTATAGACACTATGAATTTATAGCGATGCCTTTTGGTCTCGTTAATTCACCCGCTATCTTCATGGATCAAATGAATTGAGTCTTTAGATACCATCTTGATCAATTTTCGGTAGTCTTTAAGAGTATATTATAGTTTATTCATTGAGAAAGGAGTAAAAAGAAGATCACTTAAGAATTTTCTTGATGACCCTGA
The DNA here is from genome assembly GCA_963277665.1 of Viscum album. Taxonomy (NCBI): domain Eukaryota; kingdom Viridiplantae; phylum Streptophyta; class Magnoliopsida; order Santalales; family Viscaceae; genus Viscum; species Viscum album. The sequence continues at coordinate 803,151,020 of OY728166.1, read as the reverse complement.
GAAAGGAGAATCATTATGACAACATTACCATGTGTTAATATTTTCATAAAAAAGTTTCGTTTTTGGGTCACATAATCTTAAGATTGGGGATATCTATAGATACAAAAAATATTGAAGTTATTGAAAGTTATCCTAGAAAGAAAATAGTAATTTAGATATTACATTTTCCTAATTTGGATTGATATTATCGATGTTTTGTGAAATATATTTTATCAATATCTAATCCAACCAACAAGTTGACCTTGAAATGATTTAAGTTCATCTAGATAGAGGAATGTAAAGACAATTTCAAAGAGCTAAAAAGATGATGAGCCAGTGCACCTGTTTACACACTACCTAGTAGTAGAGAATGGATTTTGATCTACAATGATGCATCCATGAAGGGGTTGGAATTTTTTCTCTTGAAAAATATGTGTTGATAGATTATTCCTCAATAAATTTGAAAATCCATGAGAAAAATTAAGTAAATCGTGATTTGTAGGTAGCTATGGTAATCTTTGCATTAAAGATATGGAGGTAATATCTTTATGTTAAAAGTATTGATATTTATATTTATCAAAAAAGATTAAAGTATATTTTCACACAAAAGGGATTGAATATTCACCAAATAAGATGGTTAGAATTGATTAAATATTACAAATTCTCAATACATTACCACCAGAGGAAAGTGAACAAGGTTGAATATGCTTTGAGTCGAAAGAACTGTGCTATCCAGTCTATGATGGGGATCATAAATGATTGTTTAATTATTTCATTAATGGCGCGTCACTCGTCGAGTGTCTGCCTTCGGGCTCTTGAATCTTCCTCTCCCTCTTAGGGTTTTGTTCCATTCTCGGCAGCGCCCGACCTTTCTCCTCCTACATTTCTTCGACATTTCCGCTCTTCAGGTTCTCTTCTCCACCTCCCCATCTTGGTTTCTTGCTCGCCGTGTCTTTTGTCCTGGTTTGTTCTCTCAGGATCTGTGTTTGGCCTCTTTGTGACATCAACCCTGGGTTCTATTTCTCATTGGGGTACTTTTAGGGTTTCAATCCCGGATTTATTTTAGGGTTTCAATCCCACTCATTCTCTTTTCAGTTTTTCCTTTGTTCCTTATAGGGTTTCCCATTGGGTCTCGAAGTTGTTCTCCATCAAGGAGTTCAACCACCCGTTTCTCTGCTCTGGCACCTGGTATCCACCTCTCTCTCCAAGGCGGATTGTGTGGTGGTCCCACAGGTGATATGGGATGTGAGGTCGAGTGGTTTGGTGTCTCTTGGTGCTTTCTTTTTCATTGTCCATTGTTGGTTGATGGGGATGGATTCGCAGTTTAGCTTTGGGGAGGCCCTATCACATGTGCTCTACTCTGGTTTCCAAGTTCTTTACACCACCTAGGTCGGTTGGGTGCGTTTACTTCCCAGGAGACATTGGGATGTGTTCGTGCATGCAGTTGGGCGTCCTCCATGGAGTTGTGCCTCAAGTTTCATTTCTTTGGTTTCTTTTGACACTGGTGAAGTTCCTTGGTGTGAGTTTTCTTTATTCTGGAAATGCGTCGGGCGATCTATGTTCATACGATGCATGTGGAGTGGAAGTTGAATTTGAATGCTGATTTTGGTGGTAGATTTCTACAAAGTGGATGATGGTGTCTAGTGATGAGGATGGTGATGAAAGTGATGGATGCTCTGGCGATGACCACTACGATGATGAAGGCGGTGGTTCCGAGAAGCGATGAAGACTGAAATTTCTGGTCGAATCTAGGCAGGTGATCGAATCTACAGATGGGAGACTAGTGTGATAGTTGTTATCTAGAGTTAGGCGCATGAATGATGGAAAGATTTTTAATTTTGAATGTTGTGTTTTTTTTGGAAGGAGGCAATGGCAGTAGATCGGGGTTCGCTGCAGTGTTTGTTTGAAATTTGAAGGTTGTATGTTGTCATTCTTCTGATGGGTTATCTTGTGGTTTTCTAAGAGTCTATACTTACCCTTTGAAATTGTTACTATAAAATACAAAAAATATGGATTTTTTCATTTATAAAATGAATGTTCAACCATATATAAAAGTGACGATAAAATAGGTACAATACAATGAAGTGGAGCTACAAAGGAAAGTGATAAATGTTTCTAAATTTAACCTTTATTGTGATTGAACAATAAGGTTCAAGAACCATGTTTTTATTCCTCCCATACCATAATTAATGAAGGAGTTTATGGATAAGGCTCAAAATTATTCATTATCTATCTATACTAGAAGCATAAATACGTAAAGGGACCTGAATGAGTATTTTTGGTGGGATGACAAGAAAAGGAATTTTACTGAAGATGTCTCTCGGTGATGGGTTTTTTAACAAGTTAAGGGTGAGATATATATGTCTAAAGGGTTGTTAAAATTGAAACCATTATTATAATGGAATTATCGAAACATCACTGTGTACTTTTTTTCAGACATCCCAATACATATAAAGTCCATACTTTTAAATGGTCTATAGTATATCACCTTATGAAATTGGAACACATCATTGCTATTAGAGATGATTTCCCCCTGATCAACTTTCCAAGATATATATATATATATATATATATATATATATATATATGAATTTGTAAGATTGTATAGAGTACCACATCCCTATATATCTGATCGGGATCAGAGGATTACCTTGATGGTCTAGTGATTTCATTCGAAGGATTTAGATACAGTGTTATGGTTTCCCCACTACATATCATCCTTAGACAGATGGTCAGTCAGAGAGGAAAATTTAAACTATATAACACATGTTGAGACCTTTATTTATGGATTTCAAAGGTTTTTTGGATCAACACCTACCTTTCGTGGAATATTCATACAACAATAGATTTTAATTCAATATTCAGATTGATTCATATGAATCCATCTATGTAAATAATTATAGAAATAAATCTTTAAAAGATGATGTTGGGGAAGGAAATCTATTAGGACCAGATCATGTTGATGAGATGGCGGAGTAGGTTAGATCTATTATATAACACATAAGATCATCTAAGAGTCGTTAAAAAATTTATGATAAATAAAAGAAAAGACTGCATGTTTGAAGTGGGTGACCAGTTGATTCTATGACTATTTCCCTAGAATAGGTAATGCTATTTGGAAAGAAGGGAAAGTTAATCCCAAGGAATATCTATCATATTTAAATTATAGATCTTTTAGGCTAGATAGCTTACCGGTGGGTGATTCCACCGCATCAATCTAAAGATCATGATGTGTTCCATGTATCTCTCATGGGAAAGTATATACCTGATCCTTCACATGTACTAAACTCATAAGTCTTAAAACTAGATCAATAACCTTTTTATGAGGAACAACTAATAGAAATTATGGATCGTAGTGAAAACATTCTATGAACCTAAAACACTTGGTTCATTAATGTTTTATAGTAGAACAACAAATTTGAGGAATCTACATGGGAACTTGAGGATTGATAGGGTAAATTTATCCTCATCTATTTTTAACCAAGAAATGAATTTATATGGTTATATTCAGTTTCATGGGGGTATAATGTAATGCATGGATGTGTTTATGAAATATATTCCTTAAATAATTTTAATTCCTCAACAACTTGCATTGCACGCAATCGTGGGATTAAACTAACCAAAAGACACAAATGGTATAAAATCACAATTAAAACCTAACGGTAATTTTTGAAACAATAAATATAACTAATTTATGAAAATGTATGATGAATTTGTTTGCGAAAAAAAATTGAAAAATATAAATCAATTATATATTTTTATATTTGTATGATAAATTAACTAAAATTAGTAAATGAAGTTACTGAAATATATACTTTAAATATTTAATAAAATATATTTAATATTCATCAAATAGATATTTTATTCATATGGTATGAATAATTAATATTTGATTTATAAAAACCTATGTTTATAAAAAGGGAATTTTTACCCTGTTTTAATAGTAAAACCATTTTAAATTAAAACTTTGTCACAGTAATTATTTTTATATGAAAAATTCATCTTATTCATTGTATGAGGGCGATAAAAGTAACTTAAATGAAATTTTTATAACTTCCTTATAACATTCATGTTTTGATGAATAGTAAAAATATACTAAATATTAATTGAAACTTTTTTCCATCAGAACAATTTTTATATATAATTAAACTATTTTATTATTTTAAATTATAAAAATATTATATTTTTAAAAATTAATATAATTTACATCATTTTAATTTATTTTACATTTAATTCAGATGTAAATGAATATCATTATTTTGCAATGTTTTGACTTTTAATACAGGTTTTTACTTTTTGACAACGATATGAAATTTAAATTAATTATTTCAACTTCAATGTTTTAATTTTTTAAAAATTCATTCAATATTTTTAATTAGTGTGTCAAAATTATGTAAATAGATTTATTTTTATTTTTTTGGCATAATGAAATGAAACTTCGGTAATTTTTATTAATATGGAAAAAAGGTAAATTAGGTAATTAAGGGTAAAAATAATGGTATAAAATTAACCAAACACAATCCTAATATAATTGGATGAGTATTTTCACCCTAAATCATCCTTGATACTAAATGGTCTTTTTTGATACCACATGGATGAGATTAAGACATTTGATTTATTTTATTTAAGGAAAAGAAAAATATGTCTTACTCAATTATTAATAAATGTATCATTTTTAATATAAGGTTATAGAGAATAAAAATTACACTATAAATAATTATTTCTAATCTACTATTTTTTTTATCTTGGAAATTTATTTTTAATATTTAAAAAATATATTATTTCAATAAAATCTTATACATTAATGATCCATGAATTATTTATTTATTTATAATTGATTAATATAATTTTTTTTAAATTATAGTAACCATTTAAAGACAAGAACATGTGGACAAATTTTATTGGTCGAGTATATCTCAACCATATTCAGACAATGGTCTAGTAATTAACCATTTGGGTCTATATGGAAATGATTATGACACTAATAATATTATATTTAATGTTACGTGTAAGGTGTCAGCTTTATATTTTAAAAAATATAAAATTTTTAATGTAGGATTTTTCAGAACATATAATATATTATAAGTATTATTATAAAATATGGTGGATTTATTTCTATTATAGAAATTTATTTTTAATTTTTATTTGAAAAATAAGTCTGTTAAATATTTATACAAAACTAATGTTGTAATTATTTTAATAATAGATATAATGAATAAATGTTATTAAAATATTAAAATCAATATATTTTGGGATAATCAGCATATTGAAAAAAATATAGATGACCTCGACTACTTATAAATATAAGTAAATAGTTTTTTCTAAGTTAACCAGTTATCTTCTTATTTTTAATAATCAATTAGTTGTATAGTATATGAATTGAAACTATTGATTTTTTATCAAAATAATATATTATTAAATTATTTTAAAATCATAAAACATTTTCTCAAAATATAGAATAATAATAAAATGTTTTTAAATGTTCTAAATAATTATTTTTTTGTCTAAATTACATCAAATATCTAAATATTTCACCATTTTAGTATTGACATATTTGTTACCATAGTTAAAATTTAAAAAAAATAAAGAAGTGTTAAATGAAAATGAAAAGGTTTAAATGAAAATAAAAACAAGTGTCAAAATTATTTGTTGATTATATTATGAATTTATGTTATTTAATATTGTAAACTATGTTATTTTAGAAGTTCTTGTATGTGGTTTGAATTAATTATAAATTAATATGTTTTGAAATTACTATGGGCCCCCAATGTCAAAAGGGTTCCTCCTCGCTCACTTATTCATAACTCATTTATACTTAGTGTTCCACCATACCTTACCGATTTCCATTGTAAACAACCCTAGTCAAATTATAGAGGATAAGGTATTCTCAAAATACCAACTTTAGTGCATTTAATATGAGATCTATAGGGAGCTCACCAAAGAAGAGGTAATCTCCTTTGCTAACTCTCAGAAGATCATTTTTTGTATACTTAATATTCCTTTCTTTTTTACATTACTAAGTAATAATTCACTTATCACGTATATAATTATATGTTATTATGTTTATGGAATTACATTATTCCACTGCCTATCCGTCCAATGAAAAATGAAATCATGCCAGGTGAGTACATACTGCATTCCGTCTCCTTGTCATGGTGTAATTGGATTTCACCCCCACATTACATGGATAGGTATAATGATAGAAATAATTACTACATATTATTATTATAATAGGATATTTATTCTAGAACAATATTTATACTGTCCAATTCCATACCATTTCATAATTAATGGAATAATATCATCACTCGTGCATATGTATGGCCCAACATCTCCACAGTGTGATGCGATTAATTTTACAAGATATCCATTTAATAATAAATGTATAGAATGAATAAACATGATATATATTATATTAAAATAGTTCTATAAATGATATAATTATAACGTTTTCATAATAATACGAACTTATTTGAAAAAACATGCCTAAGAAAATAAAGCCGTTTATACCTGAATGATGAGTAATAATAAAATTTTATAAAAAATGGATGACAATATTATCATATATGATATAATTAAAATTAATATTATTTTGGAATAAGTCAATAACATTATTTTAATCATTATACAGGTGGTTTGGATACAAACAGAAGATATCTCACCTAGTATAAGGGATAATTTCTCAATATCATTATTATCCATAATTTTTTATATGTAAGTAGTTACTGGGGTATATTTATCATCTAATTTCATGTTTCTTAAATATTTAATATTACTTATATTCATATAAAATTGTTTAATGTCAATTTTACCCATTAGTGTTTTTTAAATGGTCTGATAGGAATATTGTTTTAATTTTTTGATATGTGGTACTTTTTTACTTATCTGAAAAAAATACGAGAAGAATTTTTTTTCACATATATGGCATGATGTGTTTTTATGTTTTCATAAAACCATTTATCCATGAGGCATTCTATAAAAAAATTCATTTTTATTTTCAAATAAACAATTTTCTTTTAAAATCATGATGCATTTTGAGATAATAAAATGTTTCTAAAGAAAAAGTATATTTTACTCAATAATGAATTTCAAATGTTCAATCAAAATTATTTTCCATATAAGATGGAATTTTTAATTGGGTGACGTTTCGTGTATATTATCCCCATTAATCCTACGTTATATTATTTTTATAATGTAATTATAATTATGAAATCCATATATTTAATATGGATTTTGTTATGATGGAAAGATTTTTAAGAAACCCATTTTATTCATTAGGTTATGTTGGGATTAATGATTTACATTTTTGTGCAACATGTAAGAATGATTTCACTATAAGATGGTTGAGACTTATATCTCTATATGATGAATTGGTTAATGATTTATATCTCATGAGATAAAAAGTGATGGAATGGGAAATTATCTTGATTAAGTAATACTGGGCTGGAATGAGGGGAGATCTGAGTTCAGTAATGGACTTTTCCCACTATAATGGTCTGGGAAATGAGTCTTGAATAATACGAAATGATTTTATATTCTTATGTTTATTCAAAAAAATTGAATGTATTAATTTATTAATTTTGGGGTTATGTTCAATTATTATTAGGAACATTTATGATTTATCTCATGACATGATATCATGATCTTTGATATGCAGGACGAGACCTTTAAATGTCATTTCCTTATGTGTTATGATTATAATATGACTGAAATCTCTTTGTATAAACATACTAAGCATCTAACCTCACCCTTTCTTAAGTTTCTTTTCCCTAGGTCATGAAGAGTGGTATTAAGTACAATATTTCAAAAATGAATCTAGTGCAAAAGGAATAATAAGTAGACAATGTAGATGTTTAATGAACCAGTTTTTTATATTTCTCAGTTTCAAATTAAACTAAACCTATATGGTCCTGTCATGGTTTTTTTTATTTTTTTAATGAATATTCTTCAATTTTGATGTCATATATATTTATGTAAAGGGTGGTTCGTTATAAAAAAATTATACTTATTTTTTAAAAAATTTAGAAATTTTATATTAAAAAAATTTCTTCATTTATTATTTTATTATATAAATATTAAAATATTTTTAAATTAAAATATTTTGTAGAAAATATTTATATTTCAATGAATGGTGAAATATACAGATTTTTATGAAAATATAATTTCATTTCAATTAAATTATGTGATTTAAATATACTATTACTTTTTTAATATTATTTTGTATAAAATAATTATTCTTTAGTTATTTTAAATCAAATTAATTACTTTTTAATCATCTTTATATTCTATTTTAGTAAAAATTTATTTTTGGGTTTCCTAATAAATTGTTTTAAAAATTTTTTAATTTGGATATTGTATCCCCAATTGAATTAATTTAAAAAATACTTATTGAGAAAATATTTATTTGAAATATAGATATTAAAAATCTATAAATATTAATTTAATTTCACATTATTATTATTATCGGTCATATAGTAAATATAAAATCATCTTTTTCTCAAAAAATACACTTCTTGGAAAGCATGGATTTTCATCACATATATAGGTCAAATATTAAATTAAATTCTACCTCTTCTATGAATAAAATTTGGTAAAATATATTCTATATTCATAATGATAAAATTATTTATTTTTTAATTATTGCAAATAATTTTTGTTCGTAATTAATAGTGAAATGGTAAAAACAATTACCACAACTAATGTAAAAAAATATTTTTATATGGGGTTGAACTAAAATTATAAGGGATAAAATGACCAAATAAATTTTATATAATCTATTTTATAGACATATTTAGAATTTATAATGTATGATACCTGATAAAATTCAATTTTTTATCCTTCTAAAATGAAAAAAATGTGGGAACACATTTTCGTTTTAAAAATATACAAGTGAGTGACTCACCTCACATAAAAAATGTTACCCCTATCCTATCATCTTTACAACTTAATAGAATTTTTATAAAATACCTAAAAAAATCTTCCTTAATTGAAACAACACATTCTAGAATTCTTTTTTCATCATAAATTGATCTGATAAAGAAATGTTTTGTTAATATAAGGTGGTTGTCTGAAATAAATAGGAATCGTTACTAATTGAGAATTTTTATTTAATTTCTTATTCCACCACCCTCAAATATTCTTAATTTATGATGATATAATAACACTATTGAATATTATATAATATTATATTATTATGTTAATTTCATAACCTAAATTAATCTCTTATTCCAATAAATGGGATATGAAACCATCATTCATATGTATGGAGGACTATCTCTTAGTGAATCGATGTAATTAATTTTTCATCATCATCTCTTGAGGATTGTTATATTTATGAACTAATAGTAAATATATAATAATTTTTATATAATTATTCTCTTGTAATTCTGATATCATATATACCATCATACTTTTCATTCTAGGGCGATACGATAATGTTACTTGCATGTACGGAGGATTACCTCCTCACGAAGCGATGTGATTCATTTTTCACAAACGCTTTTATAGAATTTAAAAACGATAATTTTAATATATATATGTTTCATATATGACATAATTATGATATTAATGGTATATTTATCATTTTTTATATATAATATATCATTTCATTTCATACCTTTCCCATCACTAAAAATTATAATGTTTTTCGTATGTACACGTGGAATACTGCCTCCACGAATCGATGTGATTTTGTTTCATCACCAAATCACATAGATGATATATATAAATATTTTTAAAGAAATAATTTTTTTTATTTTTAAAATTATTTAAATTTTAAATAATACTAACCTATTTCCATAATAATCATTGAGGTATATAATGTTTCTCATGCGTTCGTACGAAAAAGTGTCTCCATGATTTTAATGTAGTTCATTTTTATTTACCATATTTCATGATTTGTTCAAAAATTTTAATTTTGTAATAAATATTATAAGATGTTAATTATTATTAATATTTATATATTTAAATAATTATTTATTTGATAGTGGTCAATACATCAATTTCATTTTGAAATAATGAACCAGACGCACTCAAAATGCACAATGTGGAATTAACTAATTAATAATTTTAATATTCTATTGAAAATTAATAAAATAAATTATTTTGGTAAAAATGATTAATCCTATGAATGGTTATTGAGTAATATGATAGTTTATATAAGCTAATTATATAGTATTTAAAGTAAAAACGTGGAAATTATGTACTTGAGATGAGGGTTTCTCATCTCACATTTATTAATATAAGACAAATGCCACATTCACCAATTATTTTTATTATGTGATGTATATACTACCCAATAATGTATTTTTTTAATCATATAATGAAAATTATTTTGATTTATAATTCAATATGATTTTCTACCTTTAATTTATTTTTCATCCATAGATTACTAAATCGGTAAGGTACATCGTCTCAATTTTCCTTCATTAAGGAATATTTTACTAACATGCACCAAATTTATTTTATACGGTTTATATACTTACAATTTTACATGTAATATCATTGATGAAAATAATTTCATTTTATTTATAGTTTTAATTAATTTATTTCATTCAATTAGATTTTACATGAATTTTACTAAGTGGTAATAAATTTTATAACTCAGTTTCTATTCATTATGTTATATTAATTCTTAATTATTTATAATATTATAAGATTATTTTTTAATGAGTTTTGATTATAATTTTTTTTAGTTAAAATTATTTAATGTAGATTTATATTTGATACTTATAATTGATTCATTGATTAATCACCACTTCAACATTATTTTCATTATAAGGTATGTTTGTCTCAAATATTTATCTTTGGAATATATTTTATGTTATACACCTAAATTTTTTCTATGGTGTATCTATATCCAATTTTAGATATTATATAATTAAAATTCTTATTTTCATGATATTTTACATATCATTTTATGTTAATTTTTAATGGGTCTTACGATTGAAGAGTTTCCAAAGTGGATAAGGCTTTATGTCATAATCAAAATTTTAATTGCGATTATTTATGCTTGATTTTACATTGGAGGAAATTATTTTATCATCATCTATCAATCCCATTTCATTATATTCATGTTAAGTAATTCATGATATTTTAATGTGATAGTACCATTTTTTTATCTTTGGTATTTAAAATTGATGAGATAATATTTTGTAGAAAATCAAACTTCATTTACCTCTTCGTTTGAAAATCCATTTTCTTCTAAATCCAGGTTTTCTAAAAAATAATTTTTTTAATATGATTTGATAAATTAATTTTTACCCATAAATTTTATTTTTTAAAAAACATTGAAAATTATTCTTCCTAATTTTTTCTAAATTAGACATTTTTTGAATTTATTGAAAATGTGAAAGGAATATTTGTTTTGACATAAATATAATGAAAATAATTTTCCACCATTATTACCACTCAATGTTTTACAAATTCTTTTTTATGTATAAAATGTTATTTTTAAGAAAATTTTTTATTTAATGATAAAGTCATATTTATATTTTAAAGATGTTTTTTTTTTCAAAATGTAAATTGTATTTTCCTCATGAATTAATCTATGTATTCATTCAAAATAAATTTCTTTATAAGATGAAATCCTTTGATGTTTCTCAAAGTGATAAGGTTATCATCTAATGAATAATGGATATTTTGAAATCCTAGATGTACTTGGATTATATCCTCATTATTTCTCTAGAACTACTTGGATTGATTCAAATTGATTTTCAAGGAACCATTTTCTTTTCCATTAGTTATTTGAGCCATGAAATAACAATGATTATTTTTATGATTGAAATGTGAAGGGTTATAAATTTGTTTTATCATGAATGGTACATGATCATTATTTATTATGAATGGGTGAGCTCTATATAGTTTATATGTTGGGTGTACCCAGATTGAACCATGTTAGCCCGTTATAGGTTATATAATAGGTGAGCCTAGATAGATCCAAGTGAGCCTGATGTATCATATATAATGGGTGCACACAAATAACACTGTAATGAATTGGGTAATGGGTTTTTTCATAGAGGATATGATGGAGTTACAATAGGGTTTATCTTATGTATTTAATTGGACTCAAGTTATTTATAAAATAAGATTAAAATAGTTTATGGAGATAATGGTCCAATGATACCAACATGGTTTATTTACACTTTGTATGGGTTTTTAGTGATTTTCTTGATCAAGAAGATATCTCATGGATCGTGATTAATGATTCTGATGAATTATTCCTTTGTTAAATCTTTTTGTAATTTTTTCATTTTTTATGATATATGTATTGATGGGTATTAATATTATTATGTTATACTCATGCACTTTGATAACGTCGCCATAAAAATATTATCTTCTTTTGATTAGTGATTAAATTCAATTTTTAATGATTATTTTTACACTTAATGATAATTTTATCTCGAGCTTCTTATGTTTCATATTCCTCAGGTTGTGAAGAATGATGATTAAATAATTTTTTTTATTAGAAATATTTTTGACTTGGTGAAATTTTTGGGAGATGTTTACTAATTAATATATAATATGATACATTCTGTATAGTGGGAAAATATTCAATCTAAATCATGAGTATTATGTAATTAATAGTTTTTCCTAATTCTATACAACACTAAACCTAAAAGGTCATTAGGTTGTATGTTATCCAATATTTCCTTTTGATCATATATGTTTTGGATGTAAACAAACTGGTCAACTAAAATGGGATCAAAGATAGAAATTAAATGGTTTTTATTTTATCGCTAGAATGATGAGTGAAGGTTCATGTATATTATAGTTTTTATCATATTAATTTTTAGATAAATTTAGAGATTATGATGTGTTTATGTTAGGTTATCTTGAGATTTATGGATTCCATCATAATTCTATAAGATCCAGGTTTATCATAAGTTCAAAATTAGTAAACCCCCATTTTGATGTTATAAATGACGAGATATTAAAGAGGTTAATGACATTTTAGGATATTTTATACTATGTCGAAGTATATCTAAAGCTTTGAATTAACATAAGGTATCTCTTTAAATTTTTGGGGAAATGATTTAAGGAATTAATAACCAATGGGATTTATATGTTCATGGATGTAGAGTTAATTATGGGACTATATATTTTATCAAATAGATAACCATGGTATTTAAATGTGATTTGGTAATGAAGTGATCAATATTATTTCATAACAGGATCTCTATTTTTCCTTATATTATCTAAAAGGTATGGGATATAAATTAAGGATATAAAAATCTTTAATATTGATATTATTAGGATTACATGGGATATATGATTGTTTATATATTTATTGATTTAGTTTGAACATTGAATATTACTATTTAATTTTAGAGATTATTGTATTATTTATTCATATAAAGGTTTATTCATTTTCTGAAGCATAATTCCATATTCTATTTTTTTTTTGTTTTGGTTAATTTCTAAATATATGTAGAATAGCTTTTTATCCCTTTTATAGTTATTTTGTAATTTAATTCAATAATAAAAAAAATCACCATTAATACTTATTGTTTTGATAAAAAATAAGCTTATTGTGGAAATTTTTAAATGATGAAATTATACTCATCGGGTAAGTATATTTCCATAATCTCTTAGTCTAGATGGTAATGGAATTTATAACCTCTGGTATAAGGGTCCTAAAATAAAAAAATTTCATATTACGATATTTTCTGGTGAAATCAATGATCTTTTACACACCTCTATGTTTTTTGTCTGTTTTTAACTTAATCATGATCATTCCATTTCTTCTTATTAATGATCTTTATCACTCTCTATAATTAATTATTCATTACACATTTCTTTTGTGTACATATCTTAACTTCCCAAAAAGATTTTCTGACATAGAAACCATGTTATGTGTTATTCTGGATCACTATCATTCTCCCCTTTCTCTTTTATCAAGAGTATTTTTTTAACAATTTTTAATGAAGTGGGTTTCCTACAAAAGTTTTTTCTAATGTCAAACCCTTCATTTTCAAGATCAATTTCAAATTACGGTTATGTAATTTATTAAAGGGGGAGAATTTATAACTCAATTATTTTAAATAAAAATATATATTCAATAGTTATTTTCAAATGATACACCATGATTAAAAGACCCATGAAATATAATTACTAAAAAATCGTTTAGTACTCATAAACCTGACTATAAATGGACCATAAAATAATTTAATGTTATAACATAACAACTAAATTAGATTGTATTAATAATTATAACTAAATAATGAAAATTAAAAGGTTTAAAAATATAAATAATTATTTCAATGATAATATATTGATTATAAAATAAGATAAATATAATTTTATATAAAAAAATTATTTTAGGGAAATAAAAACTATATTTTATTAAAAGGTTTTTTAGTTTCTCTTTTTGAATAAAAAATAAATTTAATTTTTCTTAATTTTATCAAATTTGTTTGAAAATATACATTAATGGTTTTAATTCAAGATATCAAATTTATCATAGGGTGACATTTTGTGATTTATTGGAAAATATTAAATTTCAATAAACAGTGAAAATAATGATTTTGGTAAAAATTCCTTTTCCTTTCAAAAAAAATACATAATTTAAATATTCCATTATGTTTTGAATATTATTTAAATTATAATAATAATTTTTTGTTCATATATTATAAACTTAATTACTTTTTTTATCAACTTTGTATTGTGTTCTCTAATAATTTATTTTTGGGATTAAAGGTAGGATTTTTCAGAAAATTATTTTAATGTGTATAATGTTTCTACATTTTAATTAATTAAAACAACAGCTAATAATAAATTATTTAAATAATTTTATTTATTATATACTTATTAAAATTAATTTAAATTCAATTAATTATTATCACAATTATAGAGTTGATATAAAATCATCTTTCTCTTTAAAAATACACTTTTTAAAATCATACTTTTTCATCATCTTGGTGGGTTTAATTTTAAATTAAATTACCCCAATTTTGTGGATTTAATTTCCTCAAATAGATTACACATTTATAAAAATATTAATTTATATTATCTAACAATTTCTACTTATCTTTTTCATAGTCAATTTTGATAACATTAAAAATATTTATCTATAGTTAAGGTAAAAAGTGATTTACTAAGAGGTAATCTAAAAAGATATGGGTTAAAATGACAAAAAACAGGTATAAAATTTATTTTTTGACCATATTAAAAACTTATAACATAAAATTATTTATAATGTACCATTAGTAATTCATTAGGAAGGTGAAACACATGGATACACATTTTCATTTTCAAATAATACAATTGTGCCTCTCACCCACTTATAAATTATCATCCCTCTCTCCTCATATTCACACCTTAAAATATATTTGGTTCAAAAAATACATTCCAAGATAACATAATTAATTTTTGCAGAAAATCCTAAAAATGCATACTATGAAGTCTTCTGGTGGTATCCTAAGGTGGATTTTTGGAGAATTTTTATCAGGCTTAACTGATCATTATATATTCTTTGTTATACCACACCTTAAAATATGATTAAATTATTAATTTATTATGAAACCAATATATAACATATAATTATATTTTATTATTTTAATTTCATAACCACAATACATCTCCTCTTTAATCAAATAGGAAAGGAAACCATCAGTTGGGTGTAAGGCGGACTACCGCCTCACAAACCGATGTAATATGTTTTTCATAATCATCTCCCATGGAATTTTATACTAATGTATTTAATGATTTTAAATGATATTAGACACATAATTATACTCATAAATTCATAATATCATATATAATTTCTTAACTTCCATTTCAAATAGGATACGGTAACGTCACTTGTGGGTTTGGCGGACAACCATCTCGCGAAGTGATGTGATTTTTTTCACCAATTCTTTAATAAATGCTAAAAAGGTTAAAGTAAATAAATATATGTAATATATATGACATAATTTTTATACTAATGAAATAATATTTATTCTGAAAATATAATATAGTTTTTTATTCTATAATTTCCCCTCACTATAAATGATTATGTTATTCAATCTTACATGTTGACTATCACATCGACAAAGCAATGGGATTATTTGTTCGTTACTATATCACATGGTTTAAATATATATATATATATAGGTATATTTAAAGAAATAATATTTTATTTTTTATCATAAAAAATTAATTATAAAATAATAATAACCTTTTTTCAATAATGATCAATGATAAAGTGAAACACTACTCTTGCAGATGTACGGCCTAACATCTCCATGATTATAAATTAGTTTATATTTCATAACCATATTTCATGATTAATTTTAAAAGAATAATTTTAGAATAAATATTAAACCTATTTATTTATTATTATTATTTATATTTCGAAACAATAACCTCTTTTACCATGGTCAGCACAAAAAATCTATTTTGAAAGAATTAACCAAACATCCTTAAAACACATGATCTGGAATTAACTGATTAAGTATCTAAATGTTCCAATAATAATAAATATAAATATTTATTTATGTATACATAATTAATACATTAAATTTTTATTATGAGATAAATTAATTTATATAGGCTTATTATATAAGAGTTAAATGGCATACATTGAAATCTTTAACATAAGATAAGGGATTCTCCTCTCAGTTTTATTTCTATGAAAAATATTAGATATTCACAACATTTTTCTATTTTGAGTTGTATATTATAAAAATTAATGTATTTTATAAATATTATCTTTAAATATATTAGGAATTAAAAATCCCTAATATGTTCTACAATTCATGTGGTTTTAATTTAGTGATTACTAAAGCGGTATCTTTATAGATCTCAAATTTATATTATTTAGGTATATATTAATGTTATGAAACTAATTTAATTTATATGTTATATATACATCACATATTATGTATAATATCATGAACAAAATCATATTTCATGGTATTCTAATTTTAAATCCTAATTATTTCATCCAGGTCGATTTGAATTGAATGTTAACAAGTTTTTAATAATTTCATAACACAATTTATTTTCAATGGGATGCATTACTTCTTAATTGTAATTTATTTTATTATATTATGTATGTAATGATTTTTTATTATAATATGTTTTACTTAAATTTATTTTATTTGGATTTACTATATATAAACATAATTGATTAATTTATTATTTATGCAGGATCCCATGTATTTATAGAATTATACATTTTTATATCTAATAAAATCTATGAATAAGATAGTAATATTTACATTAAAGGGGACACTTTTTATTATAGATTAATCAATATGCTACAATGGTTTTCTCAAAAATCTTATGTTGCACAAAACAATGAGTTATATTAAAAAATAATTTAATATTATTATTATTCTAAATTTTAGTCAACGCATAGTCGTTGTATTGGTGGTAATGAATATAAATAACTAAAATATGATTATAAATGTTTTTAAATATCTTTAAATTTTTCTAATAAATTTTAGAGGCTTAAAATGACAATGAACCCAATTTTAAGCCTAACATTCTCTAATATATTCAAAAGGCTGCTTTACAATCTTTTGAAGGCGACCCCATTTTAAATTGAGTTTTTATCACTTTTATATGTTCTATTTGACAAAATAAACTTGTTATATAGAATAAAGAAATTTAAATTTACTCTGGTAAAATTTTTGGGAATTTTCTGATAAAGATCGTTTTTTAATGAATACTTAAAAAATACTACATTTTAATTCAAAACTACCTTTTCATATAAGTTATTTATACATTTATATTGTCATTTTAATTTTTAATAATAAGTAATTAGAATAACTTATTGTTATTTAATCCAATTTTTGTCATTGGAATTAAATTCACTTTTAAATTAGACATAAAAACATGTCAATATTTTGATAGTTTTTACTTCTTACAACCCCATTTTTTGTTTTGACAATGGGAATTATTTTAAATTAATTTATGAGAATTATATGTTTTTAATATGTAAAATTTAATTCCACATTTTGAATCAGAAGTTCCAAATTGTGTAAATTTTTTACCTTTTATTTTTTGACATTATAAATTTTTTACTTCAGTAATTATTTGTATTTTCCAGGGTCAAAGGGTAAATCTGGTAAATAAGTGTAAAAATAATATTATTATAATAATAAACTACCCTAGAACATTTTTTAATACTATTTTATGAGTCATGTATGACCATGGTCATCATTGTGTCGATTTTGGGATCCCATAGAGCCACTTGGGTGTGATAATGACAAGTTATAAGAATTAATGTAATGAAAAAAATATCACATAAACATGTATATTTTACTAAAAAAATTAATATAGGGTTACAAAACTGTTCCCTTTGACTATGAATATTAATTAGAAACATGACAATATTTCCTACATCTGTATATTTTATCAATTATTTTTATACATTAAATAAATAAATTTATTTATAACACAACTATGATGTTGTCAATAGCCTATTAATTGAAGATTCAAATAAATGCTATTATTAATATTAAAATGAATAAAATTTGGATATTTTGATGTCATACAAGAATTTTCAAGATTATATTTATATATTTTATTTTATTTTATTCCTTTGGTTTCAAGGAATCAAGTAGTTATGACTTTAACAAAAATAAATCACTAAATAGTTTCAAAATTGACATAAATGAGATTTAAAAAAAATACAATTTTATTAAATGATATAATAGTCCAAAACATATAAGATTCTTATAAATGACATATGTGATGTTACAAATTTTATTAATGATCCACTTGTGTTTCTATTATCATCTTATAGTAACTATAGTAACCATATATTATGAAAATACATGAACACGTGGTAAGAGTCAAAGTTTTTAACTAAGGGATTAAGATAATATATAAGGTTAATTTTTGAACTCAAATTTCTTACACCCTATTGTTTGTGAGAACTAAGAAACATTATAATATTATCCCTGAAAAATATTTCTTTCTATATATTATAATAAGAAAACCAGTATATAATAAAATAATATTTCAAGAGTTTCCTAAAGTGCCCCTCCTCCCTCTTATAAGAGGCCACCACATTTACCCACTTACTCACACAACTCATGGCCCTTATCTCATCCAAATTATTCTCAAATAATCTCCAAACATCTCTCCATTACACTTATAAGCCTTAAATAGAAAATAATGCAATTCAAGGATGTTTTTTGGGAAAAATTAAAAGATGGTCCCCGATTTAGAGGTAATGTATTCTCTCAAGTTTCTTTCTTCTGTATTCCTTATTCACTCCCTATGATGTTTTTATTCTATGATAACATAAAAAACCACAATCCTAAATATAATCACATAATTTTATAAGATTTATTCGAACTACACTTACACACACCTCCATCTAATGAATACAAACATATTGTTTATATGTACGGGGAACAACTACCTCGCGAAATAATGATTGTTACATTTTTTCTTACCATATCTCATGGTGGAAATTATGAGAGAAAAATATTTATATATGATATATAATATATTTATATTGTCTCTATTAACTTTTATTTTTTTCATAGCAATGCTTTATGCTTTCCAGAATGTGTAAGGATGATAATTTCAATTTAGGAAGTGCGGACTACCGCCCACTCAAAGTGATAGGACTTGTTCATTCCATACATGGAACATATAAAGGATGGAATTAATGTAATTATGTAACATATATAACAAATATATTATAATGGAATTATACCATACATATGTATTTTTTAGTTTTCATTCCTTTAATTTGACAATAAATGAATACAGCGTTCATGTTTACATACGGCCTACCGTCTCATTAAATAGTGCATTTCATTTCTTGTATCATAATATTATAGAATATATTAATTAAATATATACTAGATATTTATTACATTTAAATCATTAATATCAGTATTGAGATGATTCACTTTTGACTACAGGGATAGTTTACATCAAAACAAGTTCATTATCGACTTAAGTACCAAATATCGACAAAACGACTAATATGAACATGAATACTTATGTGATTGTTATAACAAGGTAATATGTGATATAAAAGGAATAATAATCATGAAAAAGGTTCTAAAACAAGTATAAATTAACTCAAGTTTATTATTTAGGATGAACAAGTAATATACGTGACGATTTGGACTCAGGTTAAGGAACTTTATCTCAATCTTCTTTCACTGAGGAGTATGTTTATTTATAAATGAATTTGTTTCATATGGTATTTAATCAACCCATTTTATTTTTAATTTAATCAAATGGGGTTCAAAAGAAATATTTTCTTTATTAATTGTTTTACTATATAACAAAAGGAATATTTTTTTAACGTACGGGGTGACAATGACCTTTCTACCGCCATGAGCATTATTTGATATTTTGATTCATCTACAAGTCACAATGTATTTAGAAATAAAATTAAATTTCATATTCTATTTTATGTATTTTTTTATTGAAAATTTATTTTGAGAATGGAATTATTGTATAAATATCTTTAAATAATGTCTTATGATTGTAATGTGGAAATATTATTTTTCATTAATGCATGTTAATGTGTAATGATTATGGTTATTGGGAATTGATTATGTATATAGGTGGTTCCATGATAAAATAAGGGTGGGTGAGCTTATGATAACTCTCCAATTCATTCCATGATGGAGGTAAACTTTATAGTTTCTCCTAGGATATTTATGGAATAAATTGTGATGGGTATAACAATTATAACCATGAAGGTTACTCCCTACATAGGAATGAAAGCTACAATGTATGTATGGTATCGATGCCACAAGTTAAATTTAAGATTTTTGACTTAGATGAGTTATTCATAAATCTTATGATTTAATGATTTATATTAAATAGCTTATGTTTTATGAGTGAAAAGTTTGATTTAATTGAATTTATGTATCCCTAGACTAATCCTTTCTATCCTTATTTTATAACCCTTACTGTGATTTTTATGCTCATCCAATTTTTTTTTCATAATGTATAAGGATAGTTAAGAGAAAGGATAATTTGAGAAGACGTATATCAAGAAAATAAATCTTTTTAAGTAATTTTATTCCTGTGAAAAAATTTGATAGAGTAGAAATATCAACTATGTAATATTTTAGATGTAATGTAATATTCATGGCCGGATTCTCTAAAATTATAAAGCTTAAAATATCCTCAATGTTAAAGAAAGTAAATTCTTTATCAGAAATCAATATTATGTAATGTTTAAGGATGGGGAATTTTAGTTTGTACCATAGGTCTTTTTAGAAATATAACTAATTTAGGATAATATAAAATGAATATCCATAAATTATTTTTAGTTTACGGTAAGATTTAAATGATATAGAATTGTAAGATTACCATGATGATTCAACTAAGAAATTTTTGTGTTCAGAATGGTTTTACGCATAAGAAATATGGCAGCAATGATGGGATGACATCAAGAGGAAAACAACCAACAAAATCAACAACCTGAAATGGAAAAAATTAGAACTGAATAGTTTGTTTCAATGATGGAATATGTGACTCAGGATATAAATGGTTTTGGTATCCTTGCATAAGATTATCCAAATGAACCACAAAGGAACATGTCAGTAGTGGAACATTTAATGAGGGAACTTAACCAAACATTTAGAGGATCAGATTACCAAGTGCTAGATAAAGTTTTGATTGATGAACTAGAAAATATTTTCAATGTCATGGGTTGTTCAGATCATCAAAAGGTCATTCTTGTTGTATACATTTTTTAAGGTGAAGCCGATCAGTGGTAGTAGATGGTTAAAAATACCAGATATGTTGAAGAGATTTATTCTCTTTATTGGGATGAATTCAAATATATATTCCTTGAGAAATATTTTCCTATGGTAGTTCAAAATAGGATGGAAAAAAAATTCCTGGAATTCAGGTAGGATCATGACTCAGTGGATGCTTATGAAGAAAAATTCACTCGACCGTCAAGGTATGATCCAAATTTCATACAAGATCCTGAGAGTTAAATAAATTGTTTTTATATATGATTAAATCCAAATTAATGAAGGGAATTATATTTTTAGGATTTAAAGAAGTTATGAAATACTTTTTCGATGTGTGGAGAAGGTGAAAATTGAGTTTTCCTATGACCATGTGTTCGTTGAAAAACAACAAAATAAGTGGTTGAGTTGGCAGACGAAAGGGTTGAACTCTTCAAAAAAGTATGGTGGTAAGAAACTTATGTTTATAGTTTGTGAAAATTTTGTTAAAAATCCTACTTGGGGATGCTTTTTAAATTTTGGTTAGTTCTTTTGATGTGGAAAAATAGGACATATAGATTTTAATTTCACGGAAAAATATTAGGATTCTGGTAAGACAAAATCCGATTTATAGTTAGAAAAATGTTTTAAGTGTAATGGAATGGGTTATTATGTAAATGAGTGTCTGGAGAAAAACTCAAATGATGTAAATTAGTTGTGATACATGTAAAAAGGGGTGGTGAAATCCTTTGAAACTACTTCAGCTAATATTGGTCCATCAAATTAAGTAGTAGTAGGTACATTGTTTATTCAGATTAAGAGAAAGTGTTGTTTGATGCTGGGTCTACACGTTATTTTATTTCTAAGATTTTTTCTAGTAAATTTATAATTATATATCATGATATTAATCCTAAACATGTGGTGGAAACACCTAAAGGAAATTTTAAGACAAAAATAAATTATAATAACTTTCTTTTCCTTATGTGTGGGAAGAATCTACCTGCAAACCCTATTTTTTTCCTCTAGTAGAGTTTTATGATATTTTGGGTGTGGATTGGATTTCTATTTATCATGATAATATTGATTGCAGAGGTAAACATGTTTTTTCATATAGAATTTCAATTTGTGTACAATAACGAAGGTTTACTTTTTATAACAAATTAGGAAGATAATAAACTAGTAATAGATGGAAATGAATTTTACCTTTATAATATTGTTGAAATCAATGGAACTATTTAGATTAATGATGTTCCGGTGGTCAATGTTTATCTTGATGTTTTTTCTTATAAGTTTCCTAGTATAATACCTAATCTGGATGTTCATTTTACTATTTACTTGGGTTCTGATGCTAATCCAATTTCCAAAACCCTTTATTGAATGGATCAAATTAAAATTTTAGAGTTGTAGAACCAATTTCAGGTGTTATTAGATAAATGTTTCATCTAACCTAGCATATTACCATGGGGTTCTCAGATCCAATTTGTTAAAAATAAATATGGATATTTGTTACTTTTCATTTATTAGAGAGCCTTGAATAACTTCACTGTTAAGAACATTTATCTTTTTCCCATTATCAATGATTTGATTGATCAGCTGCAAGGAGCTCGGTATTTTTTGAAGATTGAAATGAGGTTGGGGTACCATCAGTTTAATGTAATGAAAGAAGAACTTTTGAAGACCATATTTCATACTAGATATGTCCATTATGAGTCCTTAGTTACACCTTTTTTGTTAACCAATGCACCTGCTGTATTCATGGATCTTATTATTTGAATTTTCTATGAGTTATTGGAAATGTTTTTGGTTGTGTTTATTTATCATATTTTTGTATATTATAATATTAAAGAGATGTATAAAATTCATTTAAGGGTAATCATTAAAACCTTAAATTAAATGAATCTATATGGTAAATTCAGCGACTGTGAGTTTTGGTTATAATAAATTTCATTCCTTATACACAATGTTTCTAAAAATGGCATAACCATTGATCCTGCTAAAACAAAATTTGTTGAATAATGTTCAAGACCCACAAATATCACTAATATTCATATATTTATGGGTTTAGTAAGTTATTACCACAGTATTGTTCAAAATGTTTCATGTTCATCTTTCCCACAGACTTCGTTTACTCGAAATGGTGTTAAGTTTATCTGGAAAAAATAATGTGATGAATGTTTTTAGTAATTGAAATGAATATTGCTAAATTTTATAGTATTGGCATTGCCTTCATGAAAGGGTTAATTTGATATCTATAGTGATTCTTAAATGAATGAACTTAGATGTGTTCTAATAAAAAATGATCAGGAAATAACTTAGGAATCACATCAGCTGAAAACTCATGAGTTAAATTACCCTACACATGATTTGGAATTAGCTATTATTTTTTTATATATAAAATCGGAGGATTCATCTATATGTAATGAAGTGTGAAATATATACTGATCACAAATGTTTGAAGTATATATTCACATATAAATAATTAAAAATGAGAAAGAGGAGATGGTTGGGATTAATCAAGGATTATGATTGCATGATTCATTACCATCAAGGAACAGAAAATAAAGTGGTTGATAGTTTGAGTCAAAAGAGTAATTCTATATTAAAAATTTTATGTTTAGAATAAGATCCTTTGTTTTTTGATTTTATTAATTTGTATTGGAAGTTGTTGGTGTAGTGAATTCCACTTTTTTGTTTCAGGTGGTAGTGAAATCCTCTATATCAAACAGATTTAAGTAAGCATGGAAGGAAGGCAATGAATTGCAGAAAATGGTCGAATTGGTTGACAAGGGTAAGTTACCTAAATTTAAAATTGATTAAACTATTTTGAGGGTTGGAATGAGATTATGTTGTCTTTTTTATTCAAAATTGAAGAAAGATTTATTATGTGAAGTTCATATTTCCCCATTTTCATTATATCCTGGCATTACTAAGATTTTCAGAGATCTTCAGGAGTATTAAAAGTGGGATGGAATGAAAAGGGATATTTCATACTTTACCCTAAGATGTTGGATTTTTTAATTGGTTAAAGCATATTGGAAGTTAATAAATGGTATGCCTTGGCCATTTTTAATGCCATATTGAAAATGAGGAAATGTTTCCAAGGATTTCGTTGTGCTATTACCAAAGGCTCCTTGAGCTAATAATGAAATATGGGTTATTGTTGATTGATTGAATAAATATAATCATTTTCTTTATCCTCAAGAAAATATCTCTCAGTATCAACATTAATGATTGCATATTAAAGAGATATATAAGATACGTGGAGTTCCCCTTTCCATTGTATCTTATCATGATCTCAGTTTTACTTCTAACATTTGGATGGGCCTTCTTATGTTGTTGGGTAATGAAATAAATTTTAGTACATCTCTTCATTCATAATCCTATGGGCAGTTAGAATGAATAATACAGAAATTGGAGTATATGGTATATTCTTGTTCAATGGATTACCAGGGGAGTTGGGACCAACATCATTCTTTGGTTGGGTTCGCTTATAATAACATTTTTCATTCCACTATAAAAATGGCACCATTTGTAGAATTATATGGAAAGGGGTTTTGAAATCCAGATTTTTGGGATTATGTAGGTGAACGGTTGTTGATGAGACCTAAATTGGTAGAATAGATGGTAAAATAAATTCATTTGATTCAGAATCACATGATAATAGCTCAGAGTAGGCAGAAAAGTTATGTGGATAACCAGAGGAAGGATCTTTATTTCGAGGTAGGTTATCAAGTCTTTCTCAATGTTCCTCCTGAGAAAAGTGTGATGTGTTTTGGTAAGAAAGGGAAGCTGAGTTAGAGGTTTATTAGACCATATGAAATCCTAATGAAAGATGTATTAGTTTCCAACAAAATAACTTTTCCTCTATGTTTATTCAAATTACACAATTGTTTTCATGTTTCTATGTTGAGAAAGTATATGTTGGATCCATATCATTTTTTGATTCTAGTGGTAGTTTGTTTGGAATATAATATTTAATATGATGAACTACCAGTCTAGATTCCTGAACATAGAGAGAAAGTGTTGCAGAATAAGGTAATTTATCAGGTAAAGGTTTTTTGGAAAATCCATATGGTTGAGGAGGCAACGTTGGAATCAAAAAATTCTATGAGGGATAAATACATCCACTTACTTGATAAGTAATTAAAATTGTGAGAATGAAATTTCCAATAGGAGGGGATGATGTAGGATCCCAAGTATTTATATAATAATACTTTTTATATCTATTGATATTTATAAATAAGATATTAATTTTATTTTAAAGGGGAAACATTTTAGGATAACGTCCTTGATATGAAATAATGGGTTTCCAAGAAATATTACGTTTCACGCATGATTTGATTTATACCAAATAAAAATATATTATAATTACTATTTTAAATGATATTTAACGTCTAGATGATGTATTGGAAGGAATTAATAAAACTAACTACAATATTATTTTACCTATTTGTTAAATGTTTTTACAATTATCAAATTAAATTTTGAGGCATAAAATGAGAATTAATCCAATTTTAAACATTAAGTACTCTAATATTTTTAAAAGGACTTTTTACGACCTTTTAAAGGAGAACCCATTTTAATCTAGCTTTTCTCACTTTTATATGTTCTATTTGACAAAATAAACCTCTTATATTGAATAAGGACATGAAAATTTACTTTGGATAAATTTTTTGGTAATTTTCTGATAAAGTTCATTTTTATTGAACAGTGAAAATTATTACATTTTAATATAAAACTAATGTTTCATCTAATTTATTTATACAGTTAGATTTTCATTTTAATTGGTTTTAAATTTTATTTGGACTACGTTTTTATCATTTAATCAAATTTTGGTAATTATATGTAAATTCACTTTTAAATTGTACATAAACACACGGCAATCGTTTGATAGTTTTTACTACTTAAAACCGTTTTTTTTTTGTTTTGAAAAACATATTAATTTTAAATTAATTTTTAAAATTATGGGTTTTTAATTATTAAAAATGGATTCCATGTTTATAATATAGTTTCCGGATTCTTTAAAAAAGTAACTTTTATTTTTGGACCTTCTAAATATTAACATTGGTGATTATTTTTGTTTGCCATGGTTAAAGGGTAAATCTGGTAAATAAGGGTAAATAAATTACATAATAAATTTATTAAAATACCATAACACATGTCCTAATATTATTGGATGAGATATGTCCAACCATGGGAATATTTCGGTCAATTTTAGGACCCTACGGAGCCCCTTGGGCGTGATAATGACATGTTATAAGAATTCATTTAATGTAAAGAGAAATATAAAAAAAACATGTATTTGAACTAAAACAATTTTAATATAGGATTATAAAATGGATCAATTTGACTATAAAATGTAATTAGATATATAAAATGTTTTCCAATATCATGGTATTTTATTAATTTTTTTATACATTTGATAAATAATCTTATTTATTACACAATGACGATCCAGTGATTACCTATTAATGAAGGATTTAAATAAATGATATTATAAATATTAAAATAAATGTAACATTAATATTTTGATTCCATACCTGAATATTATGGATCATATTTACAAATTATCTTTGATTTAATTCTTTTGGTATAAATGAATCATGTTTTTTTGACTTTAACAAAAAATAAATTACTAACTAGTGTCAAAATTGACATAAATGATATTTTAAAACAAATACTATTTTATTAAGTGATATAATAGCCCAAAAAACTAATATTCATCAAAAGAACTAATATAATGTTTAAAAAGTAATTGATGACACACTTGTGTTTTTTTTTGAAATTTTATAGAAACTATAGTAACAATATGTTATGAAAATACAGGAATGCATGGTAAGAGTTAATTATTTTAACTAAGGGTTAAAGCTAAAAGATAAGGTTCATTTTATGACCATTACTTGTCTAAAAGATATTTATTTAGATTATTTCGACCCATTATCATATTATCCTTTAAATATATACCTTTTTAATTTTAATAATTGTAAAATCATATTATAATAAAATAATATTTCAAGAATTTCCTAAACTGTCCATCCTCTCTCTGATAAAAAGACATCATCTCTACCCATTTACTCACACCACTAAATCCCCTTGGAATGTAAAAATTCTATTCAAACAATACACCAACATCCCCAACTTATATAATACATAACTTGTGTACAATGTGATTCAAGAAATCCTGTTGCATAAAATCAAAAGAAGTTACCCAGTTTAGAGGAAATGCCTTCTCTCAAGTTTCTTTTTTTTTTCTAATTCACTACCTATGCTCTTATTATTATTTTATTACATAAAGAACCAGTATCCTAAATTTACTAGGATTTCTTATGATAATTATCCAAATTACCCTTACACACACCTCCATCTATTGGATAAAAACATATTGTTTCTATGTACGATGAACTATTGCCTCACGAAATGATGATTATTCAATTTTGTCATACCACCTCTCCTGGTGGCCATTATGGTGGAACTGTATCTATATATGATAAATATTATATTTATATTGTCTTTATTATTATGTTTTTTTATTTTTAGCATTCCTTTGTGCTTCCATAACCCATAAATACAGTAATTTCATTTGAGGAACTGTGGACTACTACCCCCATGAAGTGATATGCCTAATTAATTCCATACATGAAATGTATAAATGATTGAAATAATGAACTTATGTTGCATATATAACATAGATATTATACTGAAATTATAACCTACCTATGTATCATTTAGTTTTCATTCTATAATTTCGTAATGAAATGAAACTAGCGCTCATGCATACGTACGACCTACCAACTCCATGAACGGTGAAATTCATTTCTTATCTCCATATATGATAGACTATTATAAATACATATATACCTGATATATATCATATTTAAATAATGAAAATAAATATGGATATGATGAAATTTTGACTACACGGACAATTTACATCAAAACAAGTTCATTCTTGACTCAAGTACCAAATATCGACAAAACCACCGATATGAACTCAAATTATTATGTTATTATTATAACATAGTAATAAATGATATATATTGAATAATAAACTTGAAAAAGGTTCTCAAACAACTGGTTTTTAATTTAATTTTATTATTCAAAAATAAAAAAAATATAAATGTAATGATTTGGACTCAATGTAAGGGACTTCGTTATAATCTACTTTCAATGAGGCATATTTTGATATATACATGATTTTATTTTATACATTATATAATCAACCGATTTTACTTTTAATTTAGTTCGGCGAGTTTCAAATTGAATATTTTTTACAAATAGTTTTAAAAAATTAAACAATTAATGTTTCTTTTTAATGTATAAGGAGACAATGACCTTCCAACTACATCAAGATATTTGGATTCCTTTACAAGGCATAATGTATTTATAAATAAAAGTAAATATTATATTTATTTTTTATAAATTTTTTAATTATAAATATTTTTTGGGAATGGATTGATTGTATCAACATCTTGAAATGATATCATATGATTGTAATTTTGAAGCATTATTTTTCCTTTATGTTTGTTCATGTGTTATGATTATGGTTCTTAGGCATTTCTTATGGATACAGGTGGTTATATGATAAAATAAGGGTGGGTTAGCCCATTATAGCTCTCCAATTCATTGGGTAACGTGGTGGAGGTAAACATTAAGGTTTCTCCTAATAATTTAGGGAATATAGTGTGATGGGTATTCAAAACATGACCATAAAAGTTACTCCCTATGTAGTTTTGAAAGCTACAATGTAATTATGTTATAGATTCCACAAGTTAACTCTATGATTTATGACTTATATGAGTTATTCATAAATCATATGATTTAGTGAGGAATATTAAATATATTATGTTTTATTAATGAAAAGTATTATTTGATTTACATGTATATATCCATGGACTAATGTATTCTTTATTTATTTCATAACCCTTACTGATATTTTTATGCTCATCCCATGTTTTGGAAAAAAAATCACAGTTTCTAAGGAAGTGTAATAGAAATGAAGAATTTAATAATATTTTTCCAATAAATGTATTCTTTTTTATGTCATTTTATTTTTTTGGAAAACCTGGATAGAGTAGAAGTGTCTACATTGTAATATTTGAGATGAAATGTAATATTTATGGCCTAATTATCTAAAATTATAAACATAAAAATATCCTCAATGTGAAAGAAGGAAAATTCTTGATTAGAAATCAAAATTATGTAATGTTTATGTTTGGGGCCTTATAATTTATCACTTCAAAATTACGATCCTTGTAAGGGGTTTTTATATGAAATTGTCTTATTTGAGATATTGGTTATGTTATCCACCTATCTTATTTTATGATGTTTTATCTACTACATTTTTGAAATTTTTTGTCATCAAACTCCTTGTGATCATGATATTTAAATTATCGTATTATGGTATTCTTTCATAGAACTTACGATTGAAGATTTACTAAAGTGTAAAAGTCTTTATGTTACAATCTTCTTTTTAATAGGGATTGTTTGTGCTTGAATTTCCATTGAACAAAATTATTTTACCATTTTATATTACACGCATTTAATTTTATTCAACTCTGATAATTAATGAAATTTTCAGGTAATAGTACAATTTCTGTCTCTTTGGTACGTAAAATGATTGTGATAATTCTTTTAATAAAATTTAACTTCATTTATATCTTCATTTGGAAATATGTTTTATTCTAAATTCATGTTTACAAAAACTGTATTCAAAAAAATTATGTATGATTTTTTATATTCATTTCCATCTGTAATTTGATTTTTACAAAAAAAATTATTGGAATCTTCCTATCATTTTCTAAAATGAGTTATTTTTTTACTTTTCTAAAAATATAATAGAATTTTTTGTTTTAACGTACAGAAGGTAAATATAATTTTCCACTATCATGACCAATTATTCTTTTAAATATTACTTTTTGCGTTTCAAATTTTATTTTCAAATAAAATTATTTCATTGATATTTGATAAATCTAAAAAATTTAAATATGTGTTTTAAAATGGAAATGATATTTTCTTGAAAAAATGTTAGAAGTGTTATTTGAAAATAATTTTCCATATAAGATGACAAAATTTGATACTACTTATACAGAAAAAGTTATTTTACTCAAGAATGTTTTAAATGATATTTTAATGGTATTTCTATTAATCAATGTTGTCCTCCATTGATGTTACTTATATTCCATTGTGGATATTCTGAACGGATTCAATAATAATTCTTTATCTTGATTGATTATAATTTTCTCAAAAAGATTATCATGGAACCTTTTTTTTCAATGGGATAATCAAGATATGAAAGAAAATTGATTATTATTATGATTTAATACTGAAATCATTAAAATCTTTTATATATGAATGGTACATATACATTATTGTCTTAGTTATGATGGTTAATCAAATAGGTAAATAATGTTTTTGTTCTTTCTATATTATCAACTTCATGGATGGTATTAAATCTAATTTTTGGGTGAAATAATATTTAAATATTTATATTATAAACTATTTCATATTTTGATAATGATAAATTAAAAATACCATCATTTTTCCATTTTTTGTTAATGAGATAATTACATTTGAGGAAGTGCGGACTACCGCCCTTTAAAGCATTGTGATTTGTTTGTACACTACAAAGAATGTATTAAGAATAGACATAAAAAATATATATGATATATATGATATAATAAATATTCTGTAATAATTATATATTTATTTATATTTATATACATATATATGTATTTACTTTCCTTCCTTCAACTCGATAATTAAACGAAAATAACATTCATTCGTAGGTACTGCTTTATGTCTCAATGAATTGTGTATTTCATTTCATAACTCTATATTATAAAGATGATAAAAATACAAATATAATATATATACATGGTATTTATATTTGTTTTTAAGTTCCTTGAAACGTTGGTTCTATATTTAAGAATTATTATTTCCAAGTGGTTTCTATTGGATTTATTCATGGAACTGGAAACTTCCAACAATTGTTTACCTAAAGAGGTCCTTCTTTCCAAAGGAAAAAATATTTGTGTTTTGAACTTTACGACACTTAAAAATTTTCATTGGTCAAGTGAATAGGAAATTAGACTCATCACACCCTTATGGGGGGAACTGTTGTCTACTCTGGGACTCTCTTTGTAAATTTAAAATATTTTCTTTAATCCTTATTAATTCACCAAGTATATCATAAGTATACTTTAGAATTTATAATAACTTATCAACATGTAAAAAAATTTATAATCATCAGTATTCATTCAAGGTTCTTCATTAATAGAAATTTTCATATGTGTTTGAGGTTTTCCATTAATGGTATCCTCTAATATAATTCTTAGATATTCTTTTAATCATCATTGAGATGATACTGGTTTTTTATTCCACTTATTGAGGTACTCTAGAATTTATTTTAATCTAGGTAGATGAAGGTTTATTTTGATCTTTGGATCATTCCAATAATATAGGCTACCTACGTATCCTTGTAAAAGGAATCATAACCCTTGTAGTTCGGTGCCACTAAATGGGACACATTATACCTTTTAAGGTCATGTGATAAGGGCCTCTAAGAAAAAGGTGCTTAGTAAAAACATAATGTGGGACTTATGATGAAGTTTCCCACAGAACATGGAAAGGATATGGGTTTACATGTAGTATCAAACTCTATTGGGAATATTTATCAAGGAGAACAAATTTGATTTGAAGTTTTGTTTTTGATCCTCAAGGAGGCTTTCTACGTAACCCACGTGGATGGGAATAAAAGCCTATATAGTTCGACAAGTCTCATATGAGAGTATGGTGCATTGGGAGAAATCGATTTGGGATTACCTCTTAAAAAGGATGCCTTGATGACATGGGGGTTTAATTTGGGGCTTATTCATGAGGAGGATTTCCAGATTAAGGGGATTATGGTTGGATTCCTGAGGAGGATATCAAGTGAGCTCAAGCACTGAAAGGGCTTCCTACGTATCCCGATTATTGTCGAAATCAGAGTTCTCATAGTAATTTCTTTCTGAAAAGGATATGTGTTCATATTTCGTAACCATCAAGTATCTCTAATCTCATGTGAGTCATGCTCGGTGTGAGAAACAAGAGTATATGAAATATTCAACAATGACACTACACACTTTTACTCCTCCCCTAGTAGAAGAGGGCACGTTGATTGTGGAAGAGGGAGAGGCGAAGAGCCTTCCCTCTATCCTATTTACATTGAGCAGTGGTCCATTGTAAGGAGGAAGGGGTAAAGGTAAGGGGCTTATACTATGATGGATTCCCTCTAATTTATCTTGGTAGGGGAGAGAGACTGATCCTATTTTTTTTTTGGAAAAGCAATTGTGAAGTGTACCATCCCTACCAGAGACCTAAGGCTCCAGGTCACCTCTTTTTGAAGGGTGTGGTCGGGACCCAAACCCTCCTCCTATCTAGGATATTCACAACATTGTTTCTGGGAGAATGGTCCATGTGAAGGTAGATATACAAACCCACAAATATTCCATTAATCCAAACCCCATTTTGAAAAAAAATGTTGTAAACCTCTGATTGTTGAAATACAAACCCAAATAGAAGACACACTGATGTGCCTTTCCTAAAGGATTGATATGTTAGGAGGTTTTGGTGGAGGCATCAACTTAGTCCATTTTATATAAGGGAACTATGGAATGAGATACCCTACCATTAATGTCTCTTAAATATGGTACTTGAGTTGGTCGCGTAGGTCCCTCATGTAAGTTTGTTGCATAGGTACTCTGCGTTGATGTACCCCATAGGTATACTGCGTAGGTATGGCACACAGGTATGCTAAAAATGTATGAATGATGACTGAAGAATGTGTTTTACTTAGGAGAACCAAACCTATGTAAAACTTGTAAAAAACATTCAAAACATTCTTATCCCATTTAATTATCTCTTCTCTCATGGTTTAGAGAGATACCTGAGACAATTTGAGGGATCTAGGAGAAAGAGATACCAAATGGGATCTTTAAAAAGTATTTTAATTTCTTTCCATCCTCAAATGGGGAGCCCAAGGTCTCCATTTATAGGCACATATAGGGCCTAGTCAAAGATATGTTGCTCACACAGGTCATTTGTGCAGCTCCTCCATGCAGGTGCTTAGCGTAGGGGCATAAAGATTATTCTAGCATGGAGCCCTGCTACATAGGTCAGCCGCGTAGCTCTTCCGTGTAGGCCTGTGAAGCTAGTCTGTCACGCAGTTCAGTTGTGAATCTCTTTTGAAGTATTTTGAAATTCTTTTGAACTCTTCGAATCCTATTTTTAGATTTGAAATATCTGGGGTCCTCTTCATAGTATTTTTGTTACTATCTTTTGTGGTGGAAACAAAATCCCCCCCCCCCTTGGGTTTGGATCTGAAACATATAAAGAGGGTCGAGTCCTGAGGTGAATGTTTGGGGAAAATACTATAGATGGATTGCTGAGCAGTGCAGGTTTTCCACGTAGCTACTTCGTGGAGGTATGGCACGGAGGTGTTTCTTACAGTCATGATGTGTAGGTCTTCAGTTTCCTATAAATAGGTCTCAACCTTCGCAATTTTCTTCACCTGTTCTTTTCAAAACTTTTGTGGATCCTGTTGTGTATCTCGCACACTTAGCTTCAT
Organism: Viscum album; assembly: GCA_963277665.1. NCBI lineage: Eukaryota > Viridiplantae > Streptophyta > Magnoliopsida > Santalales > Viscaceae > Viscum > Viscum album. Next base: position 803,116,784 of record OY728166.1, on the reverse strand, counting down.
CGTGTTACGCTCTATTGTAATTCCCTTGAAATTTCTTCCAGGTAAAATTATTTAAGCAATTTAGCTACTCCTAAGTACTTCATTGATGGAGTTCCACTAGGATCCTTATCAAAGGACCTATGTGAACAGACTTCGTCGAAGGACCTTCTTGAATGACCTACATGAACAGTTTCGTTTGCCAAGTTTTTTGACTTTCCTCATTTAAAAATTCCAACCTAATAGTTCATGTTTGGTAATTATTCTTGAAGATAGAATGACTCATTTGATTACCCATACTAAAGAAGGTAAGGCTCGTCAAAATGAAGTGATGATGATCATCGGACCAGACTATTATGATATTGTGAGAATAATCTACCTGAGCTATGTAAGCGTTTAATTTTTTACAGGCATTACTATCCTCAAATTCTTTACTTACCCCTATACGGGAAGGGGATTTTTCAAGATTCCCATGTTCCATCTATTAAGAAGTACTTTCGGATGAATTGGATTCTTCAGAACTCCAACTGTAATTTCATGAATATTAGTGTGTGGGGGTTCCAGTACATGAAGGAACAATCCCTATTAGTTGCATCGTTCATCATAGTAGTTGAAATCCCAATATGAAGGATAATGTTGAAGATCCAAAACAAATTTTTATGATTCCGCATTTCGGGCTACTCAAAAAAATAAATCTAATGGTTGGAATGAAGATTGGGATCTTCGTTCTGGAGGGGGAGTCCTACCCGAGTGGATGTGGGCATTCTGGGTACGTCAGAAATGTGCAGAATTCAGAAAATAGTTATCAGATGTTCATATCTTTAAAGATATCCGGATGGGGTAAAATCAAGTTTATAAAAATAATCTCATTCCGGAATAACTGAGCTGAAGGAGTCCACAAACAAATTCCTTTCATTTAACGCATGGTGATGTTGGTATTATTCTCTAGGATATTTACCAAATAGATGGAATTCCCATTCTTGGGGAAATGTATGATGAATTCATTCTGCCTACTACAACATGGGGGGATGCTACTAGAACACCACTGCTGGCTGATGAATTATTTAAGAGAGCTAAGAATTTACCAAAGGGAAAGAAATATATACATGCCTTAGTGTGGATGGAAGCTTTCTTAGAACCAATAACTGAGAATAGTCCAATCTGTGGATGTCCTACTGTTTGTCCTTCTGCAGATAACCGGGGCAGTTCCAGCACATATTGGCCTACACAAGAAAAAGGTGAATATAAGCAATGGGGCTATAATCTAAAACTCGATATAGTTGCAAAAGTATGCTTGACCTCCTTCCTTGCTATGTGGTTATGTTTTTATGGATTCCAGACTGTGAATCCGGAGGTATTATAAGATCCGGGAATTTTTTCATTATAGCTAAACTCCAAGGAAAAAATTATATTGGTTTAGAAACCCCTATATTGGAAAGAATTTACCATATACTGCTACATTTATACAATGGGAAGGATCCATTTAGAATTGTAGGGCCATTCCCAGTGTTTTGGGGATAGATTGCAGCACATTTTTCTTTGTACACCATGTTGAATTTAGTTAGAGTTCCCAATTGTTGATTCACCACATTTTTAAAGAATTTTTCTTGTATTTAGTGTCTAAACATGAGACCTGATGTGGGGATGAAGCCATTGAATGTCTTAGGAGAATTTTTCTTCTTTCCTTTTGGTAACCCTCAAGTTGTAACATTTATTGATAATGGAAAGGAAAATAATTATGAGATGAGATCATATATGATGGCATTTAGGGATGGTGTATTATCAACTAGGATTGATAGTGAAATTATCTACGAGGCTTACATCCCCTTTAGGTTTTCTCTTCAATTCAGATGTCTTCAATAATCAAACAACTTTCCATCCACATATTTCAAACATGAGAAACACCCAATGGTAGTGTATTAATTAATTATTCTAAAAGATTTAGCAGTATCCAAATTTTTGATTATGTTACCTCCATCAGATGCGTTAATCATATTGGAAGATGTGTATCCCAAAGAATGGGATTCTTCATATCCTCAACAGGCATTGACAAAAGGAATATATCGAGTGGAAGCTACAACGACTATTTTATGTGGTAAGAGTGGTAAGAAGTCCAAGGACAGAGATGATAAAGAAGTTTTAGAGGGTTTAGATCCCTCAAAATGTCTCTGCAAGAGGTATACCAGGAAGACCAGGGTTACATAAGAAACAACTCCAATTCCTAGGATATCCAGTCACCGTCATCAAACAGATATTCCTATCCCATCTGTTGAACTTTCTGAATAAGAGAGGCCTGAATATGTTCTCCAATCAGAAGGTGTTGAATCTCCTCCAAAATCAACCACACCAAGATTTAATTATGTGTGACCTCCATCCATTCATTATTGGGAGGGTGTAACTTGTGATCTTAGGGATGCATGTACATTCCTCCAGCATGGCATTTGAATACCAGATATTGGGGATTTCAAGGAACCTTATAATTTCAATCCAGATAATAACCTGGCTGAACTACAGAATTATATTATGGATCTGGAGGATTTTATATATGTGATTGATGAACAAATCCCAGCCTCTAAATGGGTATCTCATATGATGGACATAGGAGTACATGAAGGGGTAATTATCAACTCTGAAAAGGAATGGGATATTTATGTTCTTACTGAGAATGTATTTTTCTTTTTTCTTTTAACTCAACTATGATTTACCATTTATAATCATTAATCTTAATGAAAAATGTATTTATGAAACTTGAATGTAGATAAGGAAGATCCATAACACTTCTAAAAGCACCAATGTATGGCCCTGTAGGATCTCCTATTGATGCAACGGATGATCCTCACAAGCCTCTCGACCTTTCTCCAGGAGAAATAATCATGACTGGGTAATGGTGATAGATAATCCTCAACCATTACCTCAAGATTACCTACTAAGACGAGTGTTTCAATATCTCCCCAATCTTTTGAAAAGAAACACAAAAGTGAAATGAGATTGATCCAGAGTGTTCTATAAAGGACTAAGAATTTATACTATCCTTAGGGAACATAACATACCCAATACACTCTGGTTAAAACGCTATATCCACTTGCATGATCAATGTATCTCTCCTCTCTAAATGGATTAAGAGCTGATTTTCAAGACCAGAAAAAAAAACCCCAAGGGAAACCACGGTTCATGATGATGAATCGTCACTTTTAGTAGATAAATCATCAAAATATTCAGCTATACCTGTTCCTAGATCTAATGAGAGAAATGAATGCCAGTGTAAGATTAAATTCATTCCTAGGTCTCTTTTGTCAGAGGATCCTGAAATAATCAATACTGATATTCCTATTGCTTCAGAAGAAAGGAATGAATACCCATGACAATCTGTAACAAATGCTGATGTTGACCCAAACATGGAAAGACTGGATACTACTATAACAATTGAAGAACCAACAAAACAAAATTTTAGCAGATCCAATTTGGGAATCAACCAATTTTTTTGGATACCTTAAATGGTGAGGATGCTATAACATTTCATGTCGTATACACTGAAATGATGGACACCCTTAATCCAAATATTGATATTCCAGGTTCTATCAAAGAGTTTTGGGATATTCATGGGGAATTGAAATAATGTAATTCTTTATTCATGCATTTTCCATAAATAATTTTTCTTCAACCTGATTCTTTACATCAAAGTTCACCTTATGCAACTTTATCTGTAGAATATTTCGCAAAGGCTCTTCAGGAATGGGGTATTACACTTTATCCTTCTACATGGGCTATAGAAATACCTACAGAGGATGCATCATCAAGAGATGTTCTAGAGCCTTCAAATGTCATAACTAAGAAAACTCAAGGAAATACCCCTTCTCGGAAAACATCTGCTCAAAACACTACAGATGAGAATACAGGGGATGAATCCAATCAAGTATCTGACTTATCATTTGGTAAATATAAGCAGCTATCTGAATCATATTTTTTTCCTCATTTTGAAACTAATAATGACCTTGATTTATTATTTATGTTTATCAGCTCCTAGATCATAAGGTGAAGCCTCTACTATCTCAATATAAGTATAACAAGGAAGCTCATTAAGCGACCTGTTTCCAGAGTACATTTTACCTCATGGTAGTGACTCAGATTCAGACTTAGAGATGCAATTTTCTCATTTTATGGCACCTAAGAATACATGGTGGTATATTAGGAACATAATTGCTAAAAATCTTTTATATGAATTGTTTTCCCATTTTTCAAAACTACCATCATTATTCTGCGTATTGGGATTTGGTGGATTTAATTATCGGCCAATCTGTCATCCCAGGAAATAGACTATTCACTAATGTGAGAAGGAGCATAAGCTACGAAAATATTTTGAAGAGGCTAAATGACTCATCATATTGAGGTATTTCAAGCTATTGTAGTTGATCCAGAGGAAAATCATAACAAGAAATTAATTAAAATTAGCCATCGAATCGAAGAAACCACGAAGGAGTTGTTATGTCTTCAATAGAAACTAGATATTGTTCATAAGAATATAGAGATGTTGAATCATACATTGGTAGAAACCCAATTAGATGGAATAACATCCATTTCAACTACTAAAGAATCTCTTCGTTAGGTAGAGGAGGTTGGAGTTGCTCAGCTATCTCAACTTAGACAAGTAGCTGATAGGGCTTATGAAGGAGTCCAACAAATGAAAAGTCATGTTGAGAGTTTATTCTAAAACATGATAGAGAGGCTCCATTTTGTGGATGGACGTCTATTTTCATATTAATGAAATAATTTGTTTAATCATTTATGTCATCATTACTATTTTTTATTAATGAAATATGACAGTTAAATGATGATAGTGATTCCTTTATATTAAACAATCATTATTATAATAACAAGAATGAAGTCCTCATAATTTTTTTTAAGTTGAGGGACCTAATGAACATATTTTTATTGTTACTATGGTTATATGGATAACCCCACAAATTTCATATCTTTTTACATCATTTTTTTTATTGTTCAAAATTACATAAATCATAAAAAATGTATATTTAGTGATCTAGGACTCGACTTTTGTTTAGAGTGCCCTTCACGAGTTCTCAATCTAATGAGCACCATGTCTTTTGTTATTGGAAGTTTAGAGTCATGCAAGTTGGACTATAAAGGCCTAATATTTGGGTTCAAAAATATCTTTGACCATGAACTTTGAATTAGATCCAAAACTAAACTCCATGGCTATGAATTTAGTTAATATTATTTAAATATTTCCAAGGGGAATCTTGAGTCATTACTTTTATGGTTTCCAAATTTAAAAACATGTATCAATCATAAGGGGTTCCTTTTCCTGGAACAAAGTTACCATTTTCTAACAAACGTTTTTTGGGGGTTGTATTATGTAGGGACAACTAGGGAATATTCTACAATTCCAAATAGTGGCATATCTTTACAGATAGGCTTGTTATACAGCCAATATATGCCATGCCGCCTAACGGAACGTACTGCATATTCAGGCAAAAGAGTTCATTGAAAATAAACATTTTTTCTATTTATTGATAGGGTAAAATAAGATTTGGGTGAATCAAGATCATAGTAAGTGGTTTTTTTATGGAAATAAATTTTAAGAATGAAAAAGGGGCTATTTTAGACCAAAATAAGACATGAATAGGAAAAACATTTCTATAAAACTTTGATGTATGGGTAATAGTTAAAAAATTTTAGAAAGGAGAATTTCTAATATCATAATATTTAGTTTTAAGTCACGTAGTGAGGACACTGGTACTGTTCAGTTTTAGGACATGTAGAGAAGACATTGTGCGGCTTTAATTTAAAGTCTTTATCTATAACCAAAGGTATGAGAAAACACTACCAATTTCTCGATAATATTTATGGAAATGTACTATCATATTTAGGTATTGAAGGGATAATTGTAAATTTTTATTTTGGAATTTATTGAACTAAGGAATGATATGTGAAAAAGGGATAAAATAATTAGTGGAAGTCTTTTCCAAGAACAAAGTTACCATTACTTTGACAAACCCATTATGGCGGTTGTATTATGCAGAGCCAATTAGGGCATATGCTGCATAGCCAAATAGTGGAATATTTTGATTGATATGCCTATTATATAGACAACTTATTCAAGTCCACCTAAAGGAACATGCTGCATAATCAAACAAAAGAGCTCTTAGAACTTTGATGTTCTATTGCTAAAAGCCGAAGACAGTTTATGGAGATTCAGATTTTCTGAAGAACAGAGTTTTATTTATGGAGAAAGGTACCTAAATATTGAAAGGGTATTTCCAACCAAAATGTCCAAAGAATTGGTGGAATTGGACTTTTATGAAGGTCTGTCCCAAGCATAAGAGATATGGTGTCTGTAGTTTTAGGTCATACAACTAGGACCAAAAATGGAAACAATATATAATATGTGGCCAAATGATTTCAAGGTTATTTCATTGTGCATCAAAGAGATGGTGAGGGAAATGTATAAACCCCAGTCTTGAAGACTTCTAGGTTGTGAGAAAGATAATGGGACATATATAATTGAATGACTATTTTAAAATACATATTGTTGTATATTTTAATCAAAGATCAAAGGGGAAATAGGTACTATAACGAAGAACAATATTACCATTACATGAAAAACTCGTTATGGGGGATATATTATGCAGATCCAACTAGAGAATATTTTGGATTACCAAATTGTGGCATCTTTTGACTAACAGGCCTGTTATGTAGGAAACTTATGCAAGGATACTGAATTGAATGTGTTGCGCAGTCTGGAAAAAGGGCTCTTAGGTATTAAAAACCCTGTTACTATAAACCGTAAGAGAGATTATCAAGATTTGAAAATATTCAAGATTAAAACTATGAAATATGGTAAAGCTTTATGTTTAATACATATGAGGAATATGTGAACCAGTATTGGCCATGAGTTTGACGTCCTTTACATAGATCTGACTCATATGTAAAATGGAGACTTTCATTGTTTCATTTGAATTAATATTGTGATGTGCAGTTTTAAGTCATGCAATGAGGACACTATAATATGCAGTTTTAAGTCATGCAGTGAAGACATTAGTAACCCCATAATAAATTAAAACACCTTATTTATATAAAGAATCCTTTTACCCAATTCCTAAGCTCACGTGAGCTATGCTCGGTGTGAGAAACAAGGAGTAGTAAGGGTTTCTTTTACAATAAAAAGGTGATGCAAATGACGAATTTGGGTATTAGATTTCCATGCATTTTAACATCATGCGGTTGGGATGACAATGAACCGACTTGAAAGGAAGGAAATATTATAACTGGATTAATTGATAAAACCCAAGTGTCACTATATGTCTTGTTGGGGAAAGAATCATGTCATTCATAGTTCTTAAAACTATTCCTATACATATTTGACTCTTATATAAGAAATAAAGGGTATTTTATCATCGATTGGCCAAAGATTATAGATCTAGGAATCTCTACATATCTCAAAATAGATGAGAATCAATCCATACATAGTTCTTTAGACAATCATTCCTCATGCTAATTGAGTTTGACATGAGGAATGGGGCCTTTTGATACGTTTTGAGACAATGATAAATCTTAAGACATAAAATAGTATACAGACCAAATCATATATCTTAAGGAAACTCTCTATATAGATCAAATTCATATACAGGAGGATAAAAGAAAACATGATGATTTTTAGATTATGGATGGGCCCAAAATTAGAGATTTAGGCATCTCTATATATCTCATTAAAAAAGAGAATCAAGCCATATGTAGTTATTGAGACATGGTCTCTATGAAGATCTGACTCTGAGATAGGAAATGGAGAGACTCATGTACTACTAAGGAGATGTGACGACATTAATTACATTTTCTTATGGAACCTTATAACTTAAAATAGAGAAAATGTTAGTTATAAAAATTATTTCATGTAGTTTAATGTCATGCAGCAAGGACGAAGATGCAACACACTTTAAGGTCATGCAGTATGGACGCTTATATTTGTTATGCAGTTTAATGTCTTACAATTTGGATGTGGGGGTTGTTTAGTTTAATTTCTTGCAGCATGGACACTATATTGTGTAGTCTAAAGTCTTGTAGTGAGGATGAATATGTATAATTACAAAAAGTTTTTCTTCAAAAATCTTGCATTGTTTGGAGTTGTAATGAGCTCTCCATCCATTAAGATTAATGCATAAGCTCCATTTAAAAAGACCGTATGTATAGAATAAGGTCCTTCAAACTTTGTCTCTAGATTTGGGGGTTTCATTCCAGGTAACATTGGAGTCCTAAGGATTAATAACAATTCTCCTTGAAGAAATGAATAAAGGTGAACTTTCTTATTAAAAGATCACACTATTCTGTTTTGATAGACTTCTAGATGATGAAAAGTATGCATTATTTTCTCATATAATCATTCCAACTCATTGAACCATTTATGAGACCTTTCCTTTATAGAAAACTGATCATAGATTTCAACTCTAAGTGAATGAAATTGTATTTCAATTGGTAAGATAACATCGGTTCCATATACCAATGAATAAGGAGTTTCTTGGGTAGTAGTACGGGTAGTTGTCCAATAATCTCACAAAGCATTCAAATGTTTATTGGGACCTGATTTCTTATCTTTATCCACCATATTTTGGTGGGTATATTTGATAGGGCTTTTTTGAGGGCCTCTATCTATCCATTGACCATAGCATGATAGCGAGATGAATGGTTGGACATGAAATTATGTTCCTGATATAACTTTTTTACATCAACATAAAAAATAATGGGTGTCTTTGTTTGTCCAAATAGTATGAGGGACGCCAAATCTAGTGACGATATTAGTTTTGACAAAACTAACAATGATTTTGGCCCTGACATCCTTGAGACGTATTGTCCCCGCCCATTTATAGAAGAATTTAGTAGCAATGGGAATATACATGAACTACTTAGCCGTGGCTGGAGGATAAGGCCCTACTATATCCATTCCCCATGTAGAAATTATCCAAGAGTATTTAGCTATATGTAGCAACTATGGGGGTTGATGAATGAATATGGCATGTACTAGGCAGGGAAGACATTTTTTAGTGAAATCTGTACAATCATGCGTCAATGAAGGACAAAATTATCCAATCCTTCAGATATGATTAGAGAGTTTGTGCCCATATTGGTGGGCATCGCTAGCTCCTGAATGTACTTCTTTCATGACAGCTACAGTCTCTTCTCCATTAATACATCTGAAGATAATTCCATCAAATTTGCTCTTGTAGAGGATCTTTTAGATGTTTGGACTATCATAAATATTAAAATTCATTGCTCTTCAATGGATCTGTTCTTTCTCAACCCTATCTGGTGGAAGTACCCCATTTTGAAGATATTCCATGATGGATGTTCTACATCCCATGGTATGACCATATGGTTTAGAAATTGGGGAAAGTTTATTAATTTCCTCCATTCTGGTTTAACCAAAAGGTGAGACCACATGGCGAGGGGCTATGCTAGTTATTGTCTCATCCAGATTTGGATCTTCGAAGGATATAGTTACATTATCTAGTGGATCTACTTGGGCATTTTTTGATTGCGGGAAATAAGAAAATGTCAGATCTAAGGGGAATTCAGCCACTAATCCTCTGACATAATCACACAGACGGATTGACTATTCTTTTCTGATAGAATTATCCCCATTGATTTGTTTGATTACCAATTTTGAATCACATTTTAGCTTTAAATGATCCATTTTCACCTGAAGGGATAATTCCAAACCTGCGATGAGAGCTTGATATTCATCCTCATTGTTAGTACCACCTTCTGATAATATGAATGAAAAAGGAAATACTATTTTTTCATGGGAAATGAGGACATTTCCTAATCCAACCATGCTGAGTATAGGGTTTTCCATTCACTTTCCTGTTAGAATTCTAGAAACATCATCAAAACACATTTCCCATGTATTGGAATTATCTTGAATAGAGAATACATATTCATCCAAAAGTTTGGTATTAAAGGATATATCTTCTGAAAATGGAAGCTCAGCAAGGAAATCGAACAGTGCTTGGATTTTTTTTGCCTTTTGAGGCACAAACTGGATATCAAACTATTGCAAAAGAACTACCCACCGTTCCAAACACCTTATAAGAATTGGACGATTGAGAATAAATTTGAGTGTGTTGTTGCAAGATACCAATTGGACCTCATGATGTTGCAGGTAGTGCCTCATTTTCTGAACTACAAAGATTAATTCCAGGAAGCACTTTTCAATATTTGAATATTGATTTTCCCAATCAAGAATAGTACTATTGAGATAGTAATGGAAGTGTTAATTCACAACATTATTCTTCTGGGCAAGGAAGGAACCTAGTAATTTCTGTAAAGATGTCACATAGAGAATAAATGGTCTTCCTTCAATAGGTGGCATCAATAATGGTAGTATCAAGAGATATGTATTGATGTTTTCAAATGATTATTGTAAATCTTCATTCCATTGGTAGGTAACTCCTTTTATCATCAATCTGGTGAAGGGAAAACATTTCCCTGCCAAATTGGCGATGAAGCGTCGAATATAGGACATTTTTCCTTAGAGTCCTCTTAATTATTTCAAATTTGGAGGAGGTGACATACCAATTATTGATTTTGTTTTCTCAATATCAACTTTGATAACAAGATGGCATACAACGTAGCTAATTAATTTTTGTGAGGTTACCCCGAAAGTACATTTAAAGGGGTTCTTCTTGAAACTGGGTTGCCAAAGTTTACGGAATATAGTTTCCAAATCTTCCAAATAATTGGTACATTATTTGGATTTGGAAACCAAATCATCCACATAACATTAAAAAAACTTTCATAAGAAGGGTTCTATGTTATAGTGTATTTCACATTGGTGTATTACATCTTCATTCTTTAACCCAAAGGGAATTACTCGATAGAAAAACACACCTTGAGGGGATATAAAGGTTGTAGATTATTCATCCTCTGGGCCCATAAGGATTTTATTATACCCTGTGTAGCCATCCATGGTGGAAAGATCTTCATATCCAGACGTTATATCAATTAGATGTTCTGTAATTAGAACAGGAAAATCAACTTAGGACAATGCCGGTTAAGATCTCTGAAATCAATTGAGACTCCAAATTTCCCATTCTTTTTTTCACTAGGACAACATTGTCCAGCCATTTAGGATACTGAACATCTATATCAATGTTATCTTTTATAATCTTATCAACTTCAGCTTCAATTTTAGATTCATGAGTTTGGTTTGTTATTCTTTCTGTTTGTTTAAATCCACAATGTTCTTCTGGAAAGCCCAAATGATGGGTGGATACATCAAGATTAAGACCTGTAATTTCTATATAATTCCAGCAAAAATATATATCTCAATGTTGGTTTAGAATTGAAGTATACACCTCTTCCTCTTCAATGGTTATGGTCGTTCTAATTAGAGTGGGGTGTTGAACTTCTTTTGTACCCATATTTATCTCTCTGAGTTCATCAAAGGTGGTAGAGACACCTTCTTCAAATGCTGGAATAGAATCCCCAAGATATTAATCTTCTTTTCCATTATCCATTAACTTTTCTATTTCCATTTTCATAGTGGATGACAAAGAGAAATTCCCAGAGTTAGGGGATGAATCATTTTTTGAACACCCTGAAGAAGAGGCCACTATATCTGACCCTACAAATGAATAATGGTCTTCCTGTAACAATAAATAGGGAGTGGTGGATTGAGAATAAACATATTTATCTTTCTGTAAAATTACTACAATTTATTCTACTCTGATCGAAAAAGTAGAGGCTTGATGTAGTTCAGCAAATGAAATGAAAACGTCTCCATTCAGGCTGTCATAATTTCTTTTTGGATCAATAGTTTCCTCCATGTTATCAGGCTCAATTTCCATACATGACATTATTGAAGTTACTGGATGAGTTCCCAGATTTTTTTACCATTTAAATTTGATTGAAGGGTAAAAAATAATCTATACTCGAATGTATGAATGGATTTACTGGGATCATCTCAAATACATTTGAGCAATAAATTTGGTTATCTCATTTTTCATGGGCTTCGTTCCTTTTGTGTGATAAAATTCTGCCTCAATGTATTGAGATTCACATGTTTTGAATGGAGCCTTGTCACAATATAATGTCCTGATTTGACCATTGAAATAGTACTTCAAACATTGGTGGTATGATGAAGGTATGCTTGCATGTTGATGCAACCACAGCCTTACGAGCATAATATTGAAGGCAATTTTTTAACGAACAACCATGAAATGTGAATTAGACACAAGATCTCCAAATTGAGTTCTAAGTGTAATTTCACCCAGAGGATCTTGTTCATTCATTTCATATCCTTGAAACATTATAGTCAAAGTAGATAAGTCAAATTCAGTCAGGTCCATTCAACGGAGAGTACGAATAAGAATGAGATTGTCTTTGGAGCCATTATCAACGAAGGTCGTCATGTGTCTACGTCATTGACCTTTCCAGACAAATAAAAAGGTCTGATATGTCCATGTACAACATCACCTTCATTTTTATCTGTAAATGATATGACTGCAAGACGGTTTCTAGGATCATTATTTATATGGTAATCCTCATCAGCAACATATTTAGTTTCAAACTCTTGAGGACTTGATAAAGCCTCAATGAGTGCCTCTCGAATATCTTTTGATAGATTCAAAGCATCCACAATTGACAGTTTGGCTGGTACTTGGGCCAATTTTTTCAAAACATCGTACTTTTGGTCCAAAGATCTATTATTTCTAGCATGGAGATGTGATTTTCTTGGTGCTTTGGAAGTTGATTCTTATGTTGTAGACATACTATGTATCCGAGAAGAAGCTGGAAATATTGTGGGCATTGGTAAATTAGACTAACTAGGTCTACTCATTTGCTGAGAAGAAAATTTTATGGCGTTTAATTGGTCTTCCAAAATAAATTTTTTATAACTGAACCTGTCTTTCATGGAAGAAACTCCTTTTTCCTATTGATCCCATTGAAGGGACCTTCCATGTGTTTCTACTGCATATATGGTTTCATTAGGGATGGAGTTTAAATGGTGGTTTCTAGAATTCACATGTCTTAACATGTATCCTTGACCATGGTCTCTTCCTCTTAAACCCAAATTCGGTAAATCAAATTCTGGCTCATTTTAATCAGAATCACCATTGGCATTAGGATTCGTTAAATGGATAACATAAATAGAACCAAATATGAATTCATCATTTGACAAAGCTTTTTCATGGTAGTTTAATGTTGTTTGTGTCGATTGGTAGGGTAGTTCCCGTGCTTTTGAAAAAGATGGCATAAAATATGCCAGGGTCAAGAACAACTTTGGAATTGACATGAGATCATCTTCTTCTGACTTCTCTTTGCCCTTATTATCACTAAGTTTCATTGAAGAATAACCTTTTTAAGAAGACGGTTTTTTTGTGGTTAGAGTGGGAGAAGACACAATTGGTTGTTTCAACTGTGTTTATAAAAGGGTATGGGTCTGGTTGATTGTTTTCCTGATCATTCAATAATTATATTTCTGCAATTTTTTACTTTTTACCACTTTTCATTCGCCCTCTTCTACTAGATCGGTAGCAGTAACACATGATTATTGAGCTGATAAATATTTAAGTTTTACTTGTACAGAGTCTAACATCTATTTGAGAAGGTGATTGAAAACAAAACACTTCTGAATGGGGTGTCCCAACATCTGGTGAAAGAGAAAATAATTCTGGATATCATCATCTCCTTCATTATTCGGTTTCTTCGTCCATGGAAACTAAATAAAATTATTTTCTATTACTGAGATGAAGTAACCACAAACATGTTCATTCATGAAATAATAAGCATTATTCCATGATTCATCAAACTATTTCTATCTTTTATTTATTTGATCATCTTGATGATGAGGTTGTTGTTGTTGATTCTTCTGAGGCAGAGCCCTTCGGTATTATTAGGGTCTTGATGTAGAAGCAGGTACGGGTGCCTGTCTAAGTGTGACTGTAGCAGCTTCTTCTTTTCCTATCCTCTACCCCAAAGATGACATGATTACACAAGTTTTAGCTTTAGTTTATATAATAGAGTCTTCTATATATTGAGTGATAGAAGTAAGGTCTCAAAACCCTCCTGTGTATTTCACAGTGATCAACGGTGTTCATAACATATCACGTAGATTTTCCACACAAATTGGAAGCAACTCTTCTTAAGGGATTGTTAAACATAACGAATATGTTAATCCTTTCCATCATGCAATGAAATCTGAAATTATTTCCTTATCCATTTTTTTACAATTTTTAAGATCAATAACTTTAATCTTTGGTAGCATTGAGCTAAATTGAAGAATTAATTTCATACGGAGATCTTCCCATATAGTAATTGATCGAGATTGAAAACATGTATACCCAAAAAAATCTGGTCCTTGTTATGACTGCACAAAACACCTAAGCTCAAAAACTTATTTTTTTTGAGAAGTTCCCATCATAGGATCACAATGAAAAAAATGTGTTAAGTGTTGTTCAAGGTCTCCCAAACCATTAAATATATGGAATGTGGTATAAAAAATATTGGGTGGGGGAGAAATTGCATCCACCCATTCAAGGTAAGCGCTCATTTCTAGCTGAACTGGTGCATGTCATTCCTCCATAGTGTTCAATAGAGTCGTTAATTCCTTGATTATTTTCATAAGCATTTGTGGAATATACGGATGAGCTGGATTCTATGCAGGTAGAGAAACTGGAGCTTAAGCTGGTGCAATGACCGGAAAACCCACTGATGGTGGTGCTGATATATGCCTTGAATAACCCACAGGAATAGGTCTACCATGATGTATATGGTCCTTCCTTGATTGTATACCTGGTGGAGGGAATTCATTGACCACATCTATAGATACTACAAATCCTCTTTGTTGAGGATCTCTTACAGGATTTGCAAGTTGAGGACTTCCCTGGGGAGTACGTCTAGCAGAAATGCTAATTCAATGTAACTCTGTATTGAGTCTTTTAAACTCCTTCGTTTTCTCTTCTTGTTGTTCAAATCTTTCTTCAAGTGAATGAGATTGACCAACTCCAGTGTAAAAGTGAGATGTGATCTGAATTTTACCTTTCCCCTTGTTAAATTCCTTTAGGATAGTGGAGTTGGTTATTTGAAGGCATACCTAAATTCTGGGTAAGCCTTGGATTTCGGGTGCACACGCCTTCTTCATATGCCTCAGTGTGTACTGTATTAGGGACAAGAACATCATCTTCTTACTCCCCTAAACTGAATTTATTTTCTGGAGGATCTTTTACAATGGTGTTAATGACATTTACAGAAGAGTAATTCATCGATGGTGTTCTGTCAGTGTTTCTACTAGATCTTCTTCCATTTTGTCTTACATTAGACTCCATTATCCTATATGAATAATTACCTAAAACAGTTTGGCGGCCAGTAACCCGAAGGGAATCCTTGGATTGTTTAGTTGTAAACTTTCCTTGTGGTTTCTTCCCTAATCGAGAGAAAACTAACTTCTGTTGAGGAGGGGATTGCAAATGTTAAAAAGCTCCCAACCCTCTAGGCTGGGGATGTTCCTATTCTTCTTCTTCATCAAATCATTGAACATTCTTTAATGAATTTTATGGTTGAATTAAATAATCCCACTGCCTTGTAGGCAAGGGTGATTCATGAACTGTTATGGCTGAAATTCATGAAACTTCTCTTCTGATTTTCCGGATTATGGTTTGAACATTAGTTGGGTCCATCATCTGACAATCACTTAAATATCTTGTTTCAGAAGATCATTGTGCTATTTTAGACATTTTCATTCTCTGATGCCAGACATCCTCTAAATAGGATGCATGTCCAAGATTCTCATATGCTTGATGTAAAAGTAACTTAGTAATTTCTTTTCATTGAGCCTGATTCTGATGAGAACTGGTGAGGCCTATTTTTGAGCGTACATTTGATTACATAAAAAACCAATTTATTGGTGGTGACCATGGGAAATAACATTTCAGGAGACCACTTTTGGTGGACATTGCTGATTTTTGAGTGCATTGAAATGAAATTCTCTATATATACACAATCCATTGATATAAAAACTATATGGGGAAATATAAATTAACACGCGTAGTCTTTTTAGAGCATTGAGACATGAACACTGTAGGGTTATCTATGGTTTTTTCAACCTTTGGGTTTTGGGAAACCAAGAGAGAGGCCAAATTAATTTTCCATTTCAACCCTTCTATTACCTTTACATGATTTTGATATTCATCACATGGTAATACTTTGGTTTTAAAATGACAAATAGTTTTCCATAAGTTGTGAAGAATGTCATGAATTCAATATTATTTCATCAATTCTGGAATGTTATACTGGGAATTTTCCAATAGCCAAAACATGATGGGTATTTCTCCTTTAGCTAATTGTTTCTTCATGTTTAACACCTTTTAATAATTTTTCACTAAAGGTTTATCCATTTGGTCTTACCAATGTGGATGGTCTGCATTAGAAGATAAATTTCCCATGGGAGGTTCGGTGAATGAAAGTTCCCTTAAGATATCTTCTAGTTGAGAAATTTTTTCACTTATAAATGACAAGGAATCAGACATGAATGGCCTTGTGTTTTCAAGTACCTCAAGATATGAGGGATTTCTCATCACTACAATGTCAATTGTGGAATTGTTTTGATAATTTTAAATACTACTTTGGAGAGGATATTCGCAGAGAATGAAATAACGGGGAGGATCACCACAATAGATTACACCAAGGGATAAATCTTCTTGATTCTTTGTTTTCTGGACACATAGAGGGTTTCGGTGGCTCTCATCCAGAGATAGGCACTCGGGATTGACCGAATTTTCATAATGTAAGCCTTCATGATGATGTGTCTGATGAAGAACTTCAGAATTACAGCTTTCACTCCCAAAATTTGGTAATGAGATGGTAGGATCTTGAGAAGAAACAAATAAATGTCTGAGGGCTTCAAGAACTCCAGCATTAAGAGGAGTCACATCACAACTTAACACTTGATTTTGTAACAATTCTTGGGGAGAAATATTCTTGGATGTTCTCTTATATATAGTTGTGGCTACTTACTAAGAAATGTGGTTATCATGGGTAGGTATATGTCTTTTCCTTGGACTAGTTACCGAAATAGACCGATTGCCTCTAATTGGAAAGGGTATATGTTCCTAATCTTATTGTCCGTATGATAGGGGGAGTATGCCCAATGACTGTCCTTGAATGGAACAGAGGTGTGTATCTACTCTATGATGGAATGTTTCTGTGTCATCCCATGTGTGGCGACATATTTATGTTTATGTTTCCCTGATACTGCTGTAGTGGTTAAAATATACTGGAACACTTCTAGAATATGGGCAGGGATTTGCATCTTCCCTTACACCATTGATAGAATAAGTTTGGTGAATTCAGCAGACAAAACAGAAATATACGTTCATTCCATATCGGAAGTAGGTGTATGTGCATACTTCTGTCCTCCTTTTCCTATCAATGGGTATTGACAGTACTCATGCATAGGGGCAGAGAGTTGAGTCTTCTCCAAATTTTTCGTCTGACCTTCCCGACTAACTTCTATGGATTCTAAAAAACAAGACTATTGGCAGGTATGATGAACATTGGAAGGTGTATGTGCCTACTAGTTGTTTCCCATCTTGTATGTTTTACGGGATTCCTTCAATACTGGCAGATGATACTGCTGATAGAATTGGTGATTGTAAACAGTTGTATGTTCCTGTTTACCAGTTGCCACCACATTAGATTGGGGAGCTTCTTTAAATGTAGTCATATGAGCCTGCTGACTGAATGATAACTTGTAAGCATGTTTATGTACATGTTCAGGGTACTCCACCAGGTTTATCTAGTGGGATTGGTGGGTTGCTATTAGACGAGCCTGCTGAGCAGCAAAATTAGGACCTACGGGGGTATGTACCCACTCGTTGTTTTCCATCTAGTTAAATTGATGGGATCTTCTGGAGGAGGAAGAGGTGTGAACCCACTCCCTGTTAACCATACATTGTCCCTGATGGTTCATCCTTTTTTCCCGGGTATGATAGACCTGGCCCGAATATCCAGAGGCCACACCCCCATCATGTTGGGGGTACACAACCGCGTGATTCAGGAGGTGATTTCTAGTGTGTGTCCTCAGAAATGACTCCTTCATTATTGAATTGAGGAATTGAGTGACCTCTTGATCTACCTCCCTATATTACATGAGGGATTGATTATTGCATTCCGGGGATAAAGACCCAAAATGGTTGGAGGCGGTGGTGGACACTGTTTGCTTCTTGATAATTGGTTGTCTTTGGCCAGATGATTGATGATTGTTGTTGATCTGGAGGGCCTGTCGAGCTGCCTCCAAATTTGGGACTGTACAGTTCTGGTTATATTCCTTTACCATCACATTAGAGAACAAATTTTGATGACGGTGAGTTTGCGATGACATACTTACCATGGATAGAGATCCATCTTGAGTAGCAATTGGGATGTTCACAGATGTTGTCATGGAGGAATCCATTCTTTGGATCGAATGGATTTTTGTGGAAAACATGAATACAACAACAATATCTATTAAAGAAATATATTTTCCGATGAATAAATGCGTGATTTATTCCTTTTTTTGGCCTTCCTTTATCAATTGATAGGGTCCTAACAAATGGGTAAGATTATTAACTTGGTTAAGGATCCATGGTGGGTTCACCATTTTTGTTTTTTAGTTCCTTGAAACGTATGTTCTAGGTTTAAGAATCATTATTTCCAAGGGGTTTCCATTAGATATTTTAATGAAACCATAGACTACAAATAGTTCTTTATCTAAAGAGTACCTACTTTCCAAAGGTAGGTGTTCGTTACGTTTTGAAATTTATGATACTTAATAACATGCATTGGTCGAGAGAATGGGAGATCGAACTCATCACACCATTTTGGAAGAACTTATTGTCTAATCCAGGACTCTCTTTACAAATTTAAAATAGTTTCATGAATCCTGATTAATTCACCATGTATATCATAAGTATCCCTTGGAATTTATAATCAATAATCAACATGTGTAAAATTTAAAAATATCAGTATTCATTCAAGGTTCTTCATTAATGGAAATATTCATATGTATTCAAGGATTTCCATCCATGGTATATTCTAATATACTTCTAAGAGATTCATTTAATCATCATTGTGATGATACTAGTTTTTTAAAGCCACTTAGTGGGACACTCTAGAATTTATTGTCATTGAGGGAGATGGAGGTTTGTTTTGATCTTGTGATCTTGCCAATAATATGGGCTACCTATCTATCCTTGTTAAATAAATCAGAACCCTCTTTGTTCAAATCCACTGAATGTGACACATCATACCTTTTAAGGTCATGTGATAAGGACCTCTAAGAGAAAGATGTATAATCAAAACATAGTGTGGAACATCTGTTGAACCATCCCAATGATCTTGGAAAGGATATGGGTTTCCAAGTAGGATCAGACTCTATTGGTAATACGAATCAATGAGAACAGGGTTGATTTTAAGTGTTGGTTTTGAACCTCAAGGAGGCTTCCTACATATCCTACATAGATGGGTATCAAATCCCACATAGTTCGACAAGTATCATAAGAGAGTATGGTGCTTTGAGAGAAATCTATTTGGGATTACTTCCTAAAAAGGATGCCTTGATGACTTGGGGGATTTAATTTGGGGCTTATTCCTGGGGAGGATTCAAATATTAAGGGAACTGGGGATAGATTTCTGAAGAGAATGTCCATTGAGCTTGGGCCTGAAAAGGGCTTCTTATATATATCGGTTTTGGAGCGAATCAGAGTTATCATTCTTCTTTATTCTTGAAAAAGATGTTTGTGCACATGTTGTCACCATCACGTATCTCTAAGACCACATGAGTAATGATTAGTATGAGAAACATGAGGATGTGAATGATTCAACAATGACACTTCACACTTTTCCTCCTCCACTTGTGGAAGAGGGCACGTCGACCATGGAAGAGGGCGAGGCGATGAGCCTTCCTTATATTCTATTTAAATTGGACAAGGGTCCAATGTATGGAGGAAGGGATGAATTTGAGGGGATTATAACTGGATGGGTGTCCTCTGATTGATCTTGGTAGGGGAGGGATACATATCATATTCTATCATGGAAAAGCAGTTGTGAAGTGTACCTTCCCTACCAGAGACAAGAGGTTCCAGGTTGCCTCTTTTTGAAGGGCGAGTTCGGGACCCAAACCCTCCCCCAAACCAGGAACTTCCCAATACTATTTCTGGGATAAAGTTCCATGTGACTACAGATATAAAAACCCACATACATTCCTTTAATCATAACCTAATTTTGAATCAAATGTGGGAAACCTATGACTGTGTAAATACAAACCCAAATAGGAGACACGCTGATGTGCCTTTCCTAAAGGATTGATATGTCAGGAGGTTTCAGTGGAGGTTTCAACATAGTCTAGGTACCCCATGTTGATGTACCATGTAGGTATAATGCGTAGGTATGGCATTCATGTATGCCAAGTAGGTATGAATGATGACTAAAGAATGTGTTTTACATAGGAGAACCAAACCTATGTAAAACTTGTAAAATCATTCAAAACATGCTTATCCCGTTTAATTATCTCTTCTCTAATGGTTTAGAGAGCTACATTAGACAATTCAAGGAATCTAAGTGAAATAGCTACACAATGGGATCTTCAAAAAGTATTTTAATTTTTTTCAGTTCTGAAATGGGGAGCTTAAGGGCTCTATTTATAGGCACCGATGGGACCTGGTCGAAGTAATGTTGCTCATGTAGGTCATTCATGCAGCTCTGCTGCACAGGGGCTCCTCGTAGAGGAACATAGATTATTCTGTTGTGGATCCATACCACGTATGTCGGCCATAGAGCTCTTCCACATAGCTTTTCCATGTAGGCATGTGAAGCTTGTCTGTCATGCAATTCTGTTGTCAAGCACATTTGGAGTATTTTGAATTTCTTTTGAACTCTTCGAATCTTATTTTTGAGATTTGAAATATTCGGGGTCTTCTTCATATTATTTTTGTTAATTTCTTATGTGGTGTCAAAAATATCATTTTTTACATTCTAGAATCATTATATAAATATACAGACCAACGATATAAGACATAAACGAAGAAAAAAGTGAATATTATTCAAAATAAAACTGTAACATTTGATGGTTAACAAACAGATAATCTAAGGTCAAAATCAAACCATATATTTCATTATATATATGTATATGGATCTGTAAAATATTTATAATAATTTTATATTTATTATACTCATGGGTTGAATGAGTACGAAGATACTCAAGACTCAAGGTAATGGAATTTCGTCTCACTATTAATTTTTATGAGATATAAGACATGATAAAAACCAATTTCTTGTGTGTGGGGTATATAATACCCCTATAATATTTCATATCTGGAATAAATTTATCATAATGGTATTTAATGATTCATTTAATGATATCGGGCTAGTTATTTTAATGTTCCATGTTGTATGGGCTTCTTTGAAAGATAAAAGAATTAATCCCTTCTCCATTTCAGTATTCTTTATATTATTTTACATATCTATTTACATTGATATATAAGGACTATAATGGAAATTTTATGTCTATTTTTATGTTCATTAAAAAAATTATAAACAAATATTTTTAAGGTTTTCTGTAAGAGATAATTTCACAATCACATTATTATCATAGATTTTTTATATGTATGTATTTAATGGGATTTATTTATCATCCATGTCGATTTTTTCTAAAAATGCCTTCATAAAAAAATTTACTATTCTTTTATGGATTTTTAACGTCTTTTTTTAATTACTTTTTTATTAAATGTTTTGAAAGGAATATTTATTTAATTTTCCAAATCAGGTTCTTTTTGGCTTTTTTTAAAAACAAAGTTCGAGAAGAATGTCTTTTTAACTTATACGGCAGGAACAGATTTTTAAATTTTCATAATATCTTATTTATATGAAGCTTCCTTTGTAATGTTTAAAATTTAGTTTAAAAAAATATATTAATTTAAAATTTCATAAATTTTTAAGAAAAGAAAATGTTTTTGACTAGGAATGTTTATTTTCTTCATAAATTAATTTTAAGTGTTTTATCAAAATTATTTTTTATCTAAGAAGGAATTATTTAATAAAGATGTTTTTCAATTATAATATCCTTATTATTCATATGGTTTTATTAGTTTTATGTTATTTATTAAATCCATATTTTTATCCAGGCTTATTTTGTGGTGGAATGATGTTTAAGAAACCCATTTTATCCCTTATGGTATGCAATAATGAGTGGTTTATGTTTTTGGGGGTACACATAAGATTGATTTTATTATGAGATCATTGGGGTCTGTATCTCCATTTAGTTCAGTAGATAAATATGGATGACTAATGAGGAATGTATTTTATGTGTGCAACTGATTTCATGTTCACAATTATATGAATTGAACTAGTTTTCATATCTATAATTTTATGAGTGGACTTGGTTTCCTTGTCCATGTGTTAATTCAAGTGTATTATTTCATATCCTTAATTTAATGAGTGAGACTATTATTATTTATACATGTTCACAATGATATAGGTTTATGTGTATGCCAAAATTTCATGTTTTATGTTAATGTTATGATCTTATGGATTTTGATATTTGATTTTCCATATGAATCATGTTTTCATTTGAAATGTATGGAATGATCTGCTAATGTTATGATCAAATTCTCATACCCTTTATTCTCATGTTTTTGTTTAAATATCACCCCTTTTTACCCTTAATGATCATATGATATTACCCCTTTTAGGTTTCATTTCCCCATGAATTGAATAAGGGTATTAAGTAAGATGTGTCCAAAATAAATTCTTGTAATAAAGGATATATTATGATGTAGATACTTTATGAACCAGTTGTTTATGTTTCGTAGTTACAAAAGACAGAAATATAATATGGCCTTTGGGTGTATGTTTGTTTAATGTATTAAGTATTACAAAAAATTAATGTAACAGCCATATACGCCATGATTGGGGTCTTTATAGTTGGTATCATAGTAAAGATTTAGTGAACCTTTGGAAAATATAATGAAATGAAGTTAGTGAGATCCATGGAGTTATTTCTCAGGATTTGTTTTGGGATATCCTATGGATAGGTCTATGTATAAGTTTCCAAGTGGCGGACTATCTTGCTTCTTTGAAGTTCATTGGTCCGGATCCGTTTTGTTTACATAATTTTCATACTCTCAAACCTGAAGGGGTGAACGTAATCATGGGGGATTACCTCGACCTTCAATATTTTAGACCTCCTTAAGTCCTTTCATGTCTAGGAGATGCGGGGTTGAGATTCTGGTTTGTTTTTCTTTTTTTCTTTAATAAAAATTGAAATGATGAATGAGGAAATATTATAAGTAATTTACAATAAATATGTGTTTTTAATCACTAATATGTATTTCTCGCACTTTTATTTATGGTATTAGTAACTATCAAGAACAATATTGAACATAGATAACCTTAAATGTTCTAGATGAGGAAAGTTTGGTAATTATGAAAAAATATTTCAAAAGTGTAAATCTCATATAGAGAATCATGAATGTGGTAAAAGTACTGGTTATACTATTGAGGATAAAGGGAACATAAATTACTTGTGAAAGGTATGTGATTTTTTAGCATTATTGTTTACATTAAACCTGTGAATCATGATTACATTAATGTTTTGGAATATTAAAGACATGATTTATATTTTAGTAAAGACTATGATGGTGGATCTTGAGTTGTTGTTTAAGTATAAAGTTTGATGATTGAGATTATAGGTTTTGAAATTTAAATATTCTAAAAATCATTATACACTTAAGTGTTTTCAATATAATTTTTTCGTTATGGATTGGAATGATGAATAGTTATAATAGCCTATAAAAGTTATTTAAGGGTAAGGTTATACACTTGGAAAAAATATGATTAAGGGAATGATAATCCCTAATATGTCCCATATGTTATGATATTTATTTTTTGATAAAGATATGTTTGATTTGAATAAGTAAACTCGATGATGTTAGTTTCTTGGGAACTAATTATGGATCTGTTTTCAAGAGGGTTAGTATATCATGGATGAAGTATACCACTTTTGGGACTTATGAAATATATCCAATAAGTTTTGGAATATGGAACCATGCATGTTTTAGATAAGGATATATGGTAATTACCATGAATCAAGAGAATACATGATGATGGTGATCACATGTTTCGAATGTGGCCAAAAAGAGTTACCTTATGATATATGGAGAATAAATGTTAAGTCAAGGAAGTGAACCTTTTTCTCAAGTTTTGGATTTTATGTTTTTGGATGGCTTTTAAGGTTAACCATTTAGGGATAGTATATGATAAAAAAATAAATAATGTTTTTTAGATTAAATTATTATCTCACTAAAGGTGGCCTTATGCATATTTGATAACTTTTTATAATATTATTGTTATGATAATGACAAATGGAATAACTTATCAATCTATTTATGGATCGAAAGATCTACTAACACTTCTAGAATGAAAAATTCAACTTCGTTTCTTTAAATAAAAGTTGAATGATAAATTTTTTCAGGAATGAAAAATGGTAATATTGTACCAAAGACTATTAAGTGAATATTCTAAGAATAATTTTTCAACATTGGGAAAATGAATGATGATGTTAAAGGGTGTTGTATTATCATCATTTTGATGATATCATTGACCAATTTTATGATTCTTTAGTTTGTGGTTTTCTGATTATTAAATACCATTAGAACACCAAATTTGTTCAGATTAGTGATATTTATCAATTTTTTTGATTATTTATTCTTTTCCTCCATTCCCAGATATTCACTTTTGGTCTGTTACGTAGAGACCTAGTCTTGATTTCCTTTAGGAAATTGTTATTTTCAAACTATGACTATTTCAAAAAAGTTTTAGTGTTATTTTTTTTCAATGTGCGATTCTATACATGAAACTTTAAAGTACTAATAATTTTATAACAAAGAGAAATTTTTATGGAGAAATTATTTTTAATGGGTGTGGAATATTAGACCCTGTGATTTTGGGAATCTTTTTAGAATAAATTTAATATTTTTTGATATTTATAATTTCATGTAACAATTAAAATATTTTATAATAATTCACTATGTTTTTCTTACTTGAACTAAAAAGAAAATAAATTTTATATTTCTCTACTAAGAACAATGTGGTTATCTTTCATTATATTCAATAAAAACATTTCTCTATGGCTTGTGTAGCATGCATGATTGAGGCTTATTGAACTATAATATATTATTAAATTAAAAGGTAACAAAGTCGTTAAATTATCATTAATGAATATTATTAAAAAAAACATGTAAATATATTGTTTAAAAAAAACAAAATGAATTAATTTTCTACAAAATATTTAAAAATTAATATAAGAAAAAAATAGAATATAAAGTGATTAGTTTTATAGAAAACTATTATTATTCCCACAAGATTTTTAATCCAAATAAATTAAATTAATTAAAATTAGTAATTAATTTTAATGTAATATTTCATACATATCCTAGTAAATATTTTTTACATTCATCAAATAGTTTTTATAGAAAAATTATAAGAATAAAACAAATTTAACATATAAAACCCAATATTTTTATTAAGGTAGTTTTGCAACCTTTTTAAAGAGAACCGTTTTTAAATAAAATATTTCACATGTTAATATATTTCATATGTAAAATAAAAAAAATTGAAATCTAAATATATATATTAGGTTAGGATAAATTTTTTGTATTAGTCTATAAGGTTTCATTTTTTAACCAATAGTTAAAACTCCAAGATTTTAATTCAAAACTACTTTTTTGTCCAATTTATTTATAAGGTTATATTATATTTATAATTTGTTTCAATGTTTAATAAGATAATATTCTTTTAAATAAATACAATATAGGTCATTAAAATAAATTTAATATTTAAGTTAGATATAAATACATTTTAATCTTTTGAATGCTTCACTTTAAAACCCCATTTTTTCATTTGGTCTGCGGAATTAAATTAAAATTTAATTTTCCAAATTATATGAAATGAAATAAGTAAAGAGGATCAAATATTTTAAATCATTGGTTCAAATTAGGTTGTATGTTATATTTAATTTTTAGGTATACAAATTTTACCATGGTAAAAAAATTATTTAACATTTTATGGGTAAACTTTTGACAAGGGTAAAAGTTAAATAGTAAAAGATTATCATACCTAAAAATTTCCACATTTAAAGGCTGGTTGAGGTGTGTCTAGATCCTATAAACCCTATAAAAAATTAATTACATGAAATAGTTAGGGAATTTAATTCCACATTTATATGGATCTCTTTTAATATAAAATAATCAATAAATTAATGACTTGAACCCACCTCTCCTAAAGTATAAATAACAACCCTGACCTCACCATTTCAATAAAAAAATCCTTGTAGCTCCTCTGATATCGTCCTAAACCTCTCCTACTCACTCTCCACACGTACAAGTGCTTTCATTCTCATCAAAAGACGAAATTCAAGGTCTTTAAGGCTCTTTCAAGGAGGTGTTATTCAATAGGCAATTTTGTCAAATAACCTAACTTAATTAATTTTCTTTTTATACTTTCAATTCTGCTAGATCATCTATAAATGAGTGATAACTTCAGATTAATTTACATACATGTGTTTTAGGTTTCTAATGTAATATATAAAAACCATTTTATTTCTCAACTCCCCTTATTCAAAAATATGAAATTGGTTTCCAAGTTATTCCGGTTAGTTGACTCCGTAAATAATGATTTTTTATTATTCCATTACCTCCATTATAGAAGGTCTTAAAATTATTTCTCTTCTTAAATAATATTTAAAAATTTATATCATAAACTATTTAATATTGTTTTATTGATAAATTATTCATAACTTCATGATTTCCATGTTTTGTTAATATGATAATTTTGTTTGAGGAAGTGGAGACTACGACACCTTCAAAGTGATGTGATTTATTTATACAGATCATGGGATGTATTAAGTATAGATGTACTGAATATATATGATATAATCAAGATACATTAATAATTATATATAATTATATATATATATATATATATATATTATTTTACTTTTTTCCATTCAACTCGACAATTAAACGGAAATATCGTTCATGTGTACAAACAACATGTCGTCTCCATGAAGAGTGTATTCTGTTTCATACTTATATATTTTAAGGATTATTATAAAACACATATAATCAATATACATGATATTTGTATCTTGTTTTCAATTCTGGGATCATGTTATTGGTATAAGTACTAACGATATAAGACACATGTGAAGAACAAATCGAATGTTATCCAAACAGAAACCTTAAAATATAATGGTTAAAAAATGTAATATAGAGTCATAATAAAACCACATATGGTATTAGCTATAAGTATATGGTTCATTAAAATATGTATAATAAATTTTTATTTATTATATTGGTGGTTTGAATGAGTATGGTGAGACTCAAGCCTAAAGGTAATGGAATTTTTCCTCACTTTTAATTTCCATGAGATATAATCCATGTTCACCACTTATTTCTTATGTGGGGTATATGTACTACCCATATTGCATTTCATTTCAAGAATACATTAATATTCTTTGTTATTAAATATTCATTTGAATATATTTTTCTTATTATTTAAATGTTGAAAGTTGTATTAGATTCTTTGAATGTTTAAATAATTAATCCTTTCTCCATTTCAATATTGTTGATGTTATTTTATATAACAATTTATATGGAAATAAAGGGATTATAAAGGAAATTGTATTCATATTTTTATGTTAATACAAATTTTTTCAAAAAAAAATTAATGGTTTTATTTAATGGATAATTTGGAGATCTCGTTATTATTTGAGATTGTTTATATGTAAATATTTGCTGTGATTTATTTATCTTCCTTGTCCATATTTAATAACAATTAATTAAAAATGTTTTATTATTCTTTTATGTATTTTATGGTAATTTTTACAGATTTTTTGCTTTTAATAACATGGTTCGAAAGCAATCATTCTTTAATTTTCCAAATGAGGTACTTTTTTGACTTTTTGGAAAAAGTACGAGAAGATTGTTTTTTAACTTATATGGAATGAATGGATTTTTGTTCTAATAATGCCTTATTTCCATGAATAGTCATTTACAGGATTTCTAGATTATATTCAATGAAATTCATTTCTTTTAAAATTCAGTGGCATTTTAAAAAAAAGTAAGCGTGATTGTAAAAGACATGATATTTTCCTCAATAATTAATTTGAGGAGTTTTATCAAAATTATATTCCATCTAAGATGTAATTCCATAATAAGGATATGTTTTAAGTATAATAAAACTATTACTTATATTTTTTATTATATTTATGATTTTTATTAGATCCATTTGTTTAAACAGATTTATGTATGATGGAATAATGTTTAAGAATCCAATGTTATCCCTAGGGTTATGCTATGATGAGTGATTTAGGTATTTGTTGCACACTTAATATTGATTTAATTATGATATGGGTGTGACATATATCTCCCTAAAGTGTATTAGGTAAAGATGAATAACTCCTAAGGTATGAATATTATACATGAACCTGATTTCATGTTCTTAATTCTAGGTGTGGAAAAAGTTTTCATTTACCTAATTTTCTGAGTAGACCAGGTTTCCATGTACATATGTTAATGTAAGGGCCTTATTTCATGTCCTTAATTTAATGGGTGGACCATTTTTATTTATAAATGATCAAAATTTTATATGTTTATGTGTATTCTATAGTTTCATGATTTATGTTAAAGTTATTATCTTCTGGATTATGATCTTTGATTTTTCTTATGATTAGTGTTTTCCATTGAAATAAGATGCATGATATTACAATGCTATGATCATTTTCTCATTCCCTTTATGCTCATGTTTATGTTTAAATATCACAATTATTTACCCTTATGGGGCATCTGAAATCAACTGTTTTATGTTTCTTTTCCCCAAGATTTGAAGAAGGGTATTGAGTAAGACGTGTCAAGAATGGGTTCTAGTTTTAAAGGATTAAGTAGTATATTTTTATATGTTTTATGAAACGATTATTTATGTTGCCAGTTTTCAAAATACACTAAACTAACACGATCGTAGGGTGACTATTTGTTTAATTTATTAAGTATTCTGTAAAATTAATGTGATGTAAATATTCTCCATGCTTTGAGTCTTTACACAACATGTTTTATTAATGATTTTTATAGAGTCTTAATGATTCCTTTGTTAAAAATTGAAATCACATGTCTCATGAATATTGATTTGATGACCCATTCCTCTATTAAATCCTTATTCCATGTTTTTGGGTTTGATGATCAAGTTATTTATTAGTATGAATATTGTTATGTATTTCTCATGGAAATTGATTATATCATCAAACCCTTATGATCTTATTATTCTACATTATTTAATTCAATTTTTAATATTCATATTAATCCTTACATTATACCACCGCTCTCTATTCTTATATTTTCTATTCCCTTTGTTATAAATAATGATGAATTAATTATTTGTGTCTATAAAAGATTTTAATCTGATGATTTTTTGTGGAAATAACGAACACTAAATATAGAATATGATAATATGGGTGTAATGAGAAAATAATCCCTTCAATTCATGGTTATTTTTTATATAAGTGTTTATCCAAACTCACATAAAATATAAACCTGAAAGTTCATTAGAAAAAAAATTATACAATATTTAGTTTTTAAGAAAAAAGTTTTGGATGGTGAAAATCAGTTCACCTTTATTAGTATCAAATCCAAAAATTTTATATTTATCCTTTTAGAATGGAATCTATGAGCGTAGGATTGAGGATTTTATAAGCACTATCTTTTATAGAATTGAAGGGTTTTTATACTTCTCTATGCCTAAATAAAATGTTAAAAAAACAAAAAACACATCAATAAGACTTATTATAAGATGACATGTTAAAATAATATAAAACACATATCAATGATAATTTTTCATCTTCCATGATAGTATACTTAATAGGGAACCCATATTATTAATACAGTATAGCCTACTTATCAGGTTTATTGTTATGGGGGATTCTTTTCAATTGTATATAGTTTGGGTAATTACTATATGCATATACTAGATGCACTAACAAAGGGTTATTATGGTAGTATGGACCCCACTAATGTGAGGAATTGTAGTACCATGTACAACTATGTGGATATGTGTAAGGTATATACATGGGGTCTAATAGCACAACATTTCTTTATCATCTCATTTTTAACAAAGTATTTGAGAGTTGATATTTATAGTCAATTACATATACCTAACATTGTGATACTTATTTCTATATATCCACGGATTATGTAATTATTCTTAAACCAAGTAATTACACATGTTCTTATTTTACAATATCATATATATTCCCTCATGTCATTGATTATTCATCATATGAGATATGAATTCTTTAATAACTAGTATCAACTACAAATTTTAGTATATTAATGTTATTTTTCATGAGTTGAATTATATATATCAAATAAGGGTAAATCTTGATTTTTTCAATGGATCTAAAATCCTATTTTAGAAAATAAAGATCAAGGATTATCCTTATCAGTAAAATAAAAATTTATTGTCTTTTCATATAGAATTAATTTTTCAATAAATGACTTATTGTGGGTTATTAGTTTGTAGGTTAGAGATTAGTATTTGTTACATTTTAATATAAAGTATAATTCAATATTTGATAAAAGAAGATGATGGTGGGATATATGGAATCAATTGAAAACATGTTTTAGGATACATTAATATTAAACAAAGTATATATGATGTCATAGTTATTTAATGTTAATTTGATTATATGAAATAATATTATAGATTACTTCAATAAATTGAATATTATAACATATTAGCTGAAATTAGTAGCAAACTTAATAAATGATGAGGTATTTGTTGGATGTGCACAAAAATATACAGGAGTAATATGTATGTATGCATGAATATAATGTATGACGTATATATATATAGATAATTTGATATTGTATATATATATAGTAAATTTAATACATTCACATGTTATATATATATATATATATATTAATTTACAAGATTCATGTATTAATGATATATATATATTATGTTACATTAAATGTATATGAGATACACATTAAAAAAATCATATGATTGAATAGTTTAAATGATCAATCCTACTGATTTTCATCAATTTGTAATCGAATATTGGTTTATTAAAAAAAATTAAATATTCATTGAATTCTTTATTGAACATATCACCTAATGGGAAGTGAAATATATGATGTGTTATCATTGAGGACGATTAAATAATAAAATATAATGGGTTCACTTCAAAGAGTGTGGTTAAGTACACCGGATGATGATATGATCCTTAGTTTCATGAAAAAATTCTATAAGAAACTCTCTTATTCCAAAACATTTTTTATCTCACAGAGAAGGTTCTAGAACCCCTTTAGGTTTTATGAATCCTCATAATATTATTAAGGATCCATTTTCTAATATACTCCCTCAAATGTAGAAACCATGAATTTGTTGATCTAGTGATCTACATCAAATATACTCTATTTCCATAATATGATAGAAGCTACAGCAATTGTTGAAATACAAGTTCTCTATTCATCAAATAATTTAATATAATTTACAATTTTTAATTTTAATAGATAAATATATCCATTTTTGGGTTTCATTATACTAAAAAGGATCATTAGATGATCAAATGAAACCCATCACTCGTATCGAATATTGTTTCCCTATGATTTAAGAATTGTTTAAATATTGGTTTTTTGAAGAATAATGAGTTATAAGATTTTATATATCTTGTCCCTTATTTGAGACCTTTATTTGATATAAGTAAGGGTATTATGAGATTTAACATATGGTAAAGTGTTCTTATAATGGTTGTTTATGACCGGCCCTTATGTGATTTTTTCATGTAAAGGTAGATTGATACCTTACCTTATGTGAATAATTTCATGTAAAGGTAATTTCTACTTTCAATTTACATAAAAATATATATGTAATGTTAAGGTGAGTTATGTATTATTTAGAGTGTTTTCATAATCATAAACAGAGGTTACCCTCATGAAAAACATGGATTCTTCATAAGTGTAATAATTGTTTTAAAAAAAATTACAACTTATAATGAATTGAAAATTTTTATGGTATATATACCCCTGTAAATCGTGTTAAATAATATTTAGGAATGTTTGATTTATATGGGTTTTAAAAATTAATTAGTTAATTACTAGTGGTTTCTAAATAACTAGATAAAATTTTCTGAAATAAATTTTCCAAATATTAAATTTAAATATTAAAATTCCTTTTACAAAAATTATATGCCATGCCTTTTGATCGAGAAATAAAATATCTTATTTAGAAATCATAATGGATAATCCATAAACTGCTTATAAATTAAAAAATATGACAAAATATATAAATGTATAAATTTATTAATATTAAATTTATATAATTAATTAAATTTTTTGAGTTCAAATTAAAATGGAATTATTTGGATATTATTTAGACCACATCAACGAAATTAATCAATAGTTTAAATTTTTAATGTTTTGTATGATTTTTATATTATATAATGGATTTTCACAATAAAAATAGAGTTGTAAAATGTTTATAATTCAATATACATCATAAATTATGTATAATATAAAATATGGGTGATTTCATATTGAAATAAATTTAAAAAATTTATATTTACAATTATGTAATTTATGTTATGATAGTAATAATTATAATATGGATATAGTTTTCTTTAACTTATGAATTATTCAAAAATATTTATCTCATGTTTAAATACATGAATTTTTCTTTTATTTTAAAAAATTCTTCTCGTATTTATTAATGTATAAGAAGATTTTATATTATTAATAATATACTTTAGATTAATATTTTTAAATAGTTATAGATATTTTCAAACATGTATCTAAGTAGTTACATAGTAGGTATGATAATGAATCTAGTTTTTCATTTACCTTGACCTCAGTTTCTAATTGGAGATATAAAATTATGGATAGTTGATGAATATATTTTTTCAATTTGGTTTCAGAGTTATAGTGGATTTAATTCTCACTTGTGAAATGTATCGTTGAGTAGAGGGACTTGGAGTTAGACTACCTACTGGTGTAAAGGATTATGCCTTATATAGAAAGGTTAAGGTGGTTGGCTATATGTCTCTTTGGGATTACTCAAATGGTTATTTTCAAAATCATATATATATATATATATAAACCATTACATTAATTTTTCAGGTAACATATTGTCATAATGAGTTTAGATATATATATTAATATAATTGACTTCTATTTTTGGGTGAGTGACTCAAACTTTTGGGTATTAGAAAATGTAACTCATCTATATGATTTGAAGATATTGATTTGGTATAGGGAATATAACTCCAAATTAAATCACTAGAATCATTCATGCATAAAGACAATAGTGTGTGATGTAATGGTGATAATAAGTCCCCTTTAAATACTAAGAGTGTGATTCGTCCCCAAGTTCCACCTGGTGACACCATGATCATACAACTTTGTTGGACATACTAAATATGTTTTCCCCTGTATTAACATTTATATGGGAAACATGTATGGGTAACCTAGGATCAACCTTGGGTGGGTTATACTAAATTTAGGTTCTAATATAGTCTTTTTTACCATATTCTTGGTGCTTGTTTTGTGTTACACTAGTTAGGAGACCCTAATTAGATTTAGTTATAAGAGGAACATATTTGAGTATTATCAATATGATGGATTTGTATAAATATATATCCACTCAACAATCCAATATTCACAACTATTTTTATTCAGATTATTCCTTACCTATCTACCAATGTGATGGGCTAAATGCTAAATCTACCTAGTATAGTGACTGATGACTTTCATACATGGATATTATATATTTTTGGATTAGTATTAAATACATTACAAAACCATACACCTGAGGACCATAATATTTTAGTGACTTTAGAGACTGGAAACACAATATTCTTATTTTGTTATAGATCTTCAACATCTCCCATTGATATCTTCTCATATATTACTCCTCTTACGAATACCATACCGGAATCATTCTTAATAACTATAGTAAAGATATATTAGAGTGTGTGATCAAAAATACTCAGAAATGGTAAACATAAGAGATATAAATCTTGAACATATTAATTATAAGATAATCATAAGGTTATGTGATCATGAACATAACTAATAAAGTTGATAGCCAACCATTCATTGATAATAAAGATGAGTCATATAATTAAACATTATCATTTCAAAAAACATGGTCTATAGGAGGGAGATATCAATGTAAAGAAATAATGAACCATAACATCATGTCATAAATGTGTGGTACTATCATTAATATATAGAACCATTTTATATTTAAATCTTAACTACCAATACCATCCATATAGTGGATTATGAATTATAACCTGTTTCCCATTGTGGACAAGGATGCACTTATTTCCAACTTTGGATGGACGAACTTATTTCCCATAATGGATAAATCCCATCAACTATTTTACCATTATAATAATATGAGACATTTTTTTTACCCAATTTACTGGTGGGAGATATAGGTCACACTCATCTAATAATGAAAACCATACTAATGTCTTCCACAATATCATAAAACATTCATCATATCATCACATCATATACTATGTAAAGAAAATGGATTTCATAAACATTTCATAAATTCACCATAGAATAATCCATGAAAAATAAATTTGCTTCAATAAAATTTCATCAACATAAACATTAACCGTCTATAGATAAAATAAGGATAATATCATTCAATCTTATCTGAAATAAAGCATATCTAACATTAGAGGATATCAACTTAGATGGAAACTAATTTCGAATGATCACATGAAAACATTATTGCGTAATATACCATTTCCAACTTGAAAAGGAATTTTTAATAGATAAAAAATTTTAATATTCCATTTCTTTAAAAATAATCTTTGAAAATAATAAAGAATCTTTAAAACCCATTTAAAACATTTCTTGAGGAAAATATTTTTTTCATTTTGAAACCCACTATTAAAGATACAAAATAATAAAATACTTTTGAAATACTTTTCTTTGAAAATAATATTTTAAACATATAAAGGAGCCTTTAAAATAATGATTTCATCATGATGGTGAAAAATACTATTCATGTTGTACAAGTTAATAAAAATATTCTTTTGACGTGTTCAGTAAAAAACAAACATGAATTGTTTTGGAAATGAAATTAAGGTTCCTTCAAAAAATTAAAAATGTAAAGCATTGGTAAAATTACATATTTTAAATCATTTTTATTATTTAAAAATATTTTTGAAAATAGTTTTATAATAATTTATTTGAAGGAAATGGATTTTCAGTCCAAGAGGGAAATAAATTTAGTTTTCTATAAACAATATTATTTTGATCAATTGAGTAGATTAAGAGAAGAAAATGAAGAAAAATCAATTATTATCATGAAAAAAAGATATGTGAATAAATTTCAATATTTTCTTAAGCTATGAATCATAAAATTTCTTTACCCAGATAATAAACTTAAATAATCCTGAAAAAATATGAGATTGTATTATAAATCCCTTGAAACATTGGTATCTTTAGAACTATAAACCCTATGAAATAAATATCATAAAATTGATATGTAAATTAAGATAATTTTCAATATACGAATCATAAAATAAAATTATTGGTAATACATACACCATATAAAATAAAATAGTTTTTAATATGGTGTGTGTCTCATAGAAAATAAAAGTAAGACTGAAATCTCTTATAATAAGACTGGACATTTTTTGTACATGTTCAAACATCCTAGGTAATAAATTTAAGATTATTATATATATATATATATATATTAATGAACCATATATATATAATACCATATATTAATTTCTTATCAAATTTTATTACCCATTTATTCACAGTACCATGTTAAAGTCACGATTTATAAAATAATTACTTTGTTTTTTGTGTATATTATTTTTATTTTTGGTTATATTACTTCTATAGTGAAGAAATAATCTATATAATTTTTATCATGAATAAAATATCATATATATATATTATTTATCTATTGTGATCTATAATATTAATACTTATAAAATGAAATACAATTTACATGGAAAAAGTCTATTGTACGTACAGATGAACATCATTTCCATTTTCCCATAAAAATAATAAATAAAAATTAAATAATACATTACCATTATAGAATAATTATTATTTCTTATATATAATATATTTTCATTAAATAAAATCTTATTACTTTTTTTGTAATGTGTGAATGAATCGCATTGCTTATTAAGGTGGCAGTCCTCTATACACATGAACGATGATATCATATTCCCACATGATAGAAATTAAGAATTAACAAGTGATATCATGATTTAAAAACAATAATAATATCACATATATATCATATATATATATATATTTAACTAATATATCATTATATCAATCTGTGAGAAGTGGTGATGGAAAACTAATAACTTCATTTCGTGAGGCGGTAGACCGTCTAACACAGGAATAACGATTTCCTAACTCATTTGACAGAATAAGAGAATGATTTAGGTTATAAAATTAACATAATAACATATATATGTATATATATTTAATATAGTTATGTTATTATATTAATAGGATTTAAGAATATTTTAATAATGTGGGGGTATCAACAAAATAAAATGCTTGATTTGGCATGTTACCACTTCTTCGAAAAACTAATTTTTCTTTGAATCAAAATTTTCCGTTGGATGTATTTCAAAATGAACAAAGGATTAAATGATGATAGGTGTTAATTAAAGAAGTTAATTTTATAGTAATTTTCCAAGAAAATGTTTTTAAAATGTCAAGGGTAGATGAGTGTAGTGGCGTTTTATAAGTGTGGTGAGTTCCACACTTGGAATGTTTTAAAAGAAAGAGTTGTACCAATGTTTTATAGATGATACAAGGCTCATAAATGATAAATTATGGAACATAGAATATAGAATGTCAAAATAGTTTTATAAAATTGTGGTTATAATAGTTTTGGGTCATTTTAAACCATTATTTTTTTTAATTTAATTCCCTAGTAATCCCATTTTTCATTAACAATAGTAAATAATTTTTACAATAATTAATATTCATTATTGGGATAAATTCAGTTGAACTTATTAAAAAATATAAATTGTGATGATTCCAAATATAAAATAAAATTTTCAAATTTCCATACACTTATGTGGATGAATTTAAATTTGAATTAATCCCCAAAATATGATGGGAAAGGATATTTTCCAAGAGAAAATAATCAAAATTTAAAAAATATATATATATAAATCCAATATGAAAATAATTTCAAAGAAATATACTGGATTAATATATATATAAGCTATTTTTTATTTTCAAAACTTATTAAAATAATTTGTATGTTTTTCAATGCTTTAAAAGAAATGAAAATTTAAAATAAAAATAATTTTATTCACTAATCATCGAAAAACATTTCATCTTGGAAAAATATAAAAAACAAATTATAATATTATTTTTATTGGATTATTCCAAATATGAAATTTATTTTTCAAAATAAATTTCCTAATTGTTTCAGATAATATTTTAAAAATAAGTGTGCAAACGGCATCAAACCTTCATTTTAGAAAAATATTGTTTTTAACTATAAAATTAGATTTATTTATATCACATATGTACAAGACACATATGATGAATGTTAGATATTTCATTCAATTTATAATATATAAATTTCATTAAAATCATTCAAAAAAATTGTTTGATTTATTGAGTTATTAAATAATTGTTTTCATAAAAATAGTTTTTCCAAAAAAAGATATCCTTTTTTCATACATTTTTTCATTTATAATGATGTTTTTACCAAATAATTCATTTTATATACATGATTAAATCATATATTTTCATAATTATGTCAATTATATTGAAACCAAAACTTAAATATTATATTTGATAAATATAATTACAAATAATAATATTTTAATAGTATAAAAAATTTCATTTAAACACAGTGTTTCATGTAATGCAACCTAACTCAATGATTTGTGTAATGAATAATATCAAAAAAAATTAAATCCATTTATGAATATATTTCAAATAATGTTGATTTATTTCATTCTACCACATTAAAATTAATTTCTTCCATGAAATTTATCACCTTTTTTTCAACAATTGAGGATGATTCTACCTCATTACATCCTCAGGTTCCAATATATCTTCCTCAGGATAGTGGTTTTGTGACAAAATAGTTTTCCGGTATGTGGTTTTTTGTAATGAACATTCCCTATAAAATCCATAATTTCAGTCAATTTTTCATTATAATAAAGATCTTTTCCAACGCTATGACCTATGAGCTCTGTACATGAGATGCTTCAGTTATGTACATCCCCATGAGTGGTATATAGAATGCATCTAGAACCTAATAGATGTATAGTGGAAGCACCAAATGATAATATATTATCCTGATATGATCAAGTATTTCAATGGGATAAATTAAACTAGGGCTGAGTAGTCCTTTCTTTCATTCATGGATATCCAATCTCCCCAACTTCAAAACCTAGATGACATCAAATATTATCAACATAAATTTTCTATCAAATTTTTTGTTTTTATAAATGTTGTTGAATGGCTCAAAAATTATATAATATCTAATTACCTTTCTTAGGTTCTAGTGTCGTTCTTTCTAAAAAACAAACATAATATATTGGAGCTCTAAAATTAATTCCCAAAAGGGATTCATATGAATCCAATTGAATATTCAAGTGAAATATATTGTTTTAAGAATACTAAACAAGATAAAGGTGTTGATCCCAACAACCAATGAAATCTATAAAACATGATTTTGTCATACCTTTTAGGGTTTTGGTTGTTCTCTCAGGCTGAACTTCTATCTGAGGATGATACACAATGATCAAAATCATCTTTGTATTAAGATCCCGATTAAGAAATATCTAAAACATCATCATAAACATCATATCCTGATCAAATACAATTGAATTTGGTACTCCAATTATCCTTACTGATTTATTAATTCATATTCTATAAAGAGGGTCGTGAGGGAAATATACTCTAATAAAATCTATGTGTGCTGAATTTGTAAATAAATTGACTACAACCAATATTTAGCTCAACATCAAAGATAATATAAACCTGAAAGGTTACCGGTACCTTTAATAATATGTCCACAATCTATAAATTAATTACTCCTTAAATAACGGTGTCACTAAAGCATATAAAAACTAATGGTTTGTATTTCCATAAATATATCTTAAAATATAATTAATCTTGATTAACTATCATCATATAAATCCTAAAAAGGGATGAAAATTACTTTGAACGTATAATCAATATTATTTTAATAACCGCATGATGGTATACACAACTCTTATGTAAATATTACATGGATACATACACACATGATAAAGTTAATTCACCATTTATACCTCACGAACACACTTATCTTAGAAGAAAAATCATTTTCATTGGTATATTATTTTAATTATTGTACTAATAAAATATCAAATGTCATTTCATAATTCTATAATCCATGTAGAGGTAGGTAATCGCATAAAATCTGAATAATGGATGAATAAAAATATTTTCATTAGTCTCATTCATAAAAATTAAATAGGAATTTTACAACATTTGAGTGGATCATAAGTGTCCCCCAATTATCATGATTCATTTCATCCATTATTATTACATATGTTTTCCATTTTTACTTTTTATTCATCGGTTCTTGTGGCCTATCATCCCCATTATCCATTAGATTGGGTCATTGATTCACATAATTCCCAAACTCCTTTCACTAAAAACACTAGAGTGTGTATGGTGTATTAGTTTGTATCCTCTTCAGCTTTACTTTATTTACTGGCTCATTAATCTCATTTAGACATTCATGTGATTTAAGAACTAACATTATATATTTAAATAACATCTATTATTCTTTAAATTAATTCCCTTCATGCTTCTTTCCAAATTTGTAGAATGCATATGACTAGAATTTCATTACACGATATGAGTTTTAATGATTCTCAATATTCATTTTCTTATCAAAACCATATGAATTTTTGGAATATCAAATTTATATTTCTACCTTTAGTTTGAATCGATCAAATTATTCTTTTCTAATAATTTCTTTTATAACCAATGCCTTCTAAATACCTTATTTTGGATACCAAAGATTCGATAAATTTTATTTCATGGATGATGATTAAACCATAATCATACATTGTAAGAATATTAAAATTAGTATAGTAGGTACCAATAGATTCATCATAATTTTTTTTAATCCCAAGGAATTCAATTTCCAAAATTGGATGTAGAGTACATTGGAATTGGTTTTTGTTAAATATCCTCTCAAACTCTTCCCACACCGCATATTCTATTTGTTCTTATTTTATCATGTTTCAAATAAAATTAATCGACTGATCTTATTCACATTCCAAATAATAAATATACAAGATGAATTTTTTTTATCCAAAAAATGTTGAAAATAAAATATCTTTTCATTAGAACATGAAAATTTCTCAGTAAGTATTGGATCAACGAAACAGCTAAAAGAATGTGGAAGCGACCTCATTAAGGACTCAACAGAATGTTGCTCCCTACTTTCATCCATTGGAATTTCGACATGATTCAATGATTTATAATGTTATGTGAGAATACAAATATTAATTTTCATTCTAGGTCCCATAAAATTTGATTGATTAGGAAGATAATTATTGTTTTGTTTGTCAAACATAGAAATAACCTGAATCTTTTGGGCTCCAATAATTGACTAAAATAATAAATCATATCTTGAGAAATACTAATTATAGTTGAAAACCACACAATCGTGAAAATTATTTTTTGGATTTCAAAATAATGACAAATTCATTTAAAGTTATGGCATTATAGGGTTATCATAAGACATTTGTGGTTATTATTTAAATCCATCATAATGGATTGTAAAGTGTTTGTGAATTCTGAAAGCATATCCCCTGGGAGTGTTAAACTGTGTGTAAATAAAGGATCGTTGTCAGACACTAGGTGATGATAAATTTTAGCTCAATATACCCATTTTGTATTTATTATTCATATTTAACTATTTTTTAAATCTCTTTTCCACTTTTTGTATCCTGATAGGGATGTAATTTCATAGAAGTCCCTTACTCTATCCTTTTCCAAAATTCTTCAAAAATTCTTCTTAATTATAAATATCCTTATACATATCCTTATAAATATACCTACAAATATCCCTTAACATATACTTTGGAATATCCATTGGGATCTCACAAATGTTTTTCTAATCCTAATCTCTAAATGTTAAATAAATATTTTTTATCATACTAACTATAAAGACTCAATATTTTCATATGTGAATATTATATCTTTTTATACGGTTAGTAAATACATTACATAGAGAAATGAATAGGGATTATAATAGTTTAGTGTATTTAGATACAAGAAACACAATACACTTATTTCCTAAAATATCTTCAATTTATCCAACAAGGAGATTCAAACCTGGTGCTCCTCTTTAGAGTACCCTTCCTAAACCATTCTTCATAACGTATGGAAGGAATCATGAGAAAGGTTGAGTTCAGATACTCAACAAGGGTAAACATGTTAGACATCAATTTGATCATATTAAATAATTAGATAATATTAAGTGTATGTGATCATGAAAAATACTTATGAAGTTCATACACAACATGTCATAGATCATAAACATGATTCACGGCATAATATTTTATCATTTCAGAAAACATGGGACATAAGAGTGAGAAATAATCATATATCAATCATAAACCATTAGATAATGTAATAAAAGTGTGGAACAATCATAAATATAGAAAACCATTTCATATATCAAGATTAACTACCATGACCATAAACATAGCAGTTAGGACTTGTCACCTATTTTACATTGTAGATCTGGAAACACTTATTTACCATTAAGAATGAGGATGCACATATTTCCCACTATGGATAAATTCAATCAAATTTTTTACCATTGTTATACTATAATATATAAGGCTCTAGATAATGAATCATATTGATATATAGTTCTCACCAATCAAATAATGAAAATCACACCTATGTGTTCTATAATATCATAAGACATTCAAAATATAATAACTTCTAAACTATGTAATTAAAACCGGATTTATAAAAATTTAAACAATTCACCAAACTATAACCCATGAAAAATAAATGGGTTTCATAAAAATTTCATCAAAATAAAAATGTACCATCTATATAAATAATAAATATCTTATCGTTCAACATTATACACAGTAAATCATTAGTAACATCAATGGATGTCATATTAGATGGAAAGTGATTTTGAAAGATCACTTGGAACACTTATTGAGGAATGTATCCTTTCACCACTGAAAACCAATTTTTGCATCATAAACAATTTAAAATTCATTTTCATTAAAAATAACCTTGGAAACTTCTAATGGACACATTAAAAATCATTTAAATCGTTTCTTGGGGAAAATATACTTTCCATTTTGAAAATGAATTTTAAATATGAATATTCTTAAAACATTTTTCATATAAATTCAATTGAAAATAATCATTGAAACAAAAAAATTAAATATTTAAAATAATATTTTGTTCATTATGGTAGAAAATTATTTTCATGTCATACATGTTAAAACAAATATTCTTTTAATGACTTTGGTAAAAGTAAAATAGGAATAGTATGGAAAACTACATGAACATTCCATTAAAAATACTTTTCAAAAAGGGAAAACATGGGTAAAGAATAATTTAATTAAAAATTTTGAGGATCAAAAAACATTTTTTTAAAATATATATTGGAAAATGATTTCATAATTAAAATTATTTGTTTTTGAAGAGGGAAATAATGTCGAGTATGTTTTAAAATATTATTTTGAAATCATGAGTGCATAAAAAGTGGAAAATAAATGGAATCCTTGTACTATCATGAATTAACAAGAGGAGAATAAATTTCATTATTTTATTGAAATATATATATCAGAATTTTTTATCATAAAAATAATAAATATAAATAATCCCAAAAAAATAGTGATATTGTATTGTAAAACACTTACCACTTTGGTTAATTTTGTAATGTATACCCCAAGAATAATAGATCCTCAAATAGAAATTTAAATCAAAATAAATTCAGGTGAAAAAAAAATTTATGTATATACACCACATAAAATATGAAAATGGTGAATATGGCATGTATATCATAGAAAATAAAATTGACATTGAAATCCTACACCTCATATCTCAACTTCGGTCATACTAGATCAAAGGTCCATTATAATAAATATAATATTATTATAATTATATTTCATACACCAAAATATATATATATCATTCCATATATGATTTAATTATGACAATTTCTTACCCATTTATTATTAATTCCCAATTAAAGTCATGTTTCCGGCTATATCAATTTTGTTTATCAAGTATGCTTTGACTTATTTTTTCACTTACTTTTATCATGTTTCCATAATTTTTAGAATTTTAAAAAATATATAAATATAATATATATTTAATATACATTTATTTAATTTTATCCATAAAATTTATAGATAGAAATTCAAATACACTTTTCTGGGTGATGGTAGGTCATATGTACGCATGAATGTTGTTTCCATTTTCGAGAAAACAAAAGAGAGAAAGAAATATAAATAATATATTAGTTCTTAAAAAATATTTTTATTTAATATATATGCCATATTTTTATTTAATATAACCTTATCAACATCCATATAATGTGTGCACGAATCACATCACTTCGTAAGGTCGTAGTCTTTGTTACACATGAACAACATTATCATATTCCAATAAGATGTAATGTAATAATGAACATGTGATATAATGATTATAGAATAATAATAATATAAAATATATCACATGGGTACAATTAATCCATCGGTATATCTATCAAGGATTGATGTCTTTGGAAATTAAATAACATCTGTTCACAAGGTGGTGGTTTTTCATAAACACGAATGATACTTTCATAACCATATGATAGAATAGGATAATTATTTAGTTTATTACTATAAAATAATAACATATGATTTTAATAATGATACTATGGTTATTATATAATCATGGTTAAATAATAATATAATTATGTTAAGTAATAAATAAAATAAATTTCTTGATTAGTGATGTTTCCTCTTCTTCGAAAAACATATTTTTGTCTTCACATAAAAGATTATTAGGATAGATTCATAACCAAACTAAGGATTCAAGGATAATATGAGGTAATAAATTAATATATTTTGGTAGATAAAGGATGAACCAATGGTTTTTTTATGTTTTAATAGGGGAGGGGAGGTGTGGCATTTTATAATTGAGGTGAGTGACATACTTGTATTTTATGAAAAGAAATTGGTGTACACATGTTTTCACATTCCCAATGGTTTAAAAATGGGTAATTTTATAAAATATAATAAATAAGGTCTAAATATGGTCATTATATTTGTGATTGAATTTTTTTTATTACCTTTAAACACTTATCTTATCAGTTTAACCCCACAAAAAAACCATTTTTTACCTTACCGATGATAAATAATTTTTACAATTATTAATATTTATTGTGGTAAAAATGTATGTTAAAATTATTAAAAAAAATTATTTATTATGATTTAAAATATTTAATACATTTTCCAAATTACATTCATATAATTAGGAAATTTTATTTTAAAATTAATCTTGAAAACATGATGAAAAAGCGGGTTTTCAAAGAGAAAGTGTTCAAAATAAAAAAATAACTTTTTATATAATTATATAGTATAAAAATGAATAAAAATACCTAAACTAGATTGATAGATATTTAATTTAACAAATATTTCATTTAAATATATATAATTTTTTTTTTCAAATTCTTTAAAAGGAATGACAATTCAATATAAAAACCAATCTTTTTCACTATTCATCGAAAAAAGTTATCTACTCAAAAAATTATGAAAAAATCTCCCAAAAATAATTTTGATGTGATGATATCAAAAATTATAATTATTTTTCCAAATATTTTTTCTA
This sequence comes from Viscum album, assembly GCA_963277665.1. NCBI lineage: Eukaryota > Viridiplantae > Streptophyta > Magnoliopsida > Santalales > Viscaceae > Viscum > Viscum album. The sequence continues at coordinate 803,071,821 of OY728166.1, read as the reverse complement.
AAACTGTGAAAAAGAGTTTTAAAATAAGTGTATAAACTGACCAAAATATTATTTTTATAAAAACACATTTTAAGAAGTAAATTGGATTTATTCTTATCTCTTATTTATAAAAACTTAAGATTAATGTTAAAATTTTCATTATATATATAATATATAAATTTAATTAAAATTATTCACTAAATATATTTTTTTTAATTCATTGTGATAAAACAATTTTTTTCATAATGATATTTTTGCAAAAAATGATTTATTTTTACTTTTATATATTATTTGGTTTCATTTATAATTAATTTGACACCAATGAATTCATTTCTTAGAAACGCGTAAACCATATATTTAAATAATTTATTTAATCATATTCATACCCACCATTCCAATATTGATGTGATAAATATTATATTAAAAAATTATATTTTAAAATTATGCCATGTTTTATTTAAACTCAGTGTTTTGTGTAATGAAACATAACCTCGGTGTTCCATGTAATACACAATATGGATAATATTAAATTCTTTTGAAAATTAAAATAAAAAATCCGCATGGTGTTACACCAAGAATTTACTAAAAATTTTATATTTTCCCACTAATGGGTATAATTAATTTATTAATGTTGTAATCATTTTAATTTCATCCAATATATAAAAGTAATTATTAAGTGGTGCAATATGATACTGATAATATAAAATAGTATATTGTATGAGGATTACATAATCATCATTAAACTAAAATTTTGTGTTAATATTTCATGGTATATTCTTAATATAATCCACTCCAATGTCTAGTGGCTTCAGGAAAATTCATAATGAAATATTATATATGTTAAATTAATTACTTCAATAACAATTATATGTTGAAATTGTTAAACAAATGAATCTAGTTGTTTATAGATGCATAGAATGGTATATTTAATGTTTAAAATTGTAACATTTTTAAATTTAAATAAGGAATGTTAGTTACCTATAATATAGTCAATATGATTGTATATAATAATGATTGGTGAAATTTGATGTTTCTTTAAGGATTATTCTGGTTAAGGAATTTATTCTAATGCCATACAGGGAAATGTTATGATAATATGAATCTATTCATAATACTTTTACCCAATATTCTCAAATATTTGAGAACAGATACACTAGGATTATAATGTGTGGGTAATGGTACATTATAGATATTATAGATGGGTAAAATGTTAAACTATAATAATAATATTAGGTTGGAATTTCCAAAAAAAAACTTTATGTATCTATCCATGGTCATTAAAACCGAGAGGTAAAATTAGGAAGGAGAAATGAATGTTTTTTCTATATAATAAAATTATCTTAACTGCCTAAATATTTGTGATAAGCCTGGTGGAAAGTAAACATAAATGTTATAGAATTTAATTATAATATTTTGAATGATATATGATATCAGCTATATGATTTAAAATATTAGTAAATATATATGAGGTTAGAAGAATAGAATGAAATTTATGCTTTAGGTTTTCTTTCAAGTAATGAAGAAATAATTTTTTAACATTAATTACATAGTTTATTAAATCTTATATTTAATAATCATAATATTTTTATTTTTTATCTCATTATAATTTTTAATATATTGTAATAATCTGTTATTTGTATAAAATGAGATTACATTTTAGGAGAAACAAAGTTATGTTTTTTTAATTCTATAGCATGATTCAAAGGAGACTAAAAATTTATTTCTTTAGCTAGTCAATTCATAATTTTATAATTTATCTATATATTCTTAAATTAATGTTGACTATAAAATATTTTTCTTTATATTCTCAATTTTTTTACGATAGATAAACTAGGAATATGATGTCAATATTCTAGTTTTTTATTGAGAGTGCAAGTATAGAAATGTTAAAACCAAAAAATTAAGAGTTAATTTATGAGTTCAATAATATTTTTTTCAACAATCTAGTAAAGGGAATTTAAATCTAGGGTTTTTATAAAGGAAAATTAAAAAAACTATATAATATATATATATATATATATAATTTAAGAGTTTTTAAAACTCCTCGGAATTTATATGTCCGAAAGTAGTGTTGTATAATTAAATTATTCTTTTATTATAGGTATGTGATACCAAATATATATTTTATAAGTTTTATAAATATATCATAGTTCAAAATCAAAATAAAATTAATTGATATTATATTTTACACTCATGTTATCAAAAAATAGTTCCTACATATAATTTTTTAATCTAATGGAATGTGTTCAAATTGGATGGATCTAATTAAATTATATGTATCACCATATAATTTCCCTTATGTGATAATATTTGTCGATAGTTAAAAATATTTTTTATGAAACCAATTAGATGATTAAATCCATACACATGGTTTATGACTCATCATGACTCTGAACCATGTTCATATAAGAATATATGGATTAAAAATTATTCATGATGAAGTGTTTATCCAAATATTTGCTAAAATATAAGTTAATGTGTTCTTACTTCCCTTCAAAGGTATATTTTAATAAATTATTATTTTTAAAATAAAAAAGTTGCAAACACATAGAATACAATTTATAGAATATGGGACAATATTTAAAAAATTTTAATTATTCATAAAAAAGGAAATAAATAATATTTACAAAATAAAATTTATTTTATGTATCTTAGTAAGATATTCAGAAAGGAATATATTGCGTAAGACTCCAGTTGATGTATGTTATGACTTAGAGAATTTAAAATTTAATAATTAAAAGGTATTATGTATCACCCCCAATTTCATGTAAGTAACCATATATTTATGATTTTTATGTATGTAAGGTATATGGGTGATGTTTGGTAGAGTATGGAAAATTTCATGAATGTTATTTGGATTTTATAGAGGATCATAGTTGGAGCATGGTTTTGAAAAACCATGAAACACCTATAAGAAACCGTGAAAAATGAGATATGGGATAAAGGGAAGTCTCATGATCATTAAACAAATTTTTAAAATCATACAAAAACCTAGTAGAAAACATGTTAGGTTTTATAGTGAGATTTGGCATGGTTGATGATAGTTTGGACTAACATGCAAGACAACTATGCAAGGTTCCCATTCAAACGAAAGTTGGTTCATGGTCCGTGCACCATTTTTCCAAATGTGTGACTCATTGTGCATGTGTTAATAATGAGATCCTAAAATTGTGGATATCATACATTTTGACCTCTAAATCCTTCTTTTTTCAATTTATGCAGCCCCAACTCGAGATTCTCCTTTCCAATTTCTATGGTATATTCTCACGTCGATTTGAAGGTGATCTGAATGCTTCCCATAGTGTTTAGATGCCAGATTCTCATGGAATATCTTTGTTCTTGTTAGTTCTTAGTGGTTTTCCTTATATCTAAACCTCCCTCTATATTTTTTTCAATGATCTACATCTGATGTGGATAAATATATGGTTGTTACTCCCAAATATGACTATATTTGGCTATCTATTTCTTGGGGATGATATCTATGGTGGGTTTTTAGATATTTTACTCATTTTCATTGGCTTCTGAGTGTCATTATTCATTTTCACCATAAAATACTAGGAATGTGGATTCAATCTCTAATCATATATTTATAACATAAAGTATTAGTTTTAGATTCATTGAATTTATTCTGAAATTGGTGGGGAAATCATGGTAAAAACCTTTTTAAATGATGGTAGGTGGATTTTTGTTAAATTTTTTATTTTTTGTGGAATGTTATTTGATAAATTATTTAAAAATGATGATATTAAAATAGTTTCTTACAATGATTTATAGAAAATGGCATTAAATTAGAAAATTTGTTTTATTTAAATGGTTTTGTAATTGAAATGGATTTGGCATTGAAATTTTTTAGTAGTGGAAGTGTTTTTGAATGGTTTTTGGGGATACATGGTGGTGTGCATCCATATTTAATTATAAGGATTAGTTCAAATATGACCTTGTTCTTAGATCCAAAGGTATAATGGACCTGGGATTTAATTACCTTGTAAAAACATCGTAGATCGACCAGAAACCACTCATTAGTGTGGAAAAATCAAAACGAAGTATGTATGGTTTGATGTGTGAATTGGAATGGGATATATCAATGTGAATTTATGAAATGATTTTGGAACATTTATTTGTTTCTTTCCTTAAAAATTATTATTTTCATGAGAAAAGAGAGTTTCTAGAGCACTTTATTTATATTTGGATATTAATTATTTTTAGAAATTTATGTATATAAATTATTTAATAAATATGCAAACATGGCCTATATAAGTGATGTGAGTAGGTAATTAATTTGGGGAAAACATGCTATGTTTTATTACTTACCCCTGCATTGGAACATTGGTTATTTTGTAGATATTGTATATCAGGAAACTAGAACAAGTAACATATCACATGTCTTTAGTAGTACATCATGATACATACAATTTTTTGGTGGAGTTGCATCAAAGAGCATTTTGGGAGCATGGAGTTGGTGTTTGGAGTCTTTTGGTTTTATTGGTTTGGTATTTTTCTGTAAACATTTATATTATAGTTTTCCACTCTGGTACAATGTTATAGTTTATTTTTTATATCAATATGTTTACTTTGAGTTGTATTAAATTTTTATCATGTATCATGTAGAGGTATTTTGTTGTGGAATTTTTAGTTTGGTTGTTTTATTTTCAAAGGGAAAATCATCCCCCATATTTTAATGATGCCATTGGAATTTATTTCCAAACATTGGCTCCTTGGTGATGACTCTTAAGGCCAAGTAATGTTATTCTACCTTATTAATCCAATGTGGAGGGGAGAGATGTTATAATTGGTATCAGTTTCGATGGTACAAATATCTGTTTTAGACAAGTTCTATCAGTTTGGTCAGTCCAGAAATCTGTTTGACTCAAGTGGCATCTATCTTTATCCTTCCAGAAATATTTGTTGAAAATGTGATCATCAGTTTCATTGGTCTCGGAGTTGATAATTCATTTAGGTTATTTCCATGATTTCGGAGAGTATAATAGAGTATGATTGTTGGAACATGAAATGTAGAACATAAAACGATATAGCTACCCTTTTTATGCTGAATCCAAGTTAGAATGGAGTTTCATATATAAGTGTTTCGGAGACACTTATTTGATTTTGAATCTCACTATGAGCGGTTCATCCAATGAGGGGAGTGTGGATTTAATTATAAAAATGAATCCTCGTATTAGTGCATATCTCATTCCAAGTAATTATTTGATTAAATTTGTTGATTTTTTAAAAATGTTAAAGTAGTTTTCAAATGAATGGTTTTGAAAAAGTGCATAAAGGTGGTATTTGGAAAACAAGTTCACATTACAAATAAATTACATATTTTTTTAAAATTTTTGAACATGGATAATGGGGGATTTTGGAAAGCACTATCATTATAGAATTAAGTGTTATATTTTTAGGTTTCACGCTTCCAGTCAATAGAGAGTGTGACTTATAGTGTTTTTAATTTTTCTAGAAAATGGCACCTGCTAGTCATCGTAGAATGCAACCAAAAAAAGCTGATGAGGCTATGGTTACACCTATTCCACAAGTGACCCAATTTCTGATTCAGTGTATTTTCTAGTCATTTCATGTTGTCGAAGGAGGTAATAGGAGGGATGGGTCAAGGTGAGAGGATTATTCTGTATAATTCCATAATGAGAATTAGTGCTTCATTATGGGTGATTCTATAACATAAAAAGAATAGGTGTGGCTCAATATGATGAATAGTATCATTCACTTCATAGGCACACCATCATAGATGAATGTAAAGATGGAAATGTATATACTATAGTATTTCACATACTAGTGGTGGGATTTACCTGTTCAGGCTAAATTAGACCCCAAATTCTCATGGGTGGATTTTGAGGAATTATTTTACCAAAAATTCAATATTAATATATTAATAATTCAAATAATGATATACTTATTCATATTTAAATAGGAAAATATATTTCTCTTGGATTATTTTGCTAAATTTATTGATTTAGTGTGCTTTGCACCCAAGGTTTCTCCTAGTATATCCTTAAGTGCAAGCATCATTGAATCGGGGAAGAGGTTGTATATTATATAGAATATATATGTGATCTATATTAAAGATTATATATAGATTTTCATAACTGATATAGTAGTGTAATGGGACATCTAAGGATCTATGGGAGGATGAAGTTTGTTGATACCCATGTGATGTTATTGGACCTCTAATACTAGGAGATTGCGGAATAGGGACACCAATTTCAAAGGTGGAGTATGAATATAAATCAGATATATGGATTAATGAACCGTAGTATTAGACCCATGAATAATGTTATATGTTTCCAATCTGGTTCCTTAGACCATGTGAAGCCATAGCGCATGACCCCACCATGTTCATGCAACAACTGTAACAAAATGTGGTACCTTTAGAATTATTTTCATAGTGCTCTGAGGTTGGGTGTCTAAGACACTTCTCATGTATCACATGTGTTATATGATTCAATGATACAAGGGAAGAAGAATCAATAATTTTAATAGCATAGATCTATCCATGGTGATTCCAGGAATACTAGGACTAGTTAGGTAGTGCAATATTAACAAGATAAAAAGAACCAATTGCGGTGAATAAGAAATTATATGGAGATAAATTTGTAATGGTAGATGACAAGTCTGTAAAATATATTATGAGAGGTATGATTCTTTTTAATAATTACCTTATGAAATAATTTTTTTATATGGTTGCTTCTTATTAATTTGTTTCTTCTTGTTTTGTGGATTTGATGAGTTTAAAATTTGAGATGATGTCTTCTTTGATAAAAAAATCGAACTCATATTGATCATAGAGAATGTAAAGATTTTTTGTATAGAGCATAAACATTAAATATTTATGGTCTTAAGTAAAAATGGTATTTATCTATGTTTGAGATTAATTAATATGGAAAATACTAGGTATGTATTGGTTGACAGCGTTTAATGATCACATGGATTGTTATACATGAATAGTCAGTTTTACAACTGAAGATATAGTCGAGTGTCACTTTTGAGTATATTAGTGAGTAAAAGCATGTGCAACAGGCTTGTTAGAACCATCAGTTGGAATGAACGTGTACTATTTGTTAGTGTTTCCATTGGAATCAATAGAAGAGATCAAAAATAACAATTTTCCAATAGTGTGGGATCAGTTTTCTCATTTGTCTCCCAAAACATTGTTAGGGTTTCCACCTATTAGAGAAGTGGAGTTTTCTATTGTTATCCTTCAGGGGACCACTCTTAATTACCTTTCATCTTATCGAATTAAACTAACATAATTAGGGATCTGAATGTGTGGTTGGAGGATCTGGATGGAAATGGTTTCATTCAGCCGAGCATGACTCTTTGGGAAGATCCAGTCTTATTTTTTAAAATGGTAGATGTAATTGTAACATCCAAGGTAAATAAAGAATATTAAATTTTCATATTTATTAATATTTGTAAATTAAATACTAATTTTACTTTAAATTGGATTTTATTCATGCTGGCATACCCGATACGCAACATCGGGTTTCTTTGAAATATTAAGTTGCAGACAACATTGAGTTATAATAAAAAATAATAATATATTATTATTATTTTAAATCGTAGTTAAAACCTAGCCATTGTAATGGAATTAATGAACAAAACTAACTACAAAATTATTATACATGTTTATTAAATGTTTTTACATTTTTACAATAAAATATAAGGGTTTAAAATGTGAATGAATCTAATTTTAAGCATAAATAGTCTAATATTATTTAAAATTCCGATTTATCGCCTTTTTCTGGAGAACCTACGTTAAATCTTGTTTTGGTCACTTTTATATGTTCTATTTGAAAAAATAAAATTCTTTTTTAGAATCGTAACATCAAAATTTTCTTTGGGTAAATTTTTTGTATTTTTCCGATAAAATTCGTTTTTTAATGAATATTGTAAAATATTGTATTTCAATTCAAAACTGCCTTTTAATATATTTTATTTATATGGTTAGATTATATTTTTAATTAGTTTTAATGAGTAATTAGATTTTATTTTTACCTTTTAATCCAATGTATGTCATTGAATGTAATTTCACTTTGAAATTGGACATAAAAAATTGTTAATCTTTTAATAGTATTTATTTCATAGAAACACACTTTTTGTTTTGAAAACAAGAAATAATTATAAATTAGTTAACAAAACTTCTATGTTTTTAATTTGGTAAAATAGTAATCATTTTTTAATTTGGAATATAAAATATAGCGTAAGCTCAACTTTTGGTATTTTTCTGAAAATTGTAATTTTTGATGAATAGCAAAAACACTGAGTAGTAAAAAAACTGACTTTTTCATTTAAATGAAATTTTACTGCTTATATGAATTTAATTATAAAAATCTAACTTTCATGGTTGTTATTAGTTAGTAAAATTTTGTTTAATAAGATGAAAACAATTTTTCGTGAATAGAAACTTTTGACTTTTATTTACCGCAGTTAAAGGTAAATCTAGTAATTCAAGGTAAAAATAATATTATAATAATATTATATTACCTTTACATGAGTTATGATCTTATTGTTTGATTCATTTACAACCATTTTAATCCTTGGAAAGATTTTGGGACCCCATGGAGCCACTTAATAGTTATAATGACACATTATATTAATTAATTTAAAGTAACGACAAAAATGACAAAACCATATATGTTTTAGTAAATTTACTCTTATATGGGGTAATGTAAATTTTATCTTTGAAAATAAATATTCCTTTGAAATAAAAAAATATTTCCTACTTCATGATATTTTTTTTATAATTTTTAGACATCATATAAATTACATTATTTATAACACAATAATGATGCATTGATTACCTCATTAATGAATGATTTAAATAAATCAGATTATAAAAATTAAATCAATATCCCAAACCTGACCAGTTCGTATTGGATTATTTTATTTTTTACAAGAGTCATCTTATCATTTACCTTAATGAGTTTTTGACCTTTAGAAACTGATAATCATTATATAACAATATAATATTTTCATACTTTTCTAAAGATCCCCTCCTCCTCCTTATAGAAATCCCTCACCACTAACACATTACTGACACCTCTCAAGACCCTTATCACTTCCAAACACTACTCCATTAAGATCCCTAGATCCCTCTCTTCCACCAAAAAGACTTCCATTAGGCAGAAGTCACTTTAAAAATCCTTTTGTTTCAAACCAAAGGGAGTTACCCGATTTAAAGGTAACATCTTCTCTTAAGTTCTTTTCTTTTATTTTACATCACCAACCCCATAAACTCTTTTAATTACACTCTTTAATAAAAAAACCAGTATTTTAAATATACTAGGTTGTTTTTTGAGAATTATTAGAACAAAACTTACACACACCTCCATCTAATGGGTAAAGAACATATTGTTTAATTGGATGGCGAACTAACGCCTCACGAAACGATGATTGTTAAATTATCTCCTACCACCTCTTATGGAGGACATTTAGATAGAACCTTATTTATACGTGAAATATATAATATTTTTATTTCCTCTATGAATATTTATTTTTCATTTATATAATACCATTATGGTTTCCACAGTGGTTAAATACGATAATTTCATTTCAGGAAGTGCGAACTACCGCCCCCTCAAAGTGATAAGACACGTTCATGCCATACGTGGAATGTATAAAGGATGGAGTTACTGAAATTATATATTATATTATAACATAATTATAATATACCTATGTATCATTAATTTTTCATTACATTAAATATAAAATAGAAATGAATGTAGCGTTCATGTGTACGTACAACTTAAAATCACCAAGAATAGGGAATTACATTTCTTATCTCCAAATGTTAGGTGCTATTATAAACACATATATATATTGAATATATAGGATATATATTATATCTAATTCATGAATATAATTCTGGATATAATGGAATTTTGACCACTTCAGCAACATTAAATTATAAGAAGTTCATTTTTGACTGAAGTACCAAATATCAACAAAATGACAATTGTTAACTTAAATGATTACATAAAGTTTATAACATGGTAATAAGTGATATAAAAGGAATAATAAACTTGAAAAAGGTTCTAATGAAGTATAAATTAATTTCGGTCTATTATTTTTGAGATTGGAGAATGAACGGGTCAGGTCAGACATGAGGTAAGGGATCTTCTTAACCCATTTTACAGTCTTTGGGTTAAACTTATACTTTTTGATTATGTCATGATATTTTTATGTGAGATATAACTTTTGATACCCTATATTATATTTATACATGATTTAGGTATACTTATATTGAATACACACTATCGATCTATTTTACTTAAGAACTTATCTTTGTAAGGGACATCTTCTCAATATCCTTTCATTGAGGCATATTTTGTTTTATACAAAAATTTCTTTTATTTATTTTGTAAAAACCATTTAATCTTCATTTCATTAAATGGGAACATTTTTCTATTAGGACTTTTACTAAATTACAAAAAAATAATTTTTTTTTAATGTAAGCGGTGACAACGATAGTTTCTGCCACTGTGAGTATTTTTTGATCTATGGATTCCATAGCAAGTCGTAATATTTTTAAAAGTAAAATAAATACCATATTTGCTTTTACATATTTTGGTATTGAAAATGGTTTTGATAATGGATTTTTTATTTGAATATATTTAAATGGTGTGGAAATATTATCTTTCCTTTTTGTTTGTTTTATGTGTTATGAATATGTTATGGTTCTTTAGAATTGATTACATATACGGGTGGTTCCATGATAAACATATGGTGGGTGAGCCCGAGATAGCTCTTCAATTCATTGGGTAATGTGATGGAGGTGTACATGAATGTTTCCCCTAAGAAATTTCGGGAATATATTGTGATGGGTATTCCAAATGTAACTCCCTGCGTAGATTTGAAAGCTATAACTTCAGTACATCAAGGATGAAAAAAGTTTCCCTTATGATTTGTGATTACTTTGTGTTATTCATAAATCTTATGATCTCATCATGTATGTTAAAGAGCTTATGTTATTTTTTTATTGACGGACTAATGTTTTATTTCTTTGTCTTATAACCCTTACTAGTCTTTTTCTACTCATCCCATGTTTTGAAATTTTTTTCATGCGACATAAAGATGAATATGGTCAAGGATGGGATCAAGTAAAAGCTATGTTTTATAATACCTGGAACTATAAATGACTCTTTTTTAAGATTTTTTATTTTATAAAAAAATGGTAACAGAGTAGAAGTGTCTACTTTGTGATTTTTGAAATGTAATGTAATAATTATGGCCTAATTTTCTAATACTCTAAACCTAAAGAGATCCTTGATGTGAATTATTCATTTAATCTATGATTATGTAATGTTTTAACATTGGTACATTATAGTTGGTATTATAGGTCGGTTTAGACAACTTTAGGAGTTAGAATATTTTTAAATTGATGTCCATATATTAATTTATGGTAAGATTGAAATGTTATAGCATTTACAGGTTACCATGTTTCTTCGCATAACATATTTTTTTGTTCAGAATGGTTTTCCATAGACAAAATAGGGAAGAAATGTAGGGAAGGAATAGAGAGGTAAATGAACTACCAAATCAACATCCTTATATGGTCAGAATCATAACTAAATAGTTTTTTGTTGTGGGGGCTTAGTTGACTCAGGTGATAAATTTTGGATGTGTTTAATGCTGATATTTTGGTTTATTCTAAAAGTAAAAAGGGAAATTAAATTCATTAAAGGGTTTCCTTACTAACCCTAAAGGAAAATAAATTTGATGGGAAATTCTATAAATGTGATTTTTGGTTGCATCAAATTTCATTTCCTTGGTCATATTGTTTCAAAAAGTGGCATAACTGTTGATCCTTCTAAAACAAAATTTGTTGAAGAATGGCCAAGTGGCACCAATATTACTGAGATCCATAGTTTTCATGGTTTGGTAGGTTATTACATGAGGTTTGTTCAAAATATTTAAAATTTATCAAGCCCACTGACTAAGTTAACTTGAAAAGGTGTTAAGTTCATCTAGATAATAGAAAATGATGATTATTTTCATGAATTAAAAATAAGATTGGTGAATGCTCCATTTTTGGAATTACCTTCCATAAAAGGAAAGTTTTCTATATGCAGTGATGCTTAATTGAAAGGACATTGATGTGTCCTTATGCCGATAGATCAGGTAATTGCTTCTTTTTCACTTCAATTGAAACCTCATGAGTTAAATTACTCCATAATGATTTGGAATTAGTTGCTATTGTTTTTTCTTTAAAAATTTGGAGAAATAATTTTAATGTAGTAAAGTGTGAAATATATACTGATCACGAAAGTTTAAACTATATATTCACTCAGAAAGAATTAAACATGAGAAAGAGAATATGGCTGGAATTAATCAAAGATTATGATTTCCCAATTCATTACCATTTATGAAAATTAAATAAAGTGGTTGAGGCTTTGTGTCAGAAATGTAATGCTACATTAACCATGTTATGTTTGGAACAAGATCCATTGGTTAAAGACTTGACCAACTTTGGCAGAGAATTTTTTGGTGAAAGAAATTTCCCTGTTTGGTTTCAGGTGTTAGTGAAATCATCTCTATTAAACAGAATTACAAAAGAACCGATGGAAGACTGTGAGTTACAGAAAAAGGTAGAGTTGGCTCAGAAGTGTTTGTTGCCTGAATTTAACTTTACAATGATTGTATTTTAGAGATTTGGGAATAGATTATGTGTTCCTTGGGATTCATAATTGAAGAATGATTTATTGTTTAAAACTCATAGTTCTTCGTTTTCACTTCATCCTTGTTGTACTGAGATGTATAGAGATCATCGGGAGTTTTACTGGTGGGATGGAATGAAAAGAGATATTGTTGATTTTACAATGAAGTGTTTGACTGGTCTGCAGGTTAAAGAAGAGCGGTAGTTACCAAAATTGATGATTCTGTCTTTACGAGTGCTAGAGTGGAAATGGGAAAATATATCCATGGACTTCATTGTGTGATTTCAAAAGACAACTCGAAGTAATAATGAAATATGGGTTATTGTTGATCTATTGACTAAATCATCGCATTTAATTCCTATTCGAGATACTCTATCTCTAGATCAACTTTCTCGGTTTTTTTAAATATATAGGCAGGTTGTATGGACTTCCCCTCTCCATTGTATCTGATCTCGATCTCATGTTTACTTATAACTATTGGAAAGGCCTTCAGAAGTCATTGTGTACTGAATTAAATTTTAGTACAACTTTTCATACTCAATCAGATAGTCATTCAGAATGAACAATTCGGACCTTGGAGGATATGTTACGTGCTTTTTCAATGGATTACTAGGGATGTTTGGACCGACATATTTTTTTGATGTAATTTTCTTATAATAATTGTTTTCATCCTAGTATACAGATGGCGCTAATTAGGGAACTATATGTGAAGTGGTGTTGACTCTATATTTTTGGGATGAATTAGGTGATAAAAGATTATGGGACCTTAATTTGTAGAAGAGACGATAGAAAATGTTCATTTGATTTAGAAGAACATGAGAATAGATCAGATAAGATATAAATGTTATGTGGATAACCGGATGAAGGATATTTTATTTCAGGTAGGTGATCATGTCTTTCTCAAATTTTCTCCATGGAAAAGTGTGTTGTGTTTTAGTAAGTAGGGGAAGTTGAGTCTGATGATCATTGGACCCTATGAAATCCTAGGGAAAGTTGGATCAGTTTCCTACATATTGGCTTTACCTCCATGTTTATCCCATGTACAAAATGTTTTTCATGATTCAATGTAGAGAAAGTACAAGCTGGATACGTCTCATGTTTTGAGCCCAAAGGTAGTTTAGTTAGAAGAAAATGTTTTTTGTGACAAACAACCAGTCCATATTTTTGACTGAAGAGAGAAAGTATTGTGGAAAAAGGAAATTCATCAATTAATGGTTTTTTTAACAAACAATATGGTTGATGAGGAAACATGGGAATCTGAAAATGCTATGAGTGATAAATACCCCCACTTATAGGATAAGTTAATAAAATTTTGATAACACAATTTTCAAAATAGGGAAGGATGTAACATCCTAGGTAAATAATGAATATGAAATTTTCATATTTTTTAATATTTTTTAATTAAATATTATTTTTACTTTAAATGGGATTCTATGTTTGATGGAGATCATGATACGCAACAACAAGTTTCTTTGAAATCTTGTGTTGCGCACAACGTTGAGTTATACTGAAAAACAAGAATATAATAATATTATTTTAAATCGGAGTTAATGCCTACCCATTGTAAAGGTTTGAATGAATAGAACTAACTAAAAAAATTTATACATGTTTATTAAATGTTTTTACATTTATCCAATAAATGTTAGAGGTGTAAAATGTGAATGAATCTAATTTTAAGCATATATACTCGAATATTTTTTTAAAGGTCGATTTATCTCCTTTTTAAGGAGAACCCTATTTAAATCTAGTTTTGGTCACTTTTATATGTTTTATTGGACAAAAAAATTCATATTTATAATTGGAACATCAAAATTTACTTTGGGTAATTGTTTTGTATTTTTCTGATAAAATTCATTTTTTAATTAATCGGGAAAATAATTTATTTTAATTCAAAAATTCCTTTTAATCTAAATTATTTATATGGATAGATTATTTTTTTAATTATATTTATAGTGAAATTATATTATACACTTATCATTTAAACCAATTTTGGTCATTAGAAGTAATTTCACTTTGAAATTGGATATCAACAAGTGTCGATATTTTGATATTTACTATTTCATAAAAACAAGATTTTTGTTTTGACAATAGGAATAAATTTTAAATCAATGAATCTAAGTTATCTTTTGTTTTGAATTCGGTAAAATATAAATCATTTTTTAATTCGGAATATCAAAAATATCTTAGGCTGAATTTTTGGTATTTTTTTGAAAAACTTCAATTTTTGATTATTAGTGAAAACACTCAGTAGTAGTTAAAAACCCAAATTTTTCATTTAAATTTTTTTTACCTATTCTGTAAATGGAATTTCAAAAATATGACATAAAAGGTTTTCATTAGTAAGTAAAATTTAGTTCAATAAGATGAAAATGATTTTTGGTGAATAGAAACTTTTAACTTTTATTTACTGCGGTTAAAGGTAAATGGGGTAATTCAAGGTAAGAATAATATTATAAAAATATCATATTACCCTAACATGTGTCTTAATATTATTGGGTGATACATTTCTAACCATGGTCATCCTTGAGATGATTTTAGGACTTCGTGGGGCCACTTAAGATTGATAATGACACTTTATATTAATTAATTTAAAGTAGGACAAAAATGAAATAAACATATAGATTTTAGTAAATCAATTCTTGCATGGGGTTATATAAGTTATATATTCTACTATAAAAATTCATTTCATATATAAAAATATTTCATACATCATGATAATTTTTTATAATTTTTAGACATCAAATAAATAAAATTATTTATGACACAATAATGATGCAGTGTTTACCTCATCAATGAATTGTTTAAATAAATAAGATTATTAAAACTAAAACAATATCCAAAACATATCCTCTTCTTATTAGATGATTTAATTTCTAACAATAGTCATCTTATCTTCGAATTTTATTTGTTTTGGACATTTAGAAATCGAGAATCATTATATAATAAAATAATATTTTTGAACTTTCCTAAAGAGCCCATCCTCCCCTTTATAAAAATCCATCACCTCTGTCCCATTACTCACACCTCTCAAACCCCTTGTATTATACAAACTCTGCCCAATTTTTCTCCCTACACACCTATCTTAAACCTATATTATTCCCCTTTGGTATAATCCAGTTCAATAAATCCTTTTGGATCAAACCAAAGGGAGTTACCCGATTTAAAGGTAACATCTACTCTTAAGTTATTTTCTTTTATTTTACTTCTCTATCCCCATAATATATTTTTATTTTTTAAATTTAATAACAAAAATAGTATCCTAAATATACTAGGTTTTTTTATGGGAAGTATTAAAACTAAACTTACACACACCACCATCAAATGGGTCAAGAACATATTGTTTCTGTGGACGTTGAATTAACGCCTCACGAAACGGTGATTATGCAATTCTCTCCTACCACCTCTTATGGTGGACAATAAGATGGAACTACATTTATATGTGATATATATTATATTTATATTGTCTCTATGTTTCTGTAATTTTCATCTATAGAATACCTAAATGGTTTCCATAGTGGGTAGATACGATAATTTAATTTGAGGAAGTGCAGACGACCGCCCACTCAAAGTGATATGACTCATTAATTCCATACGTTGAATGTATAAAGGATGGTGTTTCTCAAATTATATATTATATTATAAATCAATTATAATATACCTATGTATCATTAATTTTCCATTCTATTAAATATTAAATAGAAATGAAAGGAGTGTTCATGAGTAAGTACGGTTTACTATCTCCATGAATGGTGAATTTCATTTCTTATCTCCATATTTTAGGTACTATTATTAATACATATATATATTGGTTATATATTATATATATGATATATATTATATCTAAATCATTAAAATCATTCTGGAGATAATGAACTACTGACCACATGAGAAACTTTTAATTATAAGAAGTACATTTTTTACTCAAGTATCAAATATCAAAAAAAAGACCATTATTAACATAAATGACTACATAATGATTATAACAGTGTAATAAGTTATATAAAATAAATAATAGACTTGAAAACTGTTCTTAAAAAAGTAGAAGTTAACTTTAGTTTATTATTCTGGATATTACATAACAAATAGGTCAAGTCAGACACGAGGTAAGGGAACTTCTTAACCCAATTTCCATTAATTGGGTTAAACTTCTACTTTTTTATTATGCCATGCTATGATTATGTGAGATATATCTTTTGATAATCTTTTTTTTATTTATACATTATTTATGTGTAATTTAATTTAATACACACTATCTATCTATTTTACTTAAAAATGATCTTTGTAAGGGACTTTATATCAAAATATTCTCATTGAGGCATATTTTGTTTTTTACAAGTCTTGATTTTATATGGTATATAAAAACCATTGACTTTTCTTTTCATTTAATCGTAATCATTTTCTATGAATAATTTTACTAAATGATAAAAAAATAATGTTTCTTTTTAACAGAAGCTGTGACAATGACTTTCGGACCGCCACGAGTATTATTTCATCTATGGCTTATTTAACAAGACATAATGTTTTTAAAAGGAAAATAAATTCCATATACTCTTTTATGTATTTTGGTATTGAAAATGGTTTGTTAATGGATTTTTTCTGTTAATATATTTAAATGATGTGGAAATTTTATCTTTCTATTATGTTTGTTTTATGTGTTATGAATATTTTATGGTTCTTGGGAATTGTTTATGTATACGGGTGGTTCTGTGATAAACCTAGGGTGGGTGAGCCCGAGATAGTTCTCCCATGCATTGGGTAACATGATATAAGAAAATTTGAATGTTTCTAATAAGAGATTTAGAGAATATACTTTTATGGTTATTCGTAATGTAACTCCCTATGCAGCTACGAAAGCTACAATGTAAGTATGTTATGGATGCCACAAGTTACCTTTTGGATTTGTGATTACTATGTGTTATTCATAAATATTATTATTTCATGAGGTATGTTAAAGAGCTTATGTTGTGTATGTATTGATATACTAATATTTTCTTTATTTTTTTATAACCTTTACTGAGCTTTTTATCCTTATCCCAAGTTTTGAAATGTTTTTCATAGGACATACAAATGAATAGGGTCAAGTATGAGATCAAGGAAAAGCCATGCTGTATAAAACATGGAACTAGACATGACTCGGTTTTTTAAGAGTTGTAATTTCATAAAAAAATGGAAACTGAGTTTAAGTGTCTACTTTGTAATTTTTGAAATGTAATGTAATAGTTATGGAAAAATTCTCTAAAACTCTAAACCTGAAAAGACCATCGATGTTAATTATTATTTATTCAAGATTATGTAATGATTTAAAGTTAGGTCCTTATAGTAACTCTTGGTATTGTGTGGATTATTTAAATCATAACCAAGTTATTATAAAGAATTTTTATTCACTCCCAATAATTGATGATATGTTAGACCATTTAATAGGATCTTAATGGTTATCCAAAATTGACTCGCAATCAAGATATCACCAATTTCATTTTTTAATGTATTATATTCCAAAAACATATTTTAGATGTAGATATGGCCATTATGAATATGTCATTATTTTTTTCAGAAAAAATAATTCACTAGTGGTCATTATATAATTGACAAATTGTATATTTTAGCGATATCTAGATTCTTTTGTCGTGGTGTATGTGTATGACATGCTTTTTTATTCAATGATAGGTGTGGAGCATGAGAAACACTTAGAATGGGTGTTGGGAATTTTGAGTTATGATCGCCTATATTTAAATTATCAAACTAAATTTTTTGGATACAAGAGCTATGTTTATTTTCCATGTAATTTATAAAAAATGTATTTATATTAATCCACAAAATATAAATCCTATTCTCTTGTGGAAATCGTAGAAGAATTTCCTCGAGATATGCAGTTTTCTTGGTATAGCTATTTATTACAGAAACTATTTTAATGATTCTCCGTGACTAGATTCTCTTATTACATCTTTGAAAAGGAAGAATGTTTTTTCCAATGTAATAAGGAATTATTGAAGTCTTTCCAATAGCTAAAATTTATCTTTACATAACAACCAATCATGATTTTTTTGGAAATAGGAAAAGTGTATGTGGTGTATTATAATGCTTCATGATATGGGTTGGGATGTGTTCTCCTGTAAGGAAACAGGTTTTTTTTGCATGGATAAAATAATTCTAGGGGTATATGTGAAGAACTACCCGACACATTATTTAGAGTTAGCTATTGTAATCAATGATTTGAATACATGGCATCATTACATCTTTGAGGATATATTTAATTTTTTTAAGGATCTTAAGACCATGAAACATACTTTCTCACCAAAGAATTTTAATATGAGATAAATAATATGGATGGTACATCTCTAAATGTTTGACTTTTACTTGATATATACACCATGAAAATTCAATTCAGTGTCTGATGAAATAATAAGAAAGTGATGTTCTCAGTTGGAAAAAGAAGCTTCAGATGAGTGGTAGTTAATGTTGCTCCTTAATGACATGCACATGAAATGTAAAGAGTGAGGTGAATTTTCAGCCTTCTATCTAGTCTCGTTCATTCATGATTATTTGGAGACATTTAATGATTCATAGACATTTGATAAAAAACGTGTGTCTATGAGGTCAACACTCAATAGTAGGGAGGCCATTTAGGGTTGGAGGATGGATGAGACTTATATGTTGTGGTTTATAAATTAGATAATTTTACCTATGTATTTTCAATAAATTCATCATGATTAATAACATTCTAGATGGATTGTTCATCCTATAATAAAAAAGATGTATACTGCGTTGAAAGAACCTTTTTTGTGGGTTGGAATGAAGAGGATGGTGGCTGAATTTATTTCTAGATGCCTATGTTTTCAATAGGTCAAGGAAGTTCATCACTGAAAAATAGGTATGTTCCAATATTTACCTATTATATGGTGGAAATGGGAGAAGATATCTATAGATTTTGTCATAGGTCTCCCAAGAATGGTTCAGAAAAACAATGTCATATGGGTAATAGTGGATCATCTTGGTATGATAGGCCATTTAATTATAATTAATAAATCTCATATAGTGGAAGGATTATCAAAAATCATTATCTGAGAATTGGTAATGAGGCATTGTGTGTCAGATTCAATAGTGTTAAGAAGAGATATGAGGATTACATTTTGTTTCTAGAAATGTTTACAGAAATACGTTGGCAATAAGTTATCTCTGAGTGTGACATATCATTATCTAATTGATAGTCAATCCATAGAGATTATACAACCATTGGAATATATTTTTTCGACTTCTGTAATGGATTTTGGTTGCTCATTGTAAGATCATGTGTCAGGAGTAGATTCTTCATATAAAAACCTCTATCAAGACTTGATACATATGGATCCTTTTGAAGTAATTTATGGGTATCCTTTTCTTTCAAAATAATTTTTGGTGGAAATAGGTGAGACTTCACTAGTTGGGATAATCCTTCTCCAAGAAACAATGAAGAATACTTAGTTGATAAGAAAATGGAAGGAGAAGGATCTGAGTAATCAAAAAGAATTTACGAATCATCTCTGGTGATCATTTTTTTGAGATAAGTGATCATGTGTTTTTTATGATCTCTACAAGGATTTGACATCATCATTTTGGGAAGTAGGTAAATCTATATAATTGATACATTATTCCTTTTTATACATTAGAAGGTGTTGGTATGGTAACATATGGTTGTCATTTCCACCTTGATTTAGTGTTGTGCATAATTTATTCCATGTATCTTAGTTGAAAATGTACCAGCCTGATCCTGACCATGTGATCAAATGGGATCATGTTGACCTAGTGATAGATGGTTCATTAATTCACATACCAATAATGATTGTTGATAAGAAATAGAATGCCTTATAAGGTAAATGAATCATTCTAGTGTAGGTTCTATTAAAACATGGTCATATTTTGGGAAAATCATAGGAACACATGAAATAAATGATTGAGAAATGGCATGATCTCTTTCAGAACACCATTATTTTTTTACTTTATAGGGACAACAAGGCTAATGGTTGGGAGAATTTAGAACCCCTAGTTTCAAGTTTGTAATCCTTTATTTATTATTTTTATGTATTAAAATTATATGGGTGATGTTTGGGAGAGCTTTGAATTTTTTTTGTGTTTTTGTGGATTTTATAAAGGATCATGGTTGGTTCATAGTTTTTGAACTCTATGAAACACCTATAGGAAATCATGCATAATGAGAAAGGGGATAAAGGGAAGAAGCACAAGCAGTGAATAGTTTGTTCAAATAATGTGGAATCCTAAGAGAAACTATTCTATGTTAGTCAGTGATATTTATCATGGTTGGAGACAGTTTTCACTAATAGTGTGAGCCAACTGTGCGAGGTTCCACTTGAGACAGATTCTAATGCATGGTCAGTGGATTGTTTTTCTAACCTTGAGACTAACCGTACATGGGTAAAATTGAGATCCTAAATTTTATAATCTCATATGTTTCCCCTCTAAATCCCTAATGTTTCCTCTTATGTTTTCATAACTCGAGATTCAATTTTCACAAATAATTAGGAATCATATCCTATCAATATATAGGTGATATGAAGGCTTCCATTGGTGCTTGGAAGCTGGATTTTCATAGTATGTCTTCATTCTTGGTAGTTCTTGGTGGGTTCCCCAAGATCTAAATCTCCCACTCACTAAATTTCATATATATTCATCCCCTATGGATATATCTAAGGTATTTTATTCCTACTATTATTATATTTTTCTTTGTTTTTACAAGGGGATGATATCTAAGGTGGATTTTTGGAGATAATACCTCTTTTTATTAGCTTTTGAGTGCCTTTCTTCATTTTCTCCAAAAAACATGAGGTAGGTGGATTTACTCTCAATTAATCTAATTAGAAAAAGATGTATTAGTTTAAAATTTTTTAAATTTATTATTCAATTGGAGTGAAAATAAGGGTACCATCCTTTAATAGTAATGGTTGGTGGTTTTATGTGAAATTGTGGACTTGTTGTGGAATGTTCTTTGATAAATGATTTTAAAATATTGATTTCAATCTATTTTCAATGATTAATTTATTGAAAAATGTTTTCAATATAAATTTTTTTATGTTGAAATGGTTTTTTAATTGAAATATTTTTGGCATTGAAATGGATTTCTATTAGAATGGTTTAGGCATGATTTTATTGGCATGATTTTTTGGAATACTCAGTGGCATGTGTTAATGTTTCATTAAGCATTTTTGTTGAAATAAAACATTGTGCTCGTTTCAAAAGGGGTAATGTCACCTGAGATTTAATTAGCTTTTATAAATTGGTAGATCGATGGGAAATTGTTCATGAGTATGGAACTGCCATAATGAAGCATTTATATATAGATCTGTTGATATGGGGATTGGAATGGGATATACCAAATGAAATTTATGAGATGGTTTTGGAACATTTTTTGGATTCTTTCCTTGGAACTCGTTATTGTATTGAGAAATCAATTTTACTATAGTACTTTTTTATATATTTAGATATTAAGTGTTTTTAGAAATTAATTTATAGAAATTTTTTTATATAAAAATGATAACATGTTCTATCCTCGTTGTGTGAGTGGGAAGTCATTTGGGGAAAACCTTCTGACCGTCATTACTCACTACGGCATAAGAACATTCCAAATTTTTTAGATATCATTTATTGGGACATATGAAAATGTAATTTATCGCATATATTTTATAGCAATTCATTATAAATGGTATTTTTTGGTCGATTTGGAGCATATAGTATATTCATTGGTTGGAATTTTTCTTAAGAGTCTTGTTATGGGATGTTTAGTTTGGTAGTTTAATTTTCAATGGGAAAATCATCCGCCATCATTTAATAAATCCCTTAAAATTTAGTGTCATCCTTTTCTACCTTGGGTATGTCTCTTAATTATAAGTAATGATTCTCTGCCTTCTCATGCCAATGAGGAGGGGAGGAATGATACATATTATAATTCTGATATTTATGTGATTTTATCATAATAGTATAAATGAGTTAATAAAATGTGAATGTAATGAAAATTTAAAGAGTAAACTTTAATTACCAATACTTGTGAAGTATACTTTCTCTTGAAGAATTGTTCGAGAAAAAGTTACAATGTATATTACACTTTATATCCTAAAAGGTTTTATGATATGCAAGTAAAGAGAATATAAAAGAGTTACAATATTTACCAGATCAAAGTGTATATCACGTTATCCTGGATGATTTTAGGATATACTATTAAAGAATTATGTACGTAGTTACATTATTTCATTGAAAAGTTTTATTGTAAAGGGTTCTAAGAAGATGATTGTATAAATAGAAACTGTTATGAGTAGAAAATATAATTTTTAATTGGAAGATTTAATGTTGTTAAGGTAAGATGTTTGAATATGTTCAAACCATTGCTTTTTTTAATATGATTACTAGATCCCATAAATTTTTAAACATGATTTATTCATAGATATTACTCACTAGATAAGTTTTGGGGGGGGGTTACCATATGTTCACATAGAGATGTGATAGGAATTACATTTTATGTAACAATTTAATAAAACATTATAATATTACAACATATATAAGGATGATTTTAATGTTTATTATATATGATTTGATATATAGGTTCTTACATTAGGTTGGTCAAATATTCTTAAAAATTATTCAATGGTATAAAATATTTCTTATTTTTATAAAAACATATTTTTCTGGTTATCATTTATTCATGTGTTCTAGAATTTATTTTACATAAACAGTCAAATTATAATTTCTGATCATTTTGTAATTTTTATTTGTCCCAAATTGATGATCATCACAGAGTATTATGTGGTGTGATGATATGAAAATAATAGAATGAATACAATCATATTTCCATTAAAAATAGTTTTACAGTGTATACGAAGAGTATATTAAAGAGGTAATAATTAGATCTTTATTACTTGTATTGAACCTTCAATGATTACCTCATGAAAAGTTATAAAGTCAACAATATAATTATGGGTGTATGCTTATTATCAATCCATCATAACTTAGGATTGATAGATCCCTAGTATGATAAACTTTATGCTTTTATACCCAACTTATGAGTATTTTAAAATATCATGTTTAATATGAGGGAGAATGGGTATGTTGTTAATTATTTCATTAATTAGAGAATAACCAAGATGGGATTGTTCCAATAATATGATGAGTAAAGGAATTTGTCCATTGATTGATTTAGAGTGACGACATGGGTGCCCATTCTTATTTGGTTCATATATGGTCTATTCAGCTACATAAGTGTGTGGTATGTGATGTAATCATATGTGAGATGATTGAAATGTGATCTATTGATCGACTTGGACAACCCATTTTATATAATTAGTAAAAGATGATTTGGTTATACTATATTTATAGGTTTTATGCCTAGTGATCACTCTGTTTCATGGTTAAAGATATAATATTGTAATATATTTTATTTATATGATACATAATATGGTGGAATTGTTTATATAGTTATATGAGAATGTTTAGTGGAGGTCGCACCAAACCCATTGGTACCCTATGTTGAACTGTTTCATAACTAGAGGTTCTTATTTTCAAACATCTATAAAATAAGTATTTCAAATTTTTTCAGAATTTATAAGTCATAAAGAGTAAAATATTTAGGCCCTTGGATAAGGATAGTGTTTTTTGTAAAAAAAATCTCTCATAATGAAGATCGTTTAATGAAATCATACCTAAAATAGTTTTAATGGATTCACACAGAGTACTATTGTTTTTTAAAAATGACATTAAGGGGTTTTAGTGTAAGTGGGATATTGTTGGATGTGTGTTGAAATGTAAATTTCTAGGATTCATGTACACATGCATATGATGAATGATGTATATATACAATATATTATACTGTATATAGATTGTGAAAATTTAATACAGGTACAGGATGAATGAATATTTTATTTCATACGATCCATGTATTATGATATATATATATATATATATTAAATATTCATGATATTCATATTAAAACTATTTCATATGATGAAATGGTTTGCATGATAAATCCTAAATGGTTTTCATAAGTTTAGAACCAAATGATAGTTTATTCAACACATTTTATATATTCATTGAAGTGTTTAGAAAAATTAAAACCCAATAGGTACTAACACATATGATTTGTTATGAATGAGGATCCAAGGTCTTATATTATAAAATAGAATGGTTTATCTTCATTGTGTGTGGTGGGATACATTTGATGATGATACTATCATTAATTTAATGGAATTTTTATATCAAAAACATACTACTTCCCGTAGCTCGTTTATCTCACTAAGAAGGAACTACCTACACTTCATAAGTTCAGGTATACTCTTGATGCAGTCAAGCGTAACACATCAATTTTACTCACTTGGATGAAGGAAGTCTATTAAATATTATTAAATGATTTATACCAAATATAATCCATCGACATAAGTTGATATAAGTTATTTCAACATCATAAATATAGGTTCTCTATTTACCTCTATATTTCATATAATTTATAAATTTAATTTTTGGTGATACATATTTAGGGATGTTCCACTTAAAATGAAAATTATAAGATCATATGAAACACATAAGTATGTTCAGTGGTATAATATTTCTTATGACATGATATTTGTGAATATACTATCATAGTTGTGATAATCTATTTAATAAATATTAAAATTGATGACGAATGATGTGAGAGATCAAATATTTAATGGAGAAATTTAGAAAATATATTTGGATGTATTGTTGTCTATATCTTCTCACATTGAAAGAAGTATAAATGAAAATTTTAAAATAATAAAAAATGAAGGTATAAAGCAAAAGGAAATGATCAGGACAAGTTGACGGTCCATGACCCCATGAAATATAGTTCGTGGGAAGAAGGGACACATAAACAAAGAATGTAAGAATAAAATAAAAGAACTAAAAACCATATTAAAAAATATGAGAATTGAAATTAATGAATATGTCCTATTATTGAGAATTAATAGTCCGGTGGAGTCTTGGACCTTATACTGGGGAGTATTATTCTAGTCTTCATCATAGAACTATTTCAAAAACAATTATGTATAAACCATGATGGAAAGGTATATTGAACTCATGATGAAAATTAACAGATTATTGGAAGGTATGTATTCACTTGAAACCTGATAGTGATGAATTATTCATCATAAAATATATTTAAAAAATACATATTATGATATAAAATGTTATATTAGTCATCTAACATGATAATTTAGGTTTCAATAGCACTTTAAATCGTGGTTCATGGAAGGTAAAAAAGGTATTTATGGTTATAGATTAAAAAATATAAAAAAAACATTATGCAACATCATATATAATTTCATAGACATGTTTTCAATATAAAATTATTTTTTATTCATGGTCCAGGCATTATATGTTATGTCGCATAAGTAATAAGGGTATGAATTTAAAATATAATAAAGGAATAATAAAAAAGATAACACCAATTTAATTTTTTCTATATAAAATTTTTCTATTTGGAAATCAAAAGATGGTGTATTTTATAAAAGGTTATAAAACAACAAATTCCCTAAGTATATACAAAGTGAACACTACTTTTTAAGGAACATCACCATTTCAATCCTTCATAGGGACATCGTATTATGTTTCATTTATCAATAAATCAACAAGGAAGTTATAAGATTACATTACTAAATAAATGTATAATGTTTTTTCTTGATTTCTGTGGTGGAAGAAATTAATATATAAGGATTATAGTTTAAAGATAATGATGTATAGTATGATGGTATAAAATTATCATAATTATAAAGGAGATGATAATTCTAGGTACACCACAATAGAATAATGTGTATAAATGGGTGAATAAAATATTGAATGATTATGCTAGAGTATGAGGTACTAATTTGGACTACCAAATACATTATAGGAAGTTGCAGTAAATATAAATTTTTATCATATAAATATGTTTTCATTTATGCTAATGAGAAAAAATATTTTTGAGGTTCTCTGGTTAGAAAAGGATAAAACACCCTCTCAATTATTAGTATTTATTTATTTTTAAAGCATTAAATATTTCCATTAATAAAAATATCTGGAATCAATATCATGTATAATTTATAGAGGGTAAAAATGTTATTGAGGATAAATTTTATGTTTCTAAAAAGTTTTCAAATTTATTACATACTATGAATGGTCAAAAAAATATGCAGTTTAGGTACAGGTAAATAGAAAAAAAGGAGATATTTAGTTCAAATTTGGTTAGTAAAATATAAAGAATGATGTGCCCTGTTATTGATGTAAAAACTATGAAAATAAAGGGAAACTGCATTAAACATATATTTAAAAATGTTTTTATGGGTGGATTAGAATTAAATAATTAAATGATCAGTAAATTGGAACTCATTTATAGCTATTATAAAAAAAATAAAAAAAGGTTAAATATTCATTAATAAGGATAAAAATATTAATATAGTTAGGACTTATAAAATCTACATTGTATTATATTAATATTTACAGTATTTGGTTATTAATTTGAAATAAATGATATTTAAGGATAATATGAAATATAATAAAATCTATGTTGAATAGATGAAAGTTCTCTAGTACATCTGTATAAAAATAGAGGAAACATTTTTTTGTAGTGGAAATTATTGAGGCATTAATATTATCATTCAAACCATAAAACATTGAGAGAGAGTTATTAAACATTATATTTGAGGGAATGTAATGTTTTAGATAATAAATTTGGGTTTATTCCATGATTTTAAACTAAAAAAGTTATTTTTTCACTGTAGGTTCAATAGTTTCTTATTAATAATGCCCCAGGATTTTTATATGGTTTTCATTTCATTATAAAAGGAATATGATAATGTTCCAAGATAGTTTTTTGGAAAGATATTTAATAAAAATGGGTTCATATTGTGTATATCAAACTAATACAAGGCATGTATGAATGTATTTTTACATGAGTGAGAACTCAAATAGTTTTTGTTATAATCTTCCTTATGTTAATAGGACCTCATAATATTTTTTTCTTCAATACCATAATATTTTTTCCATTAAATGAATATATATAGGATATTAAAGATGATAAAAATAATTGTATGGTTTTAAAAATATGTTGTTTTTTTCATAATGTAATATAAATATAATAGATATTCAAATTTACATATTTTTTTAGAAAAATTAGAATTTAACAGTTTAAATCATAGCAGGGATAAAACAGAATATATAAATTGTTTGTTTAGAAAATAATTGTTTAGTAATGTTTTCGATGTGATATTAGAATAAACTGTTATTTGAAAAGAAGATCTTTCTCAATATTTAGGTTTATTTCTATAATTTGAAAGGAATTTTATTCTTGATGTATCTCATTGGATAAAAACTAGAAAGATAAAGTGGAGAATGGATTTTTTAGGTTCTTTTATGGTAAAATTACTTAAAAAATAAATAGTAATTTTTATAAGACCATTTATTAAATATCTATTTAATATGGTATTGTGTTTTATCCTTTAGAGATACATGTTGGTCAAAAAAAAGATTTGTGGAAATAAAAATGTTATGATGGATTTTTTAATAGTATAAAATTAGTTTTTAATGTTACTTTTTTTATCATTAAGGTTGGTTTTCTATATGACTTTAATTAAGCTGACAATGTGACTTCTATTTTTTTAATCAGTTAAAAATAACCCAAATTTAAATAATTATTTTTTAGTATTTGGATATCACTAATTATGAATACCAACATCAAAAGTGAAACATTTATCCATTCGACATATATTTCCTATATAAAAAATGGTGAAAGTCACTTTTAGCATCAGTTATAAAAATAATTGATGCAGAAAGTGCATAATTTTTTTATATTTAAATGTAGATTACTCGAATTGAATAAATCATGATACAAATGAAATAAAAATTGGAAAATCCAAATAAAAAAGGGAATATAAATTTAAATGTTTGACATAACATAATTTCTTTGGGAGATTTCCTTTGAATCAATATGTTATATTTTGATATTCTTATTCTTTTGAGGAATGTAGTTGTGAGAAATCAATAATGGGGGTTAGTAGAGTATTTTAATCATTTAATGTTAAATCTCAAGTAGGTTTCTTATCTTATTAAATCAATTCGATAAGTTATTATTCATTATAAAAAATTAATCATCAAAAGTTTATCGATGAAGAAAACCAAAAATAAAGAATCTAAATGATATAACCAATCTCAAAGATACCATGAAGAAATAATCTAAGGAAAATGTGACAGATAATTGACGAGTATTAAAGGGGACTATATTCAAATATAAAATAGAGATAATTAAATATTATATAATTTACATGAAAATATCTTTTCTCATGGTGTAATTATATTAATGTGATATTTTAATAATTTAAATCAATGTTTCCAAAAAATTAAAAAATCAGTTCTTTATGATTGAAATATTACTTTCAAGATAAGTTATATGAACAAATAATGTTAAAACCCTTTTCACATTCTTTATTGATGTCTCCATTTTATATAATCACTGTTACCAATTTTTTTACATTTTTTTCTAAAAAACTGATGTTAAAACTCAAATTTTAAAAGAAATTTTTCCACTAGTGTGTAGACGTAATATGATAGATTATATTATAAATTAATACATTTATTAGAAAATAGAGTTTCTTGAATTTAGGATAATAGGAATAAGTCTAGATTATGTTTTCTTGATATGATAGAATAATAATAGGGATTCACATGTTAATAGTGTAAGATTAATGACAAATTCACTTATTAAAATAAGTAGTGGTTAACCGAAAAAGACCCTTAAACAAATTATTCAAGATGCCCTTATTCTAAATGGTTTAAATTAAATTATTGTATTTAATAGATATAATTGGACGTTTTTTTATCCATGTAATCAAACCCATTTAAATTATTTTAAGGATTGTTTATTAATTTTATTTTTAATTTTAATATATAATTATAAAATATGATGCATTGGGAATGTTTGATTTTAATTTCAAAGCATGTTTCATTTTTTATTTTATTAATGAAATGGGGTTGAGACCCCATTTATTAATCAAAAAATCATGTCCTATTTTAAATAAGGATGATAGGTAACCCTTCAATGAATTAGATGGCCAGAGGCCCATGGGCTCAATACAAACCTATGTATGAGACTACGAAACTAGTGGACTCTATTGATCATGAACAATTGATATGATCAAATATAGTGAGAAGACTCCGTTAAAGGTATAAATCATCCTCACTATACTTGTTATTCACTAATAGTTGATATGTAGAATTCATTGAATTTGTAATAGAAATAGTGGAGTCAAACTATAACATCCTGACTGAGTATCCACATAATTGGGGGTCTATATTAGTGGATCACATTGCACCAGTTGTGCCTCACCTTATGCAAAAGGTTACTGAATAGCTGTGTGGGTATAAAGGTCATAAATTGGGATGACTATTCCCTCATATTTTATTTTCATAGTGGATAAAACCAAAAACATAAAATTGTAGAATCATATATAAATGGACATAATAAATAAGCTGTAGTGAAATAAATAAATGTGAAATTGAATAATAATATGAAAATACATTGGGTTGTGTTTTATAAATAGATTCATGGTATGCGGATTTAGAAAAGTGAAAGAGGAAAAATCCATATAAAATACAATATATAAAAAAAGAACAAAATGATTATCCACTAAAATCCTACGCATATTATCAATCCATTACACTTATAATCCATCTATAAACTAATGATTTCAAATATCATTAGTAGGGAACATTCCCTTACCCATACATATAGACAAGTAATCTATGTGGACATCAAGGGCAGATTGAGTAGGGTTTGAGGTAGAAACCCATTATTCCACCAAAAATTGTGTATATAAGTAATACAATAAATTATCATAGCTAAACATTCATTAATTATAAATCAATAAGAAACCAAGTTGAATAAATAAATAACCATCATGCTCCTGTTCCTCAAGGACACCTTGAAGTTCTACCATCTTCGTCTCCTTGATAAAATATGTCCTTGATCAATAAAAAATATTTATAGTAGTAATACATATATTATAATATTATATTTAATCCACCTATATGGACCACGTATGTGCAGATATAGGTGTCCATATACCTAGAATTATAGTTTTTGGCTGGACTGGGGCATAAATCAGACATCCATAATAAGTCTAAATGAGCCTATAAGCTCAACCAAAAGGTAGATTCACAACATATCATAATTAATAAGATACTTCATGCTCTTCACTCGATATGGGGGATGTCTCATCATGCTATCTCCATAAATAAGGGATGTGGGGCATTATTCCCACCATCTAAATAGTGTCAATGGTGTGAGATTTCATGATCAACACCATATGTAAGGGACCATGAGTCAGCATTCCCAACAGAACCCTTCCCATCATTCCACGGCCTAAATCAAAGAAATGATAATATTTATGATAATTTCCAAAATGAATTACCTCTCATGTATTATAATATTCATAATTAGTAAGCGCAATATAGACAAGGTGTTACAATTCAATTAAATCATGCGACAATCATTATGGAATAGAAACCCATTATAACCCATTTCAATTAAATCCATTTAATTCATTTAAAGACATAAAACCATAATTAACAAGACATTCTATTTTTTAAACTATGGAGATTCATTTTACATGGCTCAAAGAGGTACTTAGAAGGTGTCATTTTCAATTGGTTTATTACCTATAAGGAAAATTCTAATTATATGTTAGCCCCAAAATGTATAAGTTCTTTGGGTTTAATAAACAACTATCTAAAGGAGGTAGAATAAAATTACAACAAAATATAAACACTTATGAAGTCTTCCAAGTACTAAACCAATGACATATTAAGGTAAACTTTAATTAGGAGCACCCAAGGGGTTCCCGTGATTGAGATTAGAATCCTTATATTACTAAAAATGATGAAAGGGAGTATAACAAGGTGTGTATTCCAATTTAAGATGAAAAATAAATATTTGGGTCACATATGGTGAAGGACTTCATTTGGAATAATTGTTTGACTATGAAAACACCAAAATTATTGGATAAAATGATGAGACCACATACCATAGGTCCATTGATGAATACTCATTCGATGGTGTCCTCAGATTCGATGTAGGTTGGGATAAATAGAAGAAACAATACAACTGCCCGAAAATTGGAGAAAATAGCTTACACATAAATATTGAAATAGATCTAAAGAAAAACTAAAATCGTAAGTGAGAGGACATTATATAATACCTCTATCTATCCAACACCTAATGATTAATATTGATTTTGAATTCAGACATCAGGGATATCAATGAACTTAGGTTGAATGAGATGGGATTTCATTTGGGGTAATGGTTTCTCATCCATTGTGATGATGATGAAGGGAGGTAAAAATTGGTTTATTAATTCATTAAGGGGAATTTAGTTACTTCACCCAAAAATATAATGGAACACGGTTTAAATAAACCCTATAAAAAATGTGCTAGCGGCACTATTTACATAATGGCCCCTCACGGTTAAGGTGCATATTTTTCCAAAACATGAAAAATACAAAAAAAAACAATATCTGTTATTTTTTGCAAGGGAATGATCCTGGGGTCACTCTGTTGCAAAAATATAGTTCGAACCCTACTATACAAAAGATTCCATGCATGGTTAACCCATATAGTTTTTAATATCTATGTGGTAACCTTGCACCCTACCATGTTTTCCAATTTTCCAGAACTCAAAGCTCTAAACAAGCCCCAGACACTCTTGGTTCCTTTCTTTGGCCATAGTTCAAATTTATCAAGACTAAAAAATGATTCATATTGAAAAAATATATTTTGTACCTTCTCAAAAATATCGTTCATTACAAACTCCCCTCTATAAAATAATTATTCCCACTTTTGTCCTAATTAGGGTAAAAATGTATCATCTGAGAATAGACATTTCTATCAAGATTTTATATCATCTTTTTTCTCTCATGTCTCATACTATAGTCAGGCATGCTATAATAGCACCCATAATAAAGGAAATGAACTTCCACATAGTCTCTTCAAACTCTGATCAATAATATGAACATGATACGCCTCCAAGGAAGCATCTAAATCTAATTCAACCTCATTAATCTAAAAATACATGTGATGGTTCTAGATTATATCAGAGAATCTACGATATGTTAAAGACATAATGCATAAAGGGGTATCATTCAATAGGTTTTATCATGTAATCCACTAGTATAAAATATTTCACAACCTCATAGGGTCCAACAAACCAAGGTGAGATCTTACCCTACATTCAAATAAATCAATGTGCTATGCTAGGAGAGACATGCTTGAAAACCTAGTCAATAACATCAAACATGAGAGATCACTGGGGTTGGTTAGAATATAAATACTATTAGTATTGAGTTTTCATTATGATGTTTTTTATCAACTGGACCTCCTTTGTAGTCTCCAACATGAGATGTTGTCCAAGAATACATGCCTCTTATACCTCTAGTCAGCATAGAGGAGAATGAAAAGGCCTACCATATTAGTATTTAGAAGGATCCATCATAATGGTATAATGAAAGATGTTATTATAAGAGAAGTTAACAATGGGAATGTGTTTCCCTCAAGAACCTATAAAGTCAACGACACAGGCATAGAGCATGTACTCTTACACCTAAATCATGTACTCTAAATTGGTCATGCTCATATGTACTCCTGTACCCATGGACTTCTAAAAACCCTTCGAGATGCATTATGTAAAATGAGTTTATCTACTAAGAATTATAGAATAAGAATATTCAAGAGGATGTATGTCCTTCCTCACATATAGCCTCCACATGTATTCTACATTTATTATCTGTCACATTGGTATGAAATGTGAAACCTTCATAAAATGATCAACGACAACCCACACTGTATCATTTTAACAAGATGATCTGGGTAAACCAGTCACAAAATCCATAGAAACATTTTTCAATTACGACTCAAGAATGTAAAAAATGTTGAGATGCTATTAGAAATGGATGTTTTGCGTTCACCTAATGACTAGTGGAACACCGAGTGATAAAGCCTGAAATATCATGTTTCAAACTAGGCCACTAATACTAGCATCATAGATCAAGATTAATCTTTGTGACATCAAGATGAAATGACCATACTGATTCATGAAATTACCACATCAACCCTTCTCTGATGTTTATTAAGTCCA
Source organism: Viscum album (assembly GCA_963277665.1). Classification (NCBI taxonomy): domain Eukaryota; kingdom Viridiplantae; phylum Streptophyta; class Magnoliopsida; order Santalales; family Viscaceae; genus Viscum; species Viscum album. The sequence continues at coordinate 803,038,022 of OY728166.1, read as the reverse complement.
ATACACACCAATGGAAGAGTAACGTATAATCCCCATACGCAGTCCAAAAAAATATGTATTATCCTTCATGATTCTATTCCTTAAGAAACGTTCCTCTGGATCAGATATTTTTCTCATTATTACCAATTCTATAAGATTAGAGTCCAATACATGGGTTGTGAGTATAGCCTAACCTTAATCCTCCCAAACCGCAATGTGAATCTTTGAGAAAAATACCATGGGATCCTATTCACTAGGGGCCTCCTGAACCACCTTTGACTAAGTCTTATGACTTAGACAATCAGCTATTGTATTTCCCTTTCAATACTTGTATGTAATCTTAAAATCTAAAGAATTTTGGCATTCAACCCACCTACATATACTAATATTGAGATAAATCTATTTAAATAGAAGCTTCAGTCTATTGTGATCAGTGAATACCAAAAAATTCTCTCCATGTAGATAGTTTCACCAATAGTAAAGAGAGTGAACTACAACAACTATATCAATTTTTTCATTGGGTAATTCTGCTCATAAGGCCCTGATTAATGATACTTATATTCTACCACTCACTCATCCTACATCAGAATAGCTCAATTAATAATACATGATCTATCGGAATAGATTGAATATATCATTCCACATTCTGGAATAATAAATATCACAATTGAAGTCAAATATCTATTTATCTCCAAAAAGGATTCTTCACATGATTTTGACCATACAAATTTCACACCTTTCTATTTCAAGCCCGTAAGCGGTGCTTTATGGTGTGAGAAATCATGGATGAAGCATCTGTAATATTTGGAAAGCCCCAAAAATATCTGTTTCCCCAAAACATTATTTGGATTATCATAGAAAACTATATCTGTAACTGTCACTAGGGACATTAAAACACCTATCTCTGATATAATGTGACCAAATAAGTGGAATTTTTTTATCCAAAAGTGTCATTTTTTTAGTTTATCATAAATCTAATTCTCTCCTAGTGTATTCAAAATTTTCTCAATATGATTTTTCATGATCATGTATATATCATGGATACACTAAGATGCATCGAAACATGCAACCACGAATAAATCCAAAAATAGGTGGAAACATGATTAATTAGTTTCATTAAGAATCCAGGTGTGTTCGTGAGTCCATATGGCATGACCAGATACTTGTATAGACCATACCTGCTCCTTAGCATTGTGTTAGGTATGTTTGATGACCTGATATGCACTCGGAGAAAGCCCAACAGAAAATCTTTTTTGAAAGCACTATGTCTCCTTGCAGTTGATCAAATAGGTCGTATATTCTTGGAAATGGATAAGGATAATTTACTATGAGTAGTTTCAATTGATGGTATTCCCTAAATATCCTAAGGTTATCATCTTCTTTCTTGGTGAAAATAGCCATTGAACCCAAATTACAGTGTTTGGGGTGTATAAATACTTTATCCACCAAATCCACCAACTATTTCTGGATTTGACGAAGATCTATATGTTCCATCCTATATGGATGAATGGTCACTAGTGCAACTCCTAGTACAAGATCAGTGGTAAATTATACCTCTCTTATTATAGTTATACCAAATAACTAAACAGATAATATGTACCTAAAATTATCCACTACATGAGGGAAAATAACAGCTCATAACCCACAATCATCTAAGAAAAGTCTTGTAATATAAGTTGTCACAATACCCAAACTGTACTTCTCAGGTCCTAATCACAAAGCTTGAACACCCCATTCTCATATATTTATCTATTTACCACACTCTGGTGATATAAACATAACCCACTTATGATATCAATCTATATTTTCTCAATAGAGAACAAACCAACCCATCCCAATGATTACCTCAAAGCCTGTCATGTCGAGGATGAAAATATTCCATATGAATATCTATCCACCTATCGCAAGGGGGAGTCCATAAAATGGGTAAATACCTCAAATTGGATACCTAATGGGGTATCTGACATAATAATTCCATGATTGTGTCTGATCTTGAGACATGTACTTCCCATAATATTCTCATATATAGAAAAGTGAGATGCTTTTCTGTCAAATAAAGAAGACACTAAAGTGGGGGGCTACTACAATTGTACCTAAAAATGTAGAATTTCATATGCCATTCTCCACCATCATAGTCATTATTTCATGTAACTCTCATATTCCATAGCCCTGAGACACTATATGACTACCTTGAGCAAGCATGCTCTTCTGCCGTTGAGAATCATGAGTCTGACTAACTCTGCCTCAACCGCCACCTCGGTATAAATAGCCGATGGTATTATAGATTCCTTCCTAGAATGATCCAATTTTTTATTCTAAGAAATATATGGTAGTATTAAATCCCATATCTCTATGTCATAATGGTAAATTTATTCATAACTTATTGATATTGAATATCAGGCTACAACGTTTTCATTTCACTATATCTCGTTAACACTTGGGTTTCATATGTCACTGATTCACACACTAGTGAGATATCATAAATTTGCCAGTATGGGTAAATTGTTGATTGAAATATCTCCAAGTATCCTTTGAATATATCCTTCACCCCAATGAATAAACATATATAGATCTATGTGTTTAACCTCCCTAAATCCCACGACCATATTCCCTCAAATTTCGCTCTATGAAAAGGGTATGATTGACTATTTTAGAATTAGTTTTCAACCAAAAAAAACTATGATTAGATGTAATATACTAGACCATCCTCAATTCTGTTGGTTGTTATAATATTTTCACCTACTAGAGTAAGAGTGAACCCCTTTGTCTCAAAAAAATGAGTAGAGTAGTCTATAACATACATACATCCCTACATCATGGTGATGAATTATCTAGTTATCTCTACGCTTAGTATCTTTGGAAAAAATAGTCATTAAAAAATCTTGAAATATACCCAAACATATTATGATTCATATCTTCCTAGGAAATAACATCACACCATTGTTTAAAAGAATCTCCCAACATATAATCAACAAGCTTGGCCCTCCGCTCTGAATGCATCTCCAAGTACGTGAATACTAAAAGGATATCATTGATCCAAAACTCCACAACATGACGTCCACCATCCCATAAAATTTTTGAAAGGATTATACTACTAGAAATTATGATTCAACTGTGACATAGTTTGAGAAGGTTGAGAAATTCATTGCACAAATTTCATCATAAGGAAAATTCCCTCTCAGAATATGGCGTTAGTTCCCAAATTAGGAATAGGAAGATCTTCCAAAACTAGAAATGTAGGGGAATCACTAGTGGATCAATGAATTCCACCTCATTTTCAGTTTATTGATCAATTTTAGATAATAAAATTATAATAAAAATGGCATAATGATACTACAATTCCAAATGAACACCTCAGAATAGATCTTAACAGCTAAAAATAATACAAATAAAAAACTGGGATATGTTCATATCATTCCACTAAATAAATCATACCCCTCTACATACTCCTAAATATGGTATTGGGTGATAGATAAATACCATATAAGACCATATGAACGTGATAGACACACCAAATAACCTATATTAAGGCCAGTTTGGGGTCTAGGTCTCTCTTTCACATGTATAAGAAGTCCATTTTCACTTTAAAAGTGATATTTGTTTTACGTTTTTTCTGGTTAAGTTATTTAAATCTCATTAAATGGTTGAATTAGATTGATTACCATTTTAAATCCATAAATTCCCCTAGTAATTATGAACCAAAATATGGAATCATCTTAATCCACACCATAACCCGTTCTAGCCCATGTGACTAATGTTTTATGGATCAATGTTCCATAACTAACTGCTTATAGTGTCTCCATTATCATATTCAAGAAAACATTGTTTGGTTAAATAATGAACATTATGTTTCAATTTTTTTATTATTACTGGAAGTAAATTAATTGCATTTACATAGTTAATTGGGGAAATAACAATATTCATCAAGAAAATACACACTTAAAGTAGATATGGCATAAAAAATGCATGTCATGTTAGTCTAATTTTTCTTATAGTGGTGCATGAACAGATGAAACACCCTTATTTTATTAGGACTATGTGAAAACAATAACATTTCAATCATATAAAAATTACAAACATCACAAGAAGTGTGTGTCACATAGTGGTGTAGTCATATCAACCATAATAGGAATAAAAAATATCTTTAATTTCACATCTTATGTATTTTTAGTTTCCCTGTTATATTGTATAGATAAATCTAGGCATAGGTTCAATTATAAATCTTGTTAAATCATAGTCTCCTATATAATTCCCAAATAGTAAAAAAAGTAAAATTAACCATTGGTACCACTTTGTATCATCTCGAACAAGAATCCACGTTAATGAGTCCACCATTCACGGGGTCATATGTCCCCCATCACGCCTCCATGTATGCTAGAGGCCAAAGAATATAATTGAGGGTATAAAGGTAGTACAGTGGAGAACCTATACCATCAATCATAATGGAATTGTGTATATAAGAATAAACATACAATATCATAAAAATATATATACAAATAAAATAAATAAGTAGCAGATGAATAAACAACATATCTATAGAATAATAATATCAAAATCCACTAGGAAATTTCATATACATGGATTCATAGCATGATGATGTACAAAATGAAAAAAGGGGACATAAATTTACAACATGCTACACAAAAAATGCAATAAGAAAAAACTCACACATCACTATCATCTCGATCATATGGATAGTCATCTACTCAAATGCTCTATTTATAAACTAACCAAGTTAAATATTAGCAGGATATTGATTTTCCATATACATGCATTCAAACAGGTAACATACTAAATTAGAAAAGGTGGCCCATGTAGGGTGTGAGATAAAATATCATTAATCCTCCAAAAATAGTTTCTAGCAGAAATACATGATGTGATCATAGCTAAAAATTGTTCAAGAATAAATAAATAAGAAACTAAGCAGAGTAAATAAATAACCATCCCACATAGGTTCCTTAAGGGAACATGGATGCTCTACCTACATTGATTCATGGCCAGAATATATTTTTGATTGGTAACTATATATAGTAGTATTAATATATTTATATATATTAGTTATATATTCCATCCAACTATATGGATCGTGTATGTGGGCATGTAAGTGTCCATATACCTAGAATACAAGTGTTGGTTGGATATGGGTGTTTTTCAAACATCCCTAACAAGTCAAAATGATTCTATAAGATCAAGAAAATGTTTACATTCCCTATATCTCATAATGAATTAGATATTTTATTCTTATCAATTGATATAGTGGATGTTTCTTCATACCCACAACCAAAACAAGGGACATAGTGTGTCATGCCCACCATCCAAATACTTTCAACGGTGTGAGATGTTATGCTCAACAGTCGAGGTAAGTGAGTGTGAATTTTAATGCTAAACAGAACCCTTACTATCATTCCACATCCTATACCAAATAATTGATCATTTTTATAATTATATCTATGATCATTCACCTCCCATTAATTATAATTGGTATAATCATTAATCCCAATATTACCAATCCATCATAATATAATTAAATCCTTTATTAATGAATTCAAAAACCAATGTTTCCTTCTCACCATTTAAAAAGTCAATTATATCCATTTATTTAATTTAATGAATTAAAACAAAAATGAAGAATACATTTAATTTATCAACCCCTAGTAATTCATTTTACAATGCTTAAAGTGGAACTTAGAAGGTGTCATTATCTATTAGGAAATTTCCTAAATGGAAAATTCCAATTATAAGTTGGTCTAAGAACATAGAAGGTGACTTGGGTTCAATCAACATCTATCTTAAATAATTAAAATCTATTTAAAACCCAATCCATACACTTATGAGGCGTTTCATATATTTATCCAATTAAATATAAAGGGTAAATTTAATAAGGAACACCAAAGGGTTGTTTTTTTATCAATGTTAGAATCATCAAATTACTAAAAATGATCAAAATGAGTATGATGATGTTTTTATACCTATTTTAGATGAAGAAAATGAATTGAGGGAGACACATGGTGAAATATATTGTGTTATACAATGGGGAAGATATGAACTACAACTTTTGTATAAAATGATTAAACCACCTACCTTAGGGTCATTGACAATGCCTCATTCGATGGAGGCCTCATATTCGAAGTAGGTTTGGAGAAAAAGAACAAATGGGTTGATGCTGTGAAAATATAGAAAATTATCTTACTGCTAAATAGTACAATATATCCAATGAAAAACTAAAATAGGAAGGGATATAACTCGAGATCAAACCTCTAGCTATCCAATTCCTTAAATGGATTTTCAATTGGACTTCAGACGTGTAAGATATCATTGAACCTAGGTTGAAAGAGATGGGATTTCATAAGAGGAGAAGGGATGCTCTTTCACTGGAATGAATATGGATGAAGATAAATTTTTCTTTATTAATTTATTAAGGTACATTTAGAAATTTCAACCTAAAATACTAGGTTTCACCGTTTTCCCTTGAGGTTTGGCCAACTCTGTGCATACCATTCTATCCAAACATCTTTAGGAAAGACCCTACATTATTAAGGTACATGGTTTTCTTAACTATGCAGAAATCATATTTAATCCAATTATCTATCCTCTATAGTCTTTTTAAAGAGTGTGAAGATAAGGTTTCAAGGTTACTGAAAAACAACATATCCCCAGACACGTAAAAGGTACCTTACATAGTTAACCCACATGATTTCTACTAATTTTATGGTAATCGTGTGTCCTACCATGTTTTCCCACATTCTAGAATATCAACCTCCAAAGAGGCCATGAATTCAAATGGTACCTTCCTTTGTATGTAGTGCATGTTAACCAATGATAAAATATGGGATTTTGAATGAAAAATTAATGACTTTTACCTTCATGATAAGAAGGGTCGTTATACAAAATAGTAGGATTATACACATTCTCATAACATATATACATTAAATTATATAATCCTAAAACTATTGTATCCATGAAAACTCACACAAGAAGAATATGTGTAATCAGTTATAATATCCACTATCAAGGGAGGATGGGTATATTATGTTAAATAAAATTAAAAATCAAATTATAGTAATTAAGAAAATTAAATAATAAAAAACTAAAAATGGAAAAAAAGTAAGGAAATATTTGATTTGTTATTCTAGTTTTGTTTCATGTATAGAAAAAATAAAAACATTCTAAAACTCAATATTTATTCACATAATAATCATAAATTCCAAAAATAACTGTTATTATTAAGAAACATAATATCTCTCACATATTATCCATATTTCTTCTCAGCTATTATAAAAAAATATGAAGTTCTTAAGATATAAGATATTGACGAAATAACAACACCCATTATTGATAAATTCATGTTATTTATCCCGAATGGCCTGAAGGCCTTCTGTTTTATTTATTTTTGATAACCCGCTTTCATGGGATGAGGGGTAACCCTTACAAGTCCTGTATTCTGGAGATTACATGACTCATAGGTCTTAGAAATTATACATTCTATAGTTGGAACTAATCCTCCCCAGCTTTTTCATCAGGATATCAGCTATCTACCTTTGAATATGTTGTTCGGTTAGGCATTACATGTAAGTACATGTGGGTCCCGATGGAAATGTGATACCCTTTCATTCTGACAAATCCGCTTAGCTTCTTCTCTAGTGATTGTGTCTGCTTTGAATCCCCATATAGAGCATGCTCCTTGTAGAGTGTGCCATTTATTTTAAGCATAATTTCATGTCACCTGAAGGCCTTGAGGTGGCTCGAAGGCTTTGAGGTGGCCTGAAATTCTTATTAGCCCGAAGGCCTTGGGTGGACAGAAGGATTTAATGGAACTGAGGCCCAAACTAGAGGCTCGAAATCCCAAACAGATGAATAGTTCTAGAATCTCCAATACCAAACATTGTCAGCTACAGTTTCTACTAAAATACCTATTATAGTTCTTGCTATAGTACTTCTACAATACTGCTATAGTGCCCCATAAATTATGTCTTCACTTAGCTTTGAAATTGGGTCTCTTGGATGAACTTTTCGAGCACTCACCAACTGGGTTGAGGCTCTTATGCCATGTTATTTATCTATTTCCAGATTCCCCATATAATATAACTTATTCGAAATTTCATATGCATGTGTGTGGATAAATTACATAAAATATTAATTTTTTAATTGATATATTTATTAATTTTTGAATTCTCTCATATGTGATTTTTGATTCTCCCATGTATGTAATAAAACATTTAATAAATAAATTAGTTTACATTCTCATTCCCATTATTATATATGAGGTATCTATTTAGTAAGAACCATAAAATATTTAAGAACCCCAATTAATTTTAAATATGATTTTTTTTATTTTATTTTTTAAATTTTTTCATCAAAAGTAATTCTATATTTTCTTGTTTTCATTTAATATGAAAAATAATATCAATTTTAATGCTATAAAATAATTTTATTGAGTTACAACTTTGTTAGTTAACCCAATATTTGAGGATTGATGAGTTAGTTTGTAAAGCTTCAAGAAATGTCCTAAAGGATGATGTATGAATTATCAATAATATATTCCAATGAAATTTAAATAACATGGTTGTTCTATAACTTATAATTATATTATTAAAAAAATATAAAACACAGTTGGAGATGACAAGGAACCACTATTGTGTTATCTTGCATGAATATTTTCATAAAATTTCTAATATCACATGGATTTAGTATTTTAAAAAGTCATATTAGAGGAGGGAATTTAATGATAGTAAAGATTATTAAAATAATATAAATTTACAAATTAATAGCGATAAAATATTAGAATTGAAGCTAATGAGGTTTTGAAATGTTAAAATTTTTTACAATATATGATAAATTCATTTTATATTTTTCGGAGTGTTTAGAGTATCCTTGAGAAGATTAGAAGTTGTTATAAGATTATTTATTATGTTATAGATATTCATAGTTAAATATAACTATGTTTTTTTCATAAATATTTTTTTTTAAAAAATAAGATAATTCCTTGATTTTATTCTTGGTAAGGGAAGATGCATATAGTGCATAACATTTTTTTATGATATCAAATATGTTCTCTAGAGAATAACTGGAAAATTATACAAGGATTTGAAGATTATTATATATGAGTTTATAAGTATGTTTTTACTAAATTCCTTTAATGATTTTTCTATCTCATATGATACATAGTATATTTTTTCAAGAAGAAGATTATACGTAAAATATCTTTTCCATTGGAAGAAGATATGTAAAAAAAATTGAGCTAAGGAAAAGTATGGAAAAGGAATGTCTGATACATGATATATTTATTCTTGCCTAATAAAATTTTCAAAAATCTGTAAACTTTGGAAAATTTTATATATCTCTTTCGATACATGAGATGGTTATTTTTTTGTGAATTTACTTACTCTAAAAGAAAAATTTCAGATCTCTATATAGTAAAAATATATGATTTAAATGTTGGATATTCTAAATAATCTAATAACTATAAAATTATGGGGATGATTTTATTAAATGATAAAAAAACATGATTCATGGATAAGACATTTTTTGAGACCTAATTTGTAATAGATTTAAAGTTAATAAAAATAACAAAATTGATCCTTTAATATTTTATTTTAAATTATGGAAATTTTAAAATTAATATTGGTAATCAAGGAAGAATAAATTCATGAAACATAAATTTATCGATTTTTGAACTAAACATTTGGGGATCAAAATCACAAAATTATTTATGGATCATACATGGAAGTGAGAATATTGATCAATGAAGTACTCTTATAATCAAAATCAATGTTGAGTCTCACACTAAAATATTAAATATTGGTGTTACACAACATTGAATGAAACACCATAGTTGATTTTGTGATTTATTATTTTCATATAGTAATAGAAATTTTTTAACTCTTTTTATTTATAAAAATCATTTTAGAATAAGATTCTCATGTATCTTGGATGAATTAAAAGGAATAATTACATGACTATGATAAAATGAGTAATAAATGGTAAGATGTTATTCCTATAAATATATTGGAGAAAATAGATTGAGAAAATGGAATATTTGAAGATTGTGGTGACACAACCACATGATGAATTTGAGTAAAATGAGATGTTTTAATTTCATATAGTTCAATAAATATTTTCTATATAAAATATATAAAAAATATATTATGGTTATTTGATAATATAAATGAGATGAAAATTGTGAAAAAAATATCTCAAGGTTAGGAAAACGATAACTCATTATAGATCTATAGATAAAGAAAATTCGTGATCTCAAGTAATAATAAGAACATCATTATAATGTGAATATTTAATCTAATGAATCAATGAGATTCAAATAAGAAGAATTAGAATATGGTATAGTGGTCAAATCCTATGATACATAGTATTTTTGAAGTCTGAGAAACAATAATAATTTAAAATATTAACATTTAAGTGATTTTTTGGAACTATTGTTTCAATTAATGATCCAAATATTTAAAAACATGAAAAATATTGATGAGGTTATATGTTTCAAGATCAAAATTAGATTTTTAGTTGGGGTAAACCAGTGAGTAGATTTTGTAAAATATATGGGATATGCCCATTTACTGATATTATGTAGAATATAATAGTATTGATCATCTATAAGAATTCAAGTACCTTTTTGTGGAAGTATATTATATCATGTTGATGTAGATAAATCTATAGTAGATTTGATATCTACTTCAAGAAGTTGTTATGGTGATCCATAATACCAATTGAGGGGTTAAAGATAATGGGATGTAGAATAAATCCAAATGGATATATGAAATATCTGTGATATCTTATATATATATATATATATTGGAGGCACTATAGGTTTTCAATAACTTATTCCCACCCCACATTAAATTTATAATAATATTAAGTTGGAGAATATGTGGCATAGAAAAATAACCATGCATTAAATGGTCTATATTTTTTTGGATAAAGATGATCCTTCTAAAAAATAATGGTCTTCCTTTTATTTTACATAATATTTTTCTCATGGTTGTTATGAAATGGATAAGATATAAATAGAGGTATTTTTTTCTAAATATTTAATAGGGGTTTTGATATTTATATGGGCTCAAAAGGGTAAAACATAAGTTGAAAATAAATTAGAATAATAACAGTTACACTAGATGCACCCCCACCCCCTAGTGAATGTACCTGATCATAATGGTATCTCAGTTTGGGTTATTTCACAAGGTCTGTGCATGTTGGATCTAAATTTTCATTCCAAGAATTTTGTTATCTAAATATTATAAAGTGAATATATTAAAAAATTTAAAAATCCCATAGTGGAAAATTCAATTTTCACCCCCATTAAAATAGAGTTAATAGTTTTATATAATACTCTTAAAATATATAAATAGTTCAAAATAAAAATAGGGATCAACCACTTTTTTAAGGAAATCATAGTGTAATATATTTCATTAAATATAATAAAAAGGAATACTTTTTTGAATCTTATTCTAGATGTGTTGTGAATGATTCTATTAAATAAATTAATAAAATATATTCCATAGTTTGGGAATACTTCAATAAATTTACTAATAATGTATTCAATTAGATATTGTTTTTCATCCAAGATTAATATGAGGAAAAATAAAATATGACAAAAATATGATTAAGCAATAGAAAAATATTTAGCAACAATATTATAAAAGTTAAAATATCTTATCATACAAGTGAAACTAAAGGAGGCATCATTAGAAATCCCCAAAAATAGATTATCAATGATTGAAGAGAAAAATAATTTCTACATTAATAATAAGTATAATTTAATAAAAATTTGTGAAAAAAGATCCAATCATTTTAAACACCTCATAAAAATATTTTTTTGCATCCAAGATAGCTAATATGAGTCGAATGAGAAAATAATTATGTCTCTTGATAGTAATTTGGAGGATAGTAGAAAAAATAATGAATATAATATTCTGATAATGATGATATATATTGAATAAAGGGTTAAATAACTTGAATACTAAAAGTGTATACATAATATTATATGTCTTTATTTTAATTTTATAATGATAAATCATGAAATCATCCATTTAGAATCTTCACTGTATAGTGATATAAGATATGGTTAGACACTTGTTTCCAAAATGGATATTACTTCAAAAAGAACGTATATGGATTAATGTAAGAGATTGAAATAATCAATTTATTAAACAATTATAATCGCTTGAAGGATGGTGACCCATTTTCATGATGAATCATTTTGTAATAATATTTTTTACTCTACAAATGAAGGGTCAAAATTAAAATTTTGACAAATACAGGGGATAAAAATGAAAAACAACCACAATCTCATCAAGGGTGATTGTTAAAGAAATTAAAATTTTATTCTACAATAAGTGGTTTTCAAAATGGTTGTATAACTATCCCAAAATATAAAAATATCACAATCTTGAAGGAATTCATCTACAAGAAAAGAAGATATTTTTTACATTGTTGGTGTTATTAGGATTTGGTAAAAAGAATATTGAAAGTTTTCATAACATGTCATATTATAAAATGATAAAAGGCCTAAATGTTTTGTGAGAATTATGGATTTAAAGATAATAATTTCTGGATAAATAAAAATTTCACACAGGAAGGAAAATCTATCAACTAAGAAGATATTTAAATTTCCTTGAAACAAATGTGATTAGTGAAACAAACGAGGTCCTGCAGATGAAGTTATTTTGTATAAAATATGATAGAAAAACTATTATAGTGATATTAATATAATATCATTGAATCAAATAAGGAATCACATAGATGATGTCAAATCTTCCATGAGATGTAAGTGAGTAACGAAAATTATTAAACAAAAATAGAATCTCGAGAGAACGACACTTAATAAAAAAAGATGAAAATGATGTCAAACCCAAGAGTAGATGATTCTATTATTACAGAAAAGTACACATCATGGACCATTATCAGTTTTCCGTTAATATTAACAATAAAATAATCTTTCTAAAATATAAACAAAAACTATTCCAAGAGAGTGAAAGTAGGATTGGATTGATAATAGACATCCAATATAAAGAATTCAAATTTTTTAATATTTTGATAAAGAAGAGAAAACTAAAATCTATTGAACTGTTGTGTGGAAGGTGAAATTTATCATATAATTCCACAAAAAAGTGAATTACATTGATTTATATACAATAATTACTATTTATGAATTAAGGGATAGAACCAATGACTTATTGAGTTAAAATTGATTCTATGAAAAATGAGTCTACATGAAAATTTTAAGTCAACATTATGATAAAATAATTTTTAAAATTTAGCCATCGTAGTTGTAATATTCCATGAAGACAAAGAAAACTAAAAATAATTGATGTGTTATACATGAAAAATTATAGAAGAATATTCTAATTATGAAGAAAAGTGATGATGGTAAGAAATCCATACTACCCATAAATGCACAGATTTGAAAATTCAACATTATAGATGTCAAGAAGAGTTATTGACACATTATAGATATAAAGATAGAGTTTCTAGGTTGATATTTAAGTCTAAACCCTATTTATTTTTTTAAGGAGCTTATATATAAACTTATTATTAATATACTTGACTATTTTTTTACTATGCATTGGGAGTTGAAGTTAAGGTGTGATAATGTTTAACTATATTAAATATAAATCAATTAACTATCATGTAATAAATTTACTACTGTCAAGTAGTATCCTTACCACATATCATTTAAAATAATTAAATTTTTATGAGAACATAATTAGTATCTGGAATTCATGGAGATTATTTCTAAATAAAACAATCCATTATAAAGACTATTGATGAAAATACTTCAGGGAGAAGCTAAAAAAGAAAGTATCCATAGTTGAAAAATCTAAAGGTTAAATCTATAATTTTAGAGAGACAAAAAAACTAAATATTTATATATCATGATAAAGTTTCTCATTATTCTTCGGTTTATAATAAATATTGTTTCTAAGGGGGTTCATTATAAAAAAAGCTAACAAAAATAAAATTTTAGTTTTATTTTTTAGTTGTTTTTTTGACACTATGTTAATGGGAATAAATAAAATAAAAAATGTTTTCTTAGACCCATGGAATTATTTTCAATGTTGGGAACACATTATAGTATGTATATGGATATTTTATCAATATTGGTTAATCAGTCATGATTGTACACCATGAATGGATCACGTAGACATAGATTTGTTTAATTTATTATATATTAATAAGAAAAATGTGTTTCCACCATTATATCATTGGAAATTGACCAGTTCACTCAATAATAGAGATGATGTTTAAAGAGGGAGGATTAAGGGGGAAGATTACACTTCGACATTAAAACATAATTTTTGTAGGATTTTTCAAGTCACATAACACCATTAAATTTATTATCAATAATGGTGTATAAACATTGAAATTATAATATGTATTGAATGATTATTGAAATGTAGGGGTACTAAAAAAATTAAAGGGGTTTATTTAAGAACTCAAATGGATATTGAAAATAAGTGTTCTATTTAATTTCAATGTGATCATTTAATAAATGTAAATATTCTTTTAGTTTAGTTGAATATATGAAGGAATATAAATTCTTATACTGGAAAAGAAACATTTTCAGAAGATTCTTGATTAGTGTGACATCTCAACCAAGGTTCCACACATCGTTGCCCTAATTCGGTCATTCAAATGACCCCATGTGCGCCTCCCTGTACACCAAAGGCTATTTAATAGTATAGAGAGTCTGATAAATCGGTCATGGGAAGACTATACCCTACTTTATCAGATTAATACACCATTGGAAATAATAAATAATATCATAAGTGTATATGTAGCCATAAAAATACCAATATCTTAGAAAAATAGAAGTATGAGATACAATCTGCAAACTAAAGTTGAAAACAATTCATGTTAATGTATGTTTCATGTTTATATAATGAAAAACCAACCTAAATACCATGATTAATCCTAGTGGGTCTCAAACCACGTCTGGTTCACACAACCATGCTCTTTTTTCAAATCATCTATCTAACACATGGGCTTTTCCCTTAACCTATCCTGCTGCAATAAATTCTATTCAGGTACAGATCAGGAAACCTATGTAGGGTGTGAGTACAACTCAGTAGGCCATTGGCAATAGATTATAAAACAAATACAATCAATAAAAAGTTTATTTAGTTGTATAAATAAATAATTACAATGCATATGTAATAAGTTATCACATTATCAAATAATCGTTATTAACCCAAACACACTACCAAGTTCCCGAGGGCAGTCATACCTTAGAACCTTCCTCGTGCCATTCTGGGTCAGAACCACGCTAAATTTTCAATTCACATTTCATTATAGCACATGTTATTGCATTATCAAAGTCACTTTAATTTAATTATTAAAACTACTTGGAACTATATTGCATGTCCTATGTTTTTGGTGTAGAACGCCCCATCTAGGACCCTGTTTATCAACCATGTATGTATATCATGGGCATATAATTTATTTTCTAGTACCCAAATTCTCAATCATATATATGGGTCAAGGGTATATAACATCATTCATGTCACCCCAACTAAAAATCATACATATATATATCATGAGCATAGAACATCATTTTTAGAACCCAAATTCCCAATAATACATATATATCATCGACGTAGAACGTCATGTCTAACACCAAAATTCCCAATCATACATATATATCATGGGAATAGAATTTCATTTCTTTCATCCTATATATCAATCATGAATATATATCATCACATGTCATACTATCACATGTATATCATTATCACAAGTTTTCACAGTGTCAAGTCAGCTAGGTTTATCAAAATTAATCTTCTAATCACAATTAGCCACCACAAACATCCTTTAATTAATTGATAAATTACTTAATACCTATCCTTTTTTTAAATCAACAAATTATTAGACATATTTAACCAATTAATTGATTAATTAATTAATTAATTGTATTTATTTAATTATTTAATGCAAAAATTACTTAACCACTCTATCTATATTAATTTATAAAATAATTAATTAATCCTCTCACAATCATAACATCTAATAATTAATTTTCCAATAAACTTTATTCAATTCAAAATTAAAAAATTCAAGAAATTAATAATTAACTAGAAAATTAATTATCTTCAATTCCCCAATTCACTCCATCAATATGAAATTCATCAACTAATTATCCCAATTTAATTATTTCATTATTCAATCAAATCCTTAATTCCTAAATTAAATAATTAACTACATTAATTAAATCTATATATGATTTTCAATAGATAAAATAACACAAGAAATTATAAAATGACACACATGTATTTGATAAAAATTCTATGGGATTTTAATAATAGACCACCTACCTAAAAGCATCAATGAATAATCACCCAACAGAAATCCCCAAAAATTGAGTGGAAAAATAATGTATATCCGGAGCATAATTTTGAAACACTAAACCAATTTTAAAGAAAAAAAGATTTCATAATTATAAAAATATAACTTCAATCCAAGATCTATATTCGCTAATTATAGTTATATATATAGAAAACCGAAAGATTAGTTACCTCTAAAAGAATGAGAGAATGAAGTAGGATGATTCGGAAAGCAACATGATAGAATCCACTTACAATGAGAGGAGTAGATCTTCGATTAGGTCATCAACATGTTAATAAAAAAGGTCATACAGCCTCAGAATATCTCTAGAAATCTATGAAATCACCCAAATTCATAATGGTCCATGTGTGAGTTGAAATTGGTGAATTTCAGAGGTTACAGAGAATTAAAAAATAATGTTTAGAAAGCATTAAAAATCATGCATGGTTTTCAGGATAGAGAACATTGTTTCCCTAACTGTGCACCTTAATCATACACCTATTATTTTATTGGTGCATGGTTCCTTCTTTTTGGGAACATGGTTTTACTAACCGTGTCCCATGATGCGAACACCAAATATCCAAGGTTTCACGGTTTGCTGGGCTAGAGAGCATGGTTTTCTCTAATCGTGTACCTACCGTGCACTACAATCTTTCCTACAATTTTTCTCAATATTCACTAAAATAAATCTCCAGGTAAAACCTAATGAAAATTACTCAACACAAGGAAAAATATTACTAATAAATAAGACTAATACAACTTATAAAAAGTTTGGGATCTTATAATCTCACATCCTTATAGCAGCTCATCCTTGTATACACTCCCAAGATTCCCTAAGATTCTGAGAAATAAATATTTTTCCACTGATCCATAATATATGAATATCATTCCCATGTTACCTCTTATACATTCCTATGAATCTATAGTACACGAACTATCTATATTGTCTTTCCCCACTACACATTCTCACTATGATCCAACACACGTATCAGATGCTCTTAAAAGGACACATCTATCTCAAGTTAGAAATCATCCACATCGAGCACATGAGAAGGATGGGGATGATACCATCATTGTTTTTATATATATTAACATTCATGTAAAAAACTGTATTTCTATGGAAGATCCAATCAGTGAGTCATTGGCCCGATTCTCTCCACAACCTCCAATAGTCCAACAAAATTGGGCACCAACATTCCCTAATACTATATCCAATAGTGGCCCAACCTATGTGTTGCCTTAAGGAATAAGTTATAACCCTATTTAAAGTATAGAGTTCATCGATGACTATATATATGAAACTTCTATATACTCTAATCGATAGCTTTATGCTTCCATATTAGCTGAACCTGGTCCGACATCTCTTGTATGAGACTCAGTCCCAATAACTCTGACTCACTTTCCTCTGTCCAATATAGAAGTAATCTTTAGGGACTATCATAAAGAGCCTCATATGGTTTCATCTATATATTTTCCAAATAATTGTTTTTATTGGAAAACTTCACTAAATCCAAGTTCTTCTTCCAAGATCCTCCAAAGTCAATGACATGTTCATATAACATATCATCAAGTACATTTATTGTTCACTCTCATTGCCCATCAATCTATGGGTGAAAATCTATATTCCATTAAACCTTGTAATGAGAACCTTCTATAAGACCAAAAAGAATTGTGATGTGAAACAAGAGTCATGGTCTAAAAATATAGTATGTGGAACCCTATGAAGATAGAATATCTCTCAAAATTATAAATCTTCTAGTTTTTTCACTAAAAAAGTCTCTTTTATAGGATATAAATGAAATACTTTTGTTAAAAAATCCACATTAACATGTATAGCATCATTATTATTTATCATCATATGAAGACCCACAAAATAATCCATTTTCACGTCATCCCACTTCCATTCCATAATGGGAAATGGATGTAGAAAACCAACATGTTGTTGTTGCTCTACCTTCACTTACTAATAGGTTTACCATAATCTCACGAAGACTACTATCTCCTTCTAATTCATGGCCACCAAAACTATCATATCTTTTTACGGTACATTTTTTTACACCTAGATGTGCTACCCACTTTGAGGCATGAAGTTATCGCATCAAATCCTCGCTTTTACTTAACCAATCAATAACCTCATTCCTAACATAGATGATCTAATATTCTACTATTCTCCAATTATAATGGAACTCCCCACCTTAAATGATTTATATCAATGTCAAACAATCCATATCAATATAATATCTATCGTGGATCCATATCAAAAGTGTACATTATTCTGAAACTGGTACCAGGGACATCATCTTCTGACTCTCCTAAACCACCACATGCATCTCATCGAGTACAGAAATCATCTTTTGATCATCCCTAGACTCATAAACCATCTAGTTCTATGGTTTTATGCTCAAATATTTAGCCACAATATTTGTTTTTATAGGTGCTTATAAAATCACAAAATTAAAAGACTGCATATACTCAACCCAGCACTGTTTCATTAGATTTAGATATCATTATGAAAATATATACTTCAAGAACTTTTGTTCTATATTAAAGATAAATATTTTTCCCAAATAATAATTCCACCATCACATAAATGTATAATCTATATCTGCTAGCTCAAGGTCAGGTGTAGGTTAGTTCCATTCATGTGTCCTCATCTAACAAGACACATATTCCACACATAGATCTCCCTGTATTAACAAATCTCCATGTATAACCCCATAAGTGTCACAATACATCATGTACTACACACCTGTCTTGGGTATGATCATGATCGGTGGTGATGTAAAATAACTATTCGACTTCTAGAAGGCCTTCTCAAAATTTTATGACCATTAAATAATTATCCCAATTTTTTAGAGCACAATAGTTGTTTTTCCAAATGGGAAAGTCCTGGATGATTCTATAATAATATCTAGCTAACCCCATAAATCTATGAATATCAAATATTTTCGTAGGCTACTCCCATTAAATGACTTCCTAAACTTTTTATGGCTCCATTAACACACCTTCCTCCTAGATGATGTGTCCCAAGAATTAAAAATGATAAATCCAAAGGAAAATCATAGATATCTTGTTATATAGTCGATTCTCTTATAGTGTACTGAATATGAGGACAATATATTGGGGATGATTGTCACGAGTCTTGGTTTACACCAAGATACCATCCCCAAACACTACCACAAATTGAAGAATGTATGGATGGAATATTCTGTTAATCAACCTAATTGATAGTATGGGTGTGTTCTTCAACCCAAAAAGAATTATGATAAACTGATATAGGCCATATCTGCTTTTGAATGCAGTCCCCATTTTATCATAAGTCAAAACTCTAAGTTGATGACACCCTGAATCAAGACGATCATTGATAACACACAAGATCCTCTCTCCAATGAAAATTAATATTTGATACATGGAAGAGGATACCAGTTCTTCATATTCATCTTCTTAAACAAAGGATAACAAACTCACAAGTATAAACTCCCATCATCCTTCTTTGCAAACAACACAGGCGATCCCTAAGGATACTTACTCAGATGGATAAACCCTTTATCCTCTAACTCCTAAAGCTAGGTCCTGATATCTTGATGCTCTCTCGGTTATATTCAATACATTAAAATTGAAACTATATCATCCCCCAACATGAGATCAAAAATGAATTTTTTATCTCTCTCATGTGTAAAACCCATATAAGTATTCAATAAACACATCCCGAGATAGTTCCACTAACTGGTGGAAAGACATCTTGTTTCACACCTCCATTGTCCATCAATAAACTATCAACCGGGGTTATATGCTCTCTCAGTTTCGAAGTAGTTTTCCCTGGTCGGCCTGCATGGATATCCCACCTTCCATGGTGAATACAATATTAACCCTTTGGAGATGTAAAAGACACTCTCCTCCAGTGGAAATCAATCTGGGATCTATATGTGACCATCTATCTCATCCCCAAACTTAGATTAATCCTAACATATAAATAATATAGTTATCCTAGAGAAAACCACACTTCCTGATCTCGAGGGAAAACCATTTGAACAAAAAAAATGTATCGAGATCATACTCCCAAAAGTGTATTTATCATCATTACCCCACTGAAAAAAATCCTCCTGTAGGATAAAATCATTATCATGTTTTGAAAATATAAAGGAATAAGGGGAACCAGTATCAAATAAGGAACTACCTTATGTAGAAGCTAAAAGAATAGTACATCTCACTATCGATGGACAAACCTTTCTATCCACAAGTGCAGGTTTCACCATAAGAAACAATCTTTTCACACCTCTATATGATTCTATTTGACTCCCCTGAGATTCACCACACAACAAATGTGGGTTCCCTTTCCTATAAGCACTACAACCACCTCCTCTACTACCTCATCCATTAGAACACCAGTTGTTAGAATGATATGTTGCTAATGACCCTCTTCCAGCACTATGGTTCTGTATAGCTCCTCTATCACCAAGAATTTTTATTTGGTTCCTATGGAACCTCTATAGATATACAATCTTTCCATAGGCTCTACACTCTACTAATGGTTGGGGTCAATGATTACGAATGTTTCTTGGTTTAATGCACTGATGAGAATTCACTAGAGTAAGATCCTTAATAAATGATCCCCTTTCATGAACACTCTACTTCCTACTACTCTAGATAAATTTCTCATAATGATGATTCCTTCTCTCAAAAGTTGTACATTCATATCATCTAGTAGAAACCAATTTTCTACCAATGGAAGCCTCCTTCAGGTTCCCCTCTAATTTTATAGTCTGATTTACAACTTATGAAAACTTCTTCATCATTAATATATTCACCTCGGACATAATCTCACACTTAAGTCCATCATGAAATTATTTTTCTGAAGTGGACTCATCAACATCCAATGAATGAAAAAAGTGATGAAAATATGTAATGTTTTAAGCATAGTCCATCACAGACCTGTTCCCCTGAGTAAACTGCATGAACTAAATTACTCTCCCCTTCCTCAGTGTCTCTATGTAAATTTTCATGAAGAACCTCTTCGAGAAGACCCTTCATAACATATCATCAGCCAGTCCAGTCAGGGTTTGGATTTCGCACCAACGGTTCCATGATCCTCGTAGAATATAAGCATCCATCATGACTATCATCTCACCCAGATTATCAAAAAAATTAAGTATATTCTTGATAGATTTAATCCCCAAATCATCTCATTCATGTCCACCCTCCCCAATAAAAGAAGGATGGTGTTGTAACTGAAACTCCCTCATTAGATCATACATGCTTCTCACAACCTGAACTCTATCTCTTTCCATGAATTTCATGAAATTATAAAATTTATCTCGTAAATTCTCCCCTAATTAGTCCCCCGACACTTTTGGTTCATCATGTTTCACTACAGGTAGAGTATTACCAGCCATAACCTCTTATCATCCTCTCAACAAGCATCATCATGGAGGTATAACTGTAAAATATCCAAGACACATCTTAAGTCTCATTACAAAACATTATCACATTTACATAAGTTAAAATTCATAATAACCCAAAATGATTCTTTTCCCTAACCATCACCATGCAATTAAAACTGATTTTCTAACACTACCCTTAACCAACCTACACAAAGGTCTTAGTTATCAAGGGTAAACACATTCCCATTATTCATATTTCTTGTTTATAGACCAATTTATTCACATTTCTCATCATTTTATCATTCTCTATATCATGTTATGAACCATTTACATTTCAATTTACATAGGCATGAAAAACAGTTCACATTCGACAACCTGACCAAAACTCGTTTTCCATGTGTAACAAAAATGATGCATGCCATAACCACCCAAAGTGACAAAAATGATCCATGTAAACTCAAATGTCATTTTAAGTTGTGCCACAAGTCAAATATCATAAAATCTAAATATCAACCATAATAACACACAAAACGTTCATCACCCATGGTGAAATAATATTCAACATTAGAAAAAAAAATCACTAATAATAATCCCACCCTAGATACTTGGGTTTTACCCCGTACTTGTGTTTTCCACTCCCATGAACGATCTCATTACCAAGTCATGAATCTTCTTAGTATCATGTATACCTTTCCCAAATAGTAAGACAAATGAAAAATGAAAAGAAAACTCATCCAATACCACTTTGTGATGCCTCAACCACGGTGCCACACACTGATGCCCTAAGCTAGTCAGTCACATGACCAAAAGCATGCCTCCCCATACCTCATATACTTATGAAAAGCAGCAAGGGTCTAATAAGTTTATCATGAGGAGACTATAACCTATTTTATCAAAGTAATACACCGTTATAAATAATATACATTATATAAATCATATACATACATATATATATATATATATCCATAAAGAATACCAAATACTCAACAACAAATAAATTAGAAATAATATATCCAAACTAAGTTAGAAAACATGTCATGTTATTTATGTGTCATGTGTCTAATAAAACCCCAAAAGAAGGAAATTGAAGACTCTTAGAGATTCTTGAACAATGTATAGTTCCCATCACCATGCACCATCCCCAAATAATCTATATAACAGGGGTAATTTTCCCTTAACATGTCCTGTATCAATAATGTCTATTTTGGTACCAATCAAGTAACCCGAGTAGGGTGTGAGTGTAACACAGTTGTCCACCACCAATAGTGACTAGTTAAAATAAAGTCAAAAATAATTTTATGAATTTGTATAAATAAATGTTACAATTCATATGTATTACATAATCTCATTATCAATTAATACTTATTAAAACACATACACCATCAGGTTCCTAAGGACATTCGAACCTCATTACCTACTTCAGCTTGCACTAGGTATGAACCATGTTACATATTCAATTGAAATTTCCTTATAGAACATGGGATTAAATTATCCATGTCACTTAAATTTCATTATTACAACCCCTTGGAATAATAATACAATGCCACTGTTTTGGGTGTAAAATTACCTATCTATCACCCCATTTATCAAACATGCATGTATACATGGGCATAGATAAGCATGCCTAAAAGCGTAATTGTGAACCATACATATGGGTCATGGACATAGAATTTCATCTCCAGAACACAAATTTCCAAATCATACATATATATCATAGGTGTTAAAAAACATTTCTAAGACCCCAATTCCAAATCATACATATATATCATGGGCATAGAATTTCATGTCCAGCACCCCAATTCCCCATCATATAATATATATATATATATATATATTGTGGCCATATAATTTCTTGTCTAGAACCCTATTTATCAATAAGGCATATATATCATCAAATTTCACATTATCTATGTATCTCATTGTCAAATTTTTCACATTTTCATGTAAATTGGGATGAATCTACATTAATCTTTTTATCACCATTTACCACCACAAACATAAATTAATTAATTCATAAATTATCTAATCCAAGTCCATTAATTTATTTGACAATTAATTAACCATATCTACCCTATTAATTAATTTTCTAATTAATTAACCATATCCTTTTAATTAATTAATTCAAAAATTAATTTACCACACTAAGTCCTTTAATTTATAAAAAAAATTAATTAATCATTTCATAGTCTTAATATATAATAAATAATTCACTATTTAATTATTCTTAATTCCCAATTAAATTATTTACATGTTTAATAATTAACTATACCTTTAATTATCCCCAATTACCTAACTATATACCTTGATAATTAATTCATCAATTAATTATCACAATACCACAAATCCATTATTCAATCAAATCTCAAATTACTCATTTCATAAATGGACAACAATATTTAATCAAATTTAGAATATCAATTGCTCAATGAACCCCAGAAAGTAGTCAATCATATACACATAATTAATATCATGAATATTGTCTTTGGATAATATATCACCTACCAATAAACTTATAAATAATATCCCAAAGAAAATAAAAAACAAAAATGAGTGACATAATGGTGTAGATATTGATAAAAATTTCAAAATCCTAATTCAGGATTAAATAAAAAAAGACCCCATAATTATAAATATTGACCCCCAAGTTTATGTCTAGATTAAACATATCTTCATCTAGATCTATAAAAACAGAAAATTACTTCCCACCAAAGTATTGAGAGAATGAATGAGGATGAATGAAAAAACCATGGGAAATAATCCACTTACTAGGAAAGGAGAAGATCATGGATTCGAGCTTCAAATCATAAATAACGGAGCTCTCGCAAATTTGTAATCCCTCTGGAAAGCTCTAATACAATCCAAAATCATAAAGTTCCATGTTTGGTTTTAAAATTGATAGTTTCAATGGTTTTGGTAATTAAAAACCATTTTCAGACCACAATAAAAATCATGCATGGTTTCCTAGGTAGGGTCGTAGAGTTTTCCCTAACTGTGTGCCTTAACTATGTGCTTATTATTTTATGGGTGCATGTTTTTTCCTTTTAGGGTGTGTTTCTTGAAAAGATGGTCATCATATGTGTGAACCCCCGTTGTCTTGGGTTAAATATATTGTTATGATGGGGCACACAATTTTCTCTAACCCTATACTAATCATGCAAACCCCGCTTTCATTCAATGTTTCTTAAAATTAATCCAAACACACCCAATGGTTAATCCCATAAAAAATTAATCTCCATAAAGAAAAAACATTAACTATAAATAAGCCCAAGAAAACTCTAAAAAAGGTTAGTATCTTACAATCAAATTACTCAATATCTGAAATTGAAGAGATTATTTGTGAATATTTATGGGTTGTTATAAAGGATGAAGGATGATGTTTCTATATAATCTCTAGTGAAATGGTAAGATGATGTTTGTTGTGATGCTTATAAATAGGAAATTAAAAAATTATAAAAGATAGTTGGGTTTTTAAGGGAATCATCATTGTCCTGTCTAGAATAAACATTGTTTCATATATTGTCTAGTATCACTTCGATTATGTGTTTTCATGAATATTAGATGATAAAATTAAAAGTAAGAGAATTTATAAAAATAATGTACATTTAGTATTTTGTTGCTGTAATATTTTTAATGAGATCCAGGGCATGTTTGTAAGACTTTTGATAATTTCCAAAGTCAATTAAAATCATTTTATATGTTCTGAGGTGTTGTGATAATCCTTGAGAATATTGGATGTGGTTATGAGATTATTTTCATCATTAAAGATATTCATATTTTAATCTACATATTTTTATGTTCATACATATGATTTTTCTTCATTCAAATGATATTTCTATATGTTGGGTATTTTAAATAGAAAAGTCATCAAATACATAACATTTTTGTATGATATGTAATACTTTCTCTCGAGAAATATTGAAAATTTTAAAAATTATGTAATGTGTACGATATTTGAGTTCATATATATGTTTTTTATTAAAACCCTCATATTATTTGGAAATCTCAAATGATAAATAACAAATATTTTCCATATTAAGGTCATAAATAACATAATTTCTCTTGATAAAGATCATATAGAATATATTTTCTAAGATATGGAATTATATAGAAATGGAATGGATATTACATAAGATATTTATTCATATTTATGATACTGGTTGGATTTTAGTGAAATTTATCAATAGATAAATCTCACCTATGTTAAATAAGTTATTTATTTATCATACATATGTATTTTAACTTATCTAAAACTAAATATTTCTAAAGGATACAAAATCTATGTTTTAATGAATGAATATTCTAATGAATGAAGTAAATAACTGATGATGGTGAAGTTTTTGTTGAATGATAAATATATCATGATGCTTTGTTAACCCATGATTCAAGACATAATATATAGAATCATAAATGTGTTGAAATATGAGGTCATTTTTTCCATTAATATATTATTTTAAAATATGGAAATTTGAAAATCCATATTGTTGATCAAAGATGAAGAAATTATTGGAACATAAATTTTTCAAAACTAAAAATGAAATTAAGTGGATCCAATATCACAAAATAAATTTTGATTCAATTTTTGAAGTACAAATATTGAATAATTAAGTTCATTAATAATTAAAATTCAAGGTGGAGTAAACACTAAAATATCATATACTATCATGTTTCAAGAGGGTGTGGTATGCCTCAATAGTGTTTTTGTTGAACGATTTTCATATAGAAATGGAAATTGATTAACTGTATTTTTTAGAAAAAAAAATAGATGAATATTCTTGAGTCATTTAAATGAATTAAAAACAATAATTATTAAGATAGGAAAAAATTAGATTGAAATGAGAAAAGGGTATTCATATATTTACATTAGAGATAAGCGGTTGATCCAAAAGGAATATTTATAGTTCGTGGGACACAACCGACATAAAGAAGTTAATGTAAATGTGAGGGATTTATGAAAAAAATATTACAAAATATTTTCTATATAAAACATATAGAAAATATATTTTGGTGATCTAATAATATATTATTTATTATAAATGCTAAAAGGGATCTTGATGTGATGAAACATAGAACCCAATATTGACCTATAGAGGAAGATGCTTCACTATATCGTGGAAGAAGAAGAACCTAAAAACAATCTAAATAGATGATAATATTTACCAAAGTAGTTTGAAAAAGAAGGAGAATTTATTATAAATACCATATCTTATGATAACCAATACTATATAAGTCTGAGATATATGAATAATATAGAAGAATAAAATGGGTTGAGATCTTGGATGAAATTTTTGTTTATGTTCTTGAGCTAGGTTTTTAATAACATTATAAATATTGAGGTTGTATTGGCATTGAATATCATAAGTGGATAATGAGTTAAGGGAAGACAATGGGCAAACTGTTTTCATGATTTGGGAGATTATTCATTTATAGAGATCAAGTTTCATGCATTAAACTGATCATCTATTAGAATTTGACAACTCTTTTTAATAATTAGGTCATGTTGTATTATTATAATTACATCTTGAGTAGATTATATATATAATTAACGAATTTTGGAAGATATTTTGTGATACCATTAACTGAAGACTTTGAGATACAGTATTAATCAAATGGGATGCTGAAAAGCACAGTGAGATATTGTATATGTGAGGAATGAACTATGGGTTAATTATAATAACTTCTCACAAAACATATACTTTATAATATGATTATATTAATGAATCTATAGCTCAACATAATAACGAGACACATCAAGGAGAACTTTTTTGATGATGGGATGGACCTTATAAAAAACCATATGATTCTATTTACTTTTCATTCTTCATTATTTGTGGTTTTCGTGTCTTGGGTAAGATATAAGTATATTCATTTATTACATATCATAGATATGGATGTCTAAATTTAATTGGGGTTTAAAAAGGAAAAATATTTTGTGGAAGAGAATTTAGTAAAATATCAATCACACCTAATCCCCCCCTCAAGTGACAATTAATGATCCTATGGTCCCTCACATGTATAAAAATCTCCGATATAAAATAAAATAGTCATATATATAATGTTAAGAGAAAAATAAAAAAAATTATCAATAAAATTACGATCATAACTACATATAAATTTCTTCACATTAATGGTTTTTAAAAATTCAACATTATTAAAGTAATCCTCACTAATTATAACATAGAAAAAAACTAGGCAAGGAACTCAATCGAGCGAATTCATCTTTATGTTATCACCAATGATTCATTGCTAATGATAAGTGTGTATTCCTTTGAAACACATTAATATGATTATATTCATGTCAAATTCTCTAACTATAGGTGATTAAAAACCAATGAAAATATAATATATGTTACTAACCAAAGCTAATAACTATCAAAACATTACTAAATCAATACCTATGACCGCTGGTCACCATGACTGAACATGGAATGTCCAAGAACCAATATAAAGAAGAATTATCCCATAGAAATATCATAGTAAATTAGAAGTTGAAAAAATTAAAAAGTATGGTTGAGTGTGGTAGAGAGAAACTGATTGTATGTATGTAAAGATGTGTGGTTTTCTAGTGTTTATAAACTTAAAAGTGGAAGAACACTATCATTTCATGATGTGTGATCTATGTAGAGTAGGTAAATGAAATATATAGGTGTTTCATGTGGTGTATGACATCAATAGATAGTAATGTTGTGTTGGTGATAGATAACTGGAGGCACACATATGTAAATGCTAAGGCTAGTTAGTGTACATCTGGTTCAATGTTAGTAACTATGATATATGGTGTTGCTTTAGGGGAAAGAATGGTTGAGGGTGGGAGAATTAGAGTTGGTTGGATGTAGTAGATCATATAATGAGGACTAAATAGGTTTTCTAGAGTGAGGTACATGCACATGGAGTTTAATAGATGGGTGGATAGTTATAGTGTTGTCGGATAATAGTGGACAGTGGAGAAAGGGGTTGTGGAACTATATTTCTCGGAAGGTCATACATGGTATTATTATTTCATGTCTAACAAGGATGTGAAGGTGGGGTTATATCTTTAGTTCCATATGGAAATGTTCTCACATTATGGTTTTTCACTGGCCCCAAAAGAAGAACCCCCCCCCCCCCGGAGAAACCTTCGTTTAAATCTATAATGAAAACTCTTAATAAAAATAATATTTTTAGAAGTGGAGACATCTGGTAGTAGTAAAAATCATGATGATGATGATAATGATAATGATGATGATGATAATGGTGATAATGTTGATGATGATGATTATGATGATGACGATGATAACGATGATCTATATTAAATAAGATAGGTTACAAATTAATCCAAAATACACGTACCCAACGACCAAGATGGATCATAAGGTGCACTCTATATGTTATATTCTTGGTTGATAATAATTTATTTAAGTTTTATTATGATATAAGATATTAAAAAACACATAAACACATTGGATATCATATATCAGAGCCCCCACCCCCCCCCCCCACCACCACCATGGATAAACCCACAACTAAGCTAACCCTTATAATATAACATCATGATGGTTATGTGGATTGAAATCCATTAAGAATCCTAAGAGCCTGTTTTATCTTTTCTTAAAGGCCCCATGTTCTACATTACATCATTTTTTGTGTCATTGTGTACCTGGGTACACACCCTTTCAAATTTCACCACCATTTTAATCATTTGTTAATAACCCCATAAATCCTCCCCTAGGGTGCCTACCCTATTGTTTTTTAAATTTTTGGGGTCGAAGCCTCATTTATTATTAAAGCAAAGCAAATACATCTTTAACTGGGTAGAGGGAGACCCATTACATAGCCTGAATGCCTAGTGGGAATTTAGCCCATTACATGGCCCGTAGGCCCATTTTTTTGCCCAAATCCCATTTTGTAAATAGTAAAACTACAGTACCACACTGCTACAACACGACATAGTACCCACCACTGCTATAGTACTCTACCGTCGCTACAGCGACCTTCTGCCGCTATAGTTCCTGTCGTTTCTATAGTACCGCCGCTTCTATAGTACTACTATAGTACCTGTGCCCAATGGGTTTTGAACCACCATTTTTAATGTAGAATTATGGGGTTCTTACGACTAATAATAATAATAACATTATTATAAAGTAACATTAATATAAAATTAATTAAATATTATTGAAATACCTAAAGTGACTACAAAACTATATTAAAAATAAAAAAATTAACTAAATTAATAATTACTAAAAAAATCCAATTTGTTAATAAAATACGTGTGCATCGTGATATCTAGATATACAGGATGATAGTTCTTCTTTACATGAAAACAAGACATGAAATTTGACTATATTACCATAATGAAATAAATTATTATTGAATAAATGGTAATGTTGAGTCAAGGAGAATCATTATGGTAGAATGAGATACAAGGTGGGTCTTGTATAGAAATTGTATCAACAAAATATGGGTATAGATTTCACGTAAATATTCGCTCATACTATATGACTTACCCTAAACAATGTAGCCCTAAATATTTTTTCATTAAAAAATATCATTTTTAGAAACATAATTTTAATATTATATTATTTATTGGAGAAAAAGTGTATATCTATTTCGAGTAGCAAGAGGGATTTATTGATCCAATAAATAAATATGCATTACGAAAAAGACAGAACATTTTATATGGGTTAAAGTAAGAACTTGTATAATAAAATAATAAATTTAATCCATTTATTACTGAAATTAATATAGATAATGTTTCATGGACCAATACTACTCATTTCGGTCTTTTGATGAGGGATACATCATTTTTCTTCTATATGTGTATAATATGATTATTAGAAAAACATAAAAGAAAATAATTCATGAAAACAAATGAAATTGGAAAAGTAGTTTTATGTTAAATATATTAGATAACCTAAAACTATTTTGGGGAGGAAAATCATTAGAGATATTGCAGCTAGAAAATTGATGTCTTCACAAGTTAACTGAACTGGGAATTCTATATATTGGATTAATATCTACATTCGATAATATTTTTGTTCCCCCTAAATACATTTTAATTTTGATAAAGTTCAATCAATAAAGATAAAATACGAAATTAATTTTGTAGTTAAGTCTTTGTATTTATTCTATTTTTGAATCTTTGTATATGTTATAGTTTCAACTAAACATAATATTTCTCAAGCAGTTGCATTTTTTAGTATAAAATTTAATAACCTAAGAA
Organism: Viscum album; assembly: GCA_963277665.1. Lineage (NCBI taxonomy): Eukaryota > Viridiplantae > Streptophyta > Magnoliopsida > Santalales > Viscaceae > Viscum > Viscum album. The sequence goes on along the minus strand of OY728166.1, from coordinate 803,007,137 downwards.
AACAATATTGGGATGTGTTATAGTTGATACTAATTTATTTTAATAGAATAATTAATGTATTTATGTTCTTTGGTAATGGAAATTATTTTCCAGGGTTCATGGATTCTGGCCTTAGAGGTGATGTTAATAAAAGGACTAACACAAGATATGTATTATCTAAAATAGGAACAGTCATAAGTTTCATATCTTGATTATAAAAGGTGGTGAAATAATCTAACATAGAGGAGTAAAATATTACTATTACTAAATACACGAATGAGATAGTTTGGATACAAAAAAATCTGTTAATGGTGGATCATCGTATTTCAGATATAGTTTCACCAAATTTTAGCGGCTCATACTGAATGTTCCAACATGGGTTACTCTAGGAAAATGGAAAACACTAATGCAAAGTATTATAGAACTGAATAACACTCTATCAATTTAGATATTATCTTAAAAATTGGTATTACATAAATTCAATACATTATTCTGTCATTTTCAAAACATGGTTTGGGATAGGTTTTTTATCTAAAATTCCATCTCCTAAGAACTGTGAAAGTTATTAATGGCTATCAAGGTAAAATGGTATTATTCTCAAGGCGTGTAATTTTTTTTATCATCATTTTCCTATCATTTTTAGAATCATTCATAATTATAATTAGGTATTTTTTCACAATGTTATTAACCAAAAAAAATATAGTACTTATTTTCCTTGGTGGGAGAAATTACTCTTCTACTACTGTGCTAATATCCCCTTACAAGTCAAAAGAGAAAAGATATTTTTATGGAGTTTTATTATTTTATAGAGAAGTATCTTAAATATGGAATATGGTTTCTAATATAAATTTAAATAGAACCCAGTTATATAATAAATCAACCACTTGAATTTATATACTTTCATATTTTAAAAAATGAGCTTACACTTTTATCTCTATTAACTGTAACAATTGTAATAGCTACATTAAATATTAAGAGTCTCTATGAAACCTTTAAAATTTTCTTAATCATAAAAAAATAATCATATTATGAGTTTTAAGGCATAAAAATATGATATAAATTGTAGTATATGTGGATGAATTATATCTTATATCATTCAATAAATAACATTATGTAGTATAAAAAATAACTTTTTCATAGGCATGGATATTCCTAGACCTCTAAGTTTTATTTTTATCTAGGATGATGGTTCTTTAAGAGAGTCATAAAGTTTTTTAGGGGGAAATTTATGAGTGTTGATCAAATAAGAGAATCAAAAACGTGGTTATATGTAACACCCCAAGATTTTATGAAAAATATTCATTTTATTAATGTCTTGTGTTGTACGCTACACCAAAAGGAGCTTGCAAAACACGCATCCTTGACTTGCCTTGCATTACACGCAATCGCGACCTTCCTCGATAGCGTGTGTAGTACGAAATAACGAGTTTCACTAAACAATGATATGCTATTAAAATATTAATAAAACTAGTCGTTATGAATAGTAATAACCACTTTTTGAAATTTTTTAAATTTCATTTTTCAAAATGGTCTTCATTTTTGGATTCATAATATCGAAATTAACTTAGGGTGAATTTTTGGTACTTTTCGGATAACTTTCATATTCTAATGAATAGGGAGAATTACTAAATTTTAATTAAAAACAACTTTTTTAATAGAAATAATTAATAGTGATAAATTATTAATTGTAGTGGTTTTAAAGTATATTTAGAATATATTTTTACAATTTAATACAATTTTGGTCATTGGATGTAATTTCACATTTAAACAAGTTATAAACAAGTGTCAATCTTTTGATAGTAATTATATCTTAAAAACACGCTATTTGTTTTGACGACGGGAATTAATTTTTTTAAATAGTTAATGTAGATGAAATGTTTTGAATTTGATAAAATAGACATCATTTTTGAATTAATAATATCAAATATATCTTAGATCTAATTTTTGGTATTTTTCTGGAAACTTTCATTTTTTGGTGAATGGTGAAACCACTAAGTGGTAGTTAAAAAACTAAATTTTTCATAAAACATAATTTTACCGCCTCTGTGAGTGTAATTTCAAAAATCTGCAAGACACGGTTAATATCAAGGACTAAAATGTGGTCCAATGAGATGAAAATAATTTTTTTGTGAATAGTAACGTTTTACTTTTTTTTACCACAGTTAAAAGTAAATAGTGTAATTAAGGGTAAGAATGATATTATTATTACCCTAACACATGTCCTAATTCTATTGGACAAGTGTAATTCGACCAAAAACAACATTATGAATAAAATATGACCATTTAGTCCCACTTGGATTAGATTAGGACATTTATGATTAATTTATTTAAAGAAGGGTTAAAATAGTTAAAATCAATGTTTAATAAGTAAATCATTTTTAATATGGGGTTATACATAATAAAAATTAGACTATAAATATTAATTAGAAAGCTAAAACGATTTCCTAAATAATGGTATTTTATTGTTAATTTTTAGACATTAAATAATATAATTTATTTATGACACAATGATTATGCAGTAATTACCATAATAGTGAAAAATTAGAATAATTGATATTATAAATAACTAAATAAGTATAATTTGAGACTTGTTATGAATTAAACTAATTTTCTAGGGCAATATGACATGTTATGATTAATTTAATTAACTTTGGTCGAAGTAATCATTCTGTAATGAGTTTCAAAAAAATCAACTATTGAATATTGTCAAAATTGACATAAAATAGTTTTTAAAACAAATATTATATTATTAATTGTTATTTTATTCCTAAAAATCTAACTTTTGGCCAAATGACTTAGATAAGGTTATATATACTAATAAAACACAACTTGGGGGTCTCTTGGATGTATATTGTATGTTTATTAACTATATAATATAAAAATAAAAAGTGACATGGTAAATGTCAATCTAATAAACTAAGAGTTAAAACTAAAAGATAAGATTAATATAGGAACCTAAACTTGTCTAAATTCTATTGGATGAGAGTATTTCAACCCATACACAACATAGCTTCAAAATAAATCAATTTGGAGCTATTTAAAACTGAATTTGACTTTATAATAAAATTATAGTTTTAGTTATTCCAAAGGTACCCATCTCCTCCCTTATAAAAGGGCACCGCCTCCCTCTCTTCCTCACACAACTTTGAGCCTTCAAGCTCGGAAAAACCCTGACAAATTCTCTTCTCCACTTCCCTGGTAATATCCTAGAGGTTCTTTTCTTCCTCAAAGTCCAATTTTAGTGCCCTAAAGGGAGATCTCAAAGAAGCGCTTCAAAGAAGAGGTAATTTTCGTTACAGATTCTTTCAACTTTATTTCTTCTTCCACTTCTTCTTCTTAGGTTGTTTCATTATGAAGTAATAACATCAGTATCACTCATATACTGATATGTTATTATAAGTATGAAATAACCCTATTTCACCATCTATCGATCCTACGGAAAACGAAATCACCGCGCGTGCGTACGTACGGAATACCGTCTCCACGCCGTGGTGTAATCTATTTTCCACCACCACCTTACTTGGATGGGTATAATGGTGTAAATAATGACTATATATGACTATTATAAAGTGATATTTATTCTTAAATAGTATACATACACTCCAATACAATTCCACGATCATAGGAACGATATCATCACTCGTGCGTACGTACGGAATACCGTCTCCACGATGTGATGCGACTCATTCTGCATGATCTTCATTTCATAAAGATTATATAAATGAATTAAATGAATTAATATGATATATATTACACTAATACCACTCTGGAAATGATCTATCTATAACCTAAAGATAAGAATAAGAATTTATTTGACAAAACCCGCATAAGAACAGAATGTAATAAACACCTAAATAACAAATAGTAATGAAATATTACTAATAATAAGCTAAGAATATGACCATATGTGATATCATAAAACAAAGTATGATTCTGTAATAAGTCTATAACATTATTTAAATCATTTAACAGGATGTTCGGACACGTACAAAGCATATCGGACCAAATGTAAGGGAAAATATCACAATCTCATTTTTTCAGAGATTGTTTATACATTGGTATCTACTGGGGTGTATTTTATCATCCACATAAATGTTTCCTCAATATGTAATATTATTTCTATCCACCTAAAATTTTTTAAATCCAATTTTACCCTTTGGTGAATTTTTAGTAAAATATATGAAAGGAATCTTTTTTCGTTTTTCTTATGAGGTACTTTTTGACTTTTCCGACAAAAGTACGAGAAGAATGTTTTTTTAACTTATACGGCATGAATCTATTTTTAAATCATTATTTCCAAGAAGATTACTTTACATGTTTTCACATTTATTTTTAATCATCTTCTTTTAGTTTAAAATTGTATGACATGTTAAGAAAGGAAAAATGTTTTTTAAGTAGAAAGGATATTTTCCTCAAGAATGGAGTTCAAGAGTTTTATCAAAATTATCTTCCATATAAGATAATAAAGGGTTCTATTTCTATCCCTATTATTAAATGGATTTTATTATGTTGTGATGGAAATATTTTGATGAATTCCTTTATCTTATATGAATTGTTTTATGATGTCATGATGTATAAGATTCCCATTTTTATTTCATGGGTTATGCTATGATGTATGGTTTATGATTTTATGGAACACATAAGAATGGTATAATTTTGATATGGGTTGGACCTATATCTCCCTCCAATGCATTGGGTAAAGATTTTATATCTCATGAGATAGACATGGTTGGAACGGTAGGTTATACTGGTTCAGTGAAACTGGACTGAAACGAGGGTGACTCGGTTCAGAAATGGACTTTGTCCACTAAGATAGTCTTGGAAATGAGTCTTGACTAATAAGATATGATTCTCTATGATTATGTGTGTATGCCACAATGTTTCATGTTTTAATTTATGATTATTGGGATTTCAGTTCACTACTATGATTTATCCCATGTTATGAAATTATGCTCTCTTTTGCAGGTTAAGATTTCCAAAATGTTATGTTCTTATGAAAATGATGTGATTGATATTTATTTTGTTTACCCTTACTGAGCATTTGAGCACACCCTTTTATGTTTTCTTTTCCCCAGGATATAAAGAAAGGTTTTAGGTTAAAAAAGGAAGATCTTTATGGGAGATGTTGAAAATCTTTCACCACGATTAGAAGATTATATTCCAAGTTTCCAAAGACACTAAACTATTACGATCCTTGTGTGTGTGTTTTTGTTATGTACTAAGTATTCCGAAAAAGTAATGAAATGTCTATGTACGTTAAGCCTCGGGTCTCTACACTTGGTATTAGAGGAAAGGTTTAGTCAACCTTTGGAATCTAGGATGCGAAAACATTAGTGATATCCCTAGAGATATTTCTAAGGTATGTCTAGGGATGCCCCTAAGGATAAGTATACGTATAGGATATAGTCCTATAACTATGGTAACGATCTTAGAATTTAACCTAAGATGTTAGATATTGAAGTTACTCCCCCTTTAATATGATTTTTTCCTCTCACACTATTCTTTTTGGGTTTTAGAAAATGGCTGGAAACAAGATGATTCACGATAATGGAGGATATGATGGACAATGGAATGATATTCTTCATGAGCAACCAAATGAAATGGGATTTGGAAGTCCAAATATCATTATTATGCTGAATCAGCAATCTCATAATATGATCAATAAAGTAAAATTTGTTAAGTTTTTTTGACTCAGCTAATAAGAGAAAGATGGAGTTTCATGATGATCATAGAGGAAAGAAAGTTCAATTTCCCCTTTGTAAATCATGTGGGAAGAGGCATCATGGAGAATGTTTCAAAGGAACTGGAAGATGATTTGGGTGTGGAAAATAAGTACACAAAGCCAGTAAGTGAAAAGGAAAAGGTTCAGTTAACACCAGGGATGAGGATAATGGTATTGCTACGACATCAACAATGGTTAAATGTTTTAAATGTGGAATGTACAGGCATTATGCAAACCAATTCCCTAAGGGAAAGTCTCATGAAGAGAATCAGTATGGTCGTATGGGTAGTATTTATGTTGATGATGATGAAGAGACTACAGATTATATGTGAGATGAAATAATTGTTGAAGCTCGGTCAATGGTTTAAGAATGTAGTGGAATGATTACATGTTTATCATGTGTAATGTTGTATAAGTAATCTCATGGTACTATGGAATAAAGAGACATCTAAGGATTGTTACACTGTTGTCTTTCCTTGAGTTTTGAAAGTGTATGATTAAGGTTACCAGTTTCCATGAAAGGTTATTCAGATATCTTTGGAATGTAGATGATTTGCACATAATGAAGGGATAAGGAGAAAATTAAATTTTTGATAGTATTCATGAGCTCATGATTGATATAAGGAGAAGGTTATATCATGATTTGAGTATATAGAATTTTTGGATTTTGGTATGTGGAAAGAGTTAACTTTTGATAGCATTCATGTTTTCACTAAGGTTTAATGGGTATTCATTTTTCAATAGAATACATCATTGAGGTATTCACATGATTGGAATGTGACCAACAAGATATATGGGGGATAAATGATGGTATTCACATGCTTGGTTGACGACATTTCAAGTAATCATTTTCTTTATACTATGAGCTTGGACCAAAGTATTTTAGATAAGCCTAAAGATTGGAATGGATTATGTTGTACATAAGTTAGTATTGTTTAAGGATAGAAGTTTTTTCGATATTATTGATGGGATGTTATAGTAATATAGTTTTAGAAAAAAGGACAACCTGCAGGATGGGCGACAGTCCATCGCGTCGGACAAGGCTGTGGGAATCGAACCCACAACCGAAGTGCGACTGGCCTTTATCGACTACCACTGGCCTACAAGAAGTCCCTGTTTAGTAGAAACTTGTTTTATTATATTAAGCAATATGATATATGAAGTATAAGTCCATTTTAGGAACTATATATGATTAATCTCACTATAGATGGACTTATGTATTTTTTGATAACTTTTCTAACCTTTTGTTTGAGACAGATGGAATGACCCATCATTATATCCCATGATCTGCTTACACATCACGAATGACAAATTTCAACATCATTTCTTTAAGAGATGAAGTGGAAATTGTCCAAAGAACGACAAATGGTGAGACTATACCAAAATCACAAAAGTATTTCTTCTAATTTCATCAACTTTAGGGAAATTATCTTGAAAACCAAAAATGTTGTCCTAGTGATCTTATATCTGATGAATTATATGGTACCTTAGATCATCACAAATTTATGGCTTTGTGATTACTGGCTTTTCCATAGCCATGTTCTCTACCACTCTCCATCAGAACATGATGGTTAGATTTCCCTTCCATATACATATTTTCACCTATGTGGAAACCCAGTGATTAGATTATTTGGGCAATCATTAAATTTCATACATTAGTTTTTAAAGCCAAGTTTTGGTATTCCTCTTCACGATGTGGGTTTATATTAAAGAAACTTTCGAGTAGTAAACCATTTATAACCCCGACGAATTTCGAGGGCGAAATTCATTTTAAGGGGGGTAGAATGTAACACCCCGAGATTTTATGAAAAATATTCTTTTTATTAAAGTCATGTGTTGTACGCTACACCAAAAAGAGCTTGCACAACACGCATCCTTGACTTGCCTTGCATTACACACAATCGTGACCTTCCTCGATAGCATGTGTAGTACGCAATAACGAGTTTCACTAAACAACGATATGCTATTAAAATATTATTAAAACTAGCCGTTATGAATAGTAATAACCACTTTTTGAAATTTTGTAAATTTTATTTTTCAAAATGGTCTTCATTTTTGGATTCGAAATATCAAAATTAGCTTAGGGTGAAATTTTGGTACTTTTCGGATAACTTTCATATTCTGGTGAATAGTGAAAATTACTCATTGTCAATTAAAAACAACTTTTTTAATCGAAATAATTAATAGTGATAAATTATTAATTTGAGTGGTTATAAATTATATTTAGAATATATTTTTACAATTTAATACAATTTTGGTCATTGGTTGTAATTTCACATTTAAACTAGTTATAAACAAGTGTCAATCTTTTGATAGTTATTATATCTTAAAAACACGCTATTTGTTTTGACGATGGAAATTAATTTTTTTAAATTAGTTAATGTAGATGATATGTTTTGAATTATATAAAATAGACATCATTTTTGAATTCATAATATCAAATATATCTTAGATCTAATTTTTGGTATTTTTCCGGAAACTTTCATTTTTGATGAATAGTGAAACAACTAAGTGGTAGTTAAAAAACTGTATTTTTCATAAAACTTAATTTTACCGCTTCTGTGAGTGGAATTTCGAAAATCCGAGAGACTCGGTTAATATCAAGGACTATAATGTGGTTCAATGAGATGAAAAATAATTTTTGGTGAATAATAACTTTTTACTTTTTTTTACCACGGTTAAAAGTAAATAGGGTAATTAAAGGTAAAAATGATATTATCATTACCCTAACACATGTCCTAATTCTATTGGACAAGTGTAATTTGACGAAAAACAACATTAGGAATAAAATATGACCATTTAGGCCCACTTGGATTAGATTAGGACATTTATGATTAATTTATTTAAAGAAGGGTTAAAATAGTTAAAATCAATGTTTAATAAGTAAATAATTTTTTATATGGGGTTATACATAAGATAAATTCAACGATAAATATTAATTAGAAAGATAAATTTATTTCATAAATAATGGTAATTTATTTTTAATTTTTAGACATTAAATAATTTAATTTATTTATGACACAATGATGATGCAGTAATTACCATAATAGTGAAAAACTAGAATAATTGATATTATAAATACCTAAATAAGTATAATTTGAGACTTTTTATGAATTAAACAAATTTTTTAGGTCAATATAACATGTTAGGATTAATTTAATTAACTTTGGTCGAAGTAATCATTCTGTTATGAGTTTCAAAAAAAACAACTATTGAATAGTGTCAAAATTGACATAAAATAGTTTTTAAAACAAATATTATGTTATTAATTGTTATTTTATTCCTAAAAATCTAAGGTTCGTCCAAATGACTTATATAAGGTTATATATATTAATAAAACACAACTTTGGGGTCTCTTGGATGTATATGGTAATTTTATTAACTATATAATATAAAAATACAATGTGACATGGTAAATGTCAATCTAATTAACTAAGAGTTAAAACTAAAAGATAAGGTTAATATAGGAATCTAAACTTGTGTAAATTATATTGGATGAAAGTATTTCGACCCATCCCCACCTTATCTTCAAAATAAATCAATTTGGAGCTATTTAAAACCGAATTTTACTTTATAATAAATTAATAGTTTTAGTTATTCCAAAGGTACCCCTCTCCTCCCTTATAGAAGGGAACCTCCTCCCTCTCTTCCTCACACAACATTGAGCCTTCAATATCGTCCAACCCCAGCCAAATTCTCTTCTCCACTTACATAGAAATATCCTAGAGGTTATGGTCTTCCTCAAAGACCAATTTTAGTGCCCTAAAGGGAGATCTCAAAGAAGCGCTTCAAAGAAGAGGTAATTTCCGTTACCAATTCTTTCAACTTTATTTCTTCTTCCACTTCTTCTTCTTAGGTTGTTTCATTATGAAGTAATAACATCAGTATCACTCATATACTGATATGTTATTATAATTATGAAACAACCCTATTTCACCATCTATCCATCCTACGGAAAATGAAATCACCACGCGTGCGTACGTACCTAATACCGTCTTCACACCGTGGTGTAATCTATTTTCCACCACCACCTTACTTGGATGGGTATAATGGTGTAAATAATGATTATATATGACTATTATAAATTTATTTTGATTCTGAAATAGTATACATACACTCCAATACAACGATCATAGGAATGATATCATCACTCGTGCGTACGTACGGAATACCGTCTCTATGATGTGATGCGACTCGTTCTGCATGATCTTCATTTCATAATGATTATATAAATGAATTCAATGAATGTATATGATATATATTACACTAATACCATTCTGGAAATGAGGTATCTATAACCTAAAGAGAATAATAAGAATTTATTCGACAAAACACGCATAAGAACAAAAAGTAATAAACACCCGAATAACAAGTAGTAATGAAATATTTCTAATAATAAGCTATGAATATGACCATATATGATATCATAAAAATAAGTATGATTCTTTAATAAGTCAATAACATTATTTAAATCATTATACAAGAGGTTCGGACATGTAAGAAGCATATCAGACTAAAGGTAAGGGAAAATATCACAATCTCATTTTTTTCTGAGATTGTTTATACATTGGTATCTACGGGGGTGTATTTTATCATCCACATCAATGTTTCCTCAATATGTAATATTATTTCCATCCACCTACAATTGTTTAAATCCAATTTTACCCTTCGGTGAGTTTTTAGTAAAAGATATGAAAGGAATCTTTTTTCGTATTTCGTACGAGGTACTTTTTGACTTTTCCGACAGAAGTACGAGAAGAATGTTTTTTTAACTTATAAGACATGAATGTATATTTAAATCATTATTTCCAAGAAGCTTCCTTTACAAATTTTCAAGATTATTTTTAATCAACTTCTTTTAGTTTAAAATTGTCTGACATGTTAAGAAAGGAAAAATGTTTTTTAAGTAGAACGAATATTTTCCTCAAGAATGGACTTCAAGAGTTTTATCAAAATTATTTTCCATATAATATAATATAGGGTTCTATTTCTATCCCTATTATTACATGGATTTTATTATGTTGTGATGGAAATATTTTTATGAATTCCTTTATCTTATATGAATTGTTTTATGATGTCATGATGTATAAGATTCCCATTTTTATTTCATTGGTTATGCTATGATGTATGGTTTATGATTTTGTGGCACACATAAGAATGGTATCATTATGATATGGGTGGGACATATATCTCCCTCCAATGCATTGGGTAAAGATTTTATATCTCATGATATAGACATGGCTGGAACGGTAGGTTATACTGCATCACTGAAACAGGACTGAAACGAGGGTGACTCGGTTCAGAAATGGACTTTGTCCACTAAGATAGTCTTGGAAATGAGTCTTGACTAATAAGATATGATTCTCTATGATTATGTGTGAATTCCACAAAGTATTATGTTTTATGTTATGATTATTGGGATTTAAGTTCACTACTATGATTTATCCCATGTTATGAAATTATGCACTCTTTTCCAGGTTAAGATTTCCAAAATGTTATGTTCTTATGAAAATGATGTGATTGATATTTCTTTTGTTTACACTTACTGAGCATTTGATCTCACCATTTTATGTTTTCTTTTCCCCATGATATAAATAAAGGTTTTAGGTAAAAAAAAGGAAGATCTTTATGGGAGATGTTGAAGATCTTTCACCACGATTAGAAGATTATATTCTAAGTTTCCAAAGACACTAAACTATTACGATCCTTGTGTGTGTGTTTTTGTTATGTACTAAGTATTCTGAAAATGTAATGTAATGTCCATGTATGTCAAGCTTCGGGTCTCTACATTATGTATCACTACATCATGGTTAGTCTAGGTATCTAGATTATTTCTCTATATAAGTTGAGTTATAATTGATCATGACCATTTTGGAGGAGGGTTATGTGATGGTATGGAACTATTACATGGGTTACTCCATTTTATATATTTTATCTTTAATAAAAATTCCTTCATAAAATAGGTATGGTGGAAGCACTAATTTTTATCATAATGGTGGAAAATGAAATGATCATCTGACACTACATCATGGTTTTTTCATAGAGGTTTGGGGAAATAAAATGAATACAGTATGGTTTAGTGAGGGCTACGTGTTGGTTTCTGTGTGGTGTGTCGTAGACATATAATTTAAATGTAATTGTTTATGTGGCTATATAATTGTTTTAGATTATGGTGTTATTGATGAAGGAAGAGTCCAATGATATTTAAGGAGGAAGAATTTTTTTGAATAATGTGGTTTTAATATCTACCTAGAATTAGGTAAACCAAAATGTGGTTCAGTATTTCCATGCCATGGTTTGGTGCCTCAAAATTTTATTATAAATTCATGTTTTCTATTTCATTCAATTAATTCTTTAATTTTTTTAATTACTTTAGATCCTGGATGATTGTTTTTGTGGATATATATTCCCCTTGTTGTAAAACACATAGCATTTTCAATGTATTAATTTGATCTAATTTTTTAAAGAAATATTTTAAATTATGATTGTTCTTCATTTTTTAAAGGGGAAGAGGGATCCATGGGGGTCAGTTTTAGGTACTCAAAATGGGTTTAGGAATTTTTATATTTGAGATAGACTCTAAAGGGAGCATAATTTCTTAGTACATGTGCTCAATGTAACATCATGTGGATAGGTTACTTCTATTAGAAACATAGAGTGTTCATTTATTCTTTAATGAGTACCTAGTGTGTACTGGTAACTCATAGGGAATAATTTAGGTCCCTAATGGGAACCTGTTGTATTTTTTCAAAAACAATTATTTTAATTAAATGATTTAATTTATTAAAAAAGAGATCATACCCATAAAACTTCTTGTTTATGTCACACAACTCCTTCATCCCTCTCTCATTCACTTGTTCCTAATATTGTGACTCCCTTATTCTTAGTTTAAATATAGAGTCATTCATTATGTTAGGTCTTTGTGAGTAAGGTTACCATGTTTATTAAGTCTTATCATTGTTTCTATTATTATTGCTTCATATTAAGATAGTTATGAATAATTTAGGTTTTTATAAATGGTTTCTTTATTTCTAAAATTTGTTGTAAATTCATCTGGTGGTATCATATTTGAATAAATCATTCGGGTATAGGTTGGTGGTCAAAAGATTTATCATTGGTTTTCACAAGCATAGAATGTGTCATAAGAAATGAGGATTGTTCCAACATTATGTTAATTCTCAATAACTATATTTGTTTAGTTTATATTAATATTTATGGAGTGAAAGTAAGTATACATACGTATGATTTTCATATGATTGTTGTGATCCATCACCATGGTCGTTTATGGTCTTCCCCTGTGAAAAATAATGTGGAATTGAAATAAAAATACCATAAACAGTATTCTTGATTATGGTATATCCATAGGATCTTGGAGAGGTTTTCAAAAATGTAACCTGATGGGGGAGAGACTAATAGTATGTCATGATAGTGGGGTTTTATATTTGAAAAAATCCTTTAGAAAGTTAGTGACCCTTTTAGAATAACCCTATACATAATAAATAATTTATAATTTTAGAAACAATTTCTTATAAGATATTATATGAGATGAGTCATTAACCCTTAATGATTTTATAGTGACGTTCTATCCTCTACAAAAATTTAATAGATTATTTTCTATTTATTTTATTATAATGTTGTAATCAGGATGAATCAATCACCTTTGATGCTTGATTTTTAATGACACAACCACATCACTTGGTCGTCTAAAATCATCTTGGTGATGCCTCCACCTATGTAATTTAATTAAAGGGGTATCATCCACCCTACATTGAAAAGTTGTTACATCATCCTCTTATGTTGTGAGTTTGTGGTATATCATCCACTCTTACTTGTGATTAGGGGTACATCATCCAGCTAAAAGAGGTGAGAAGGTGATAGATCATTCACCTATGTGATGTTGTAATTGATGCATTCAATAGAAATCCCTCATTCATCTCCATAGTTTTTGTGGTGATACATCATTCAAAGAGTCTATCTAGTGGTGATATTCTGTTTTTTGATTTGATATGGTGGTGATGTATCATTCACCCATGTATTTTATAAAAGGAGATAGCTCATTCAATATGATGTATGAGGCGAGGGGAAGTATATCATCCACTCCCAAGATATTTCCATACTATGGGAACATCATCCCATTCCGAAAATGGTTGAATATGTTAAGGTTTCATGTGGTTTGACTTATAAAAGTTTCATGATATGATTTCTTATTTATTTGTTTCCTTTATTAGAATTTTATATTTAATTTAAAATTTTAATTAGTATGCATAATTTGGGACACCATAGGTAGAGTTATATAGATATGTACTCAAACTCAACTCGAACACCTTAGTACCAGAGTAGAATTCATGATCACAATAATTGACAATGGTAAGGAATATATATTTGATGAATTATCTAGTGGAGTTTGGTAGAGTTATGAAATAGGACCGGACAAGGGATCATGAACCAGTTTTATTGTAGTCTCATTTATTTTTCTTAATTTTAGATTGCTTGTAAATAGTGAACTTATAGCTATACTAAATTTTATGTATACCTGTATGAAATTATAGTATATCTAACTTGATATATCATTTGTTTTTTTATTACATGGATGTCCCAAAGTTGTAATTTCTATGTTTTGTTTATATAAGAAGTGATTTTTGTTGTTATTTATTTGGAGATGTTTTGTTCGTATCTATACCGGAGGTTATAGTCTCCCCATTTATTATGAATTGACCTTCACTATTAGTCATAAGACTCTAGTATATAGATATTCCTGCCTATGTTGGCATGGAAGCACCAGTCAATTTTTTTTGAGTGATCTTGGTCATGATATTACAAATTATTATTAGAGCCTTGTACTATTTTCTTGCTATTTGTGATATGGAAGACAAAATATGGGATTTTTTAGATATTGTTATGAATCCTGTTCCTAGGAGTATCTAGTTATTGTATGAGGGAAGTATAGGATACCATGGATGGGATTTTTTTTAGGAGTTATAGTTTTCTTATTTTCACAATGTAATTTTTTATTTATTGTTTATTCAATTTTAATCTTATTTTAGGGTGGAAAGAGATTGTGCATTCATTCATTATATTTGATGTGTACGCACCATTCCTCTTGTTGTTGAAAATTTTAAATGTGTATTTTTTAGGATTTCTTGGGGTTACCACATAACGGAGATAAAGAGACAGATAGATCAAGTTCACAATAAATATTTTTCCTAGTATAAAGACCATAAAAATTCTTTATTACAAGATGGATCTTATAAAGATTAGATATTTAAATGCTCAATTAAGGGATTTAGCAGTGAATGAGTTTATTCACCTTATTAAATTGACTTTGGTTTCTTTGATGTTATTTTTCCAGAATGTGGATGGTTTATTGTGGTTATTAGTGGAAGACTAGAGGATAAACTATGTGATGGTCAAGAACCATCATATTTTATCTTTTATAAATGACTTTTTTAGTCAGTTAAGAGGACCGAAGTGGTTATACAAGATCGATCTAATAAATATTTATCCTATGATATGTATAAGGCCTTATGATATTCCTTATACTATTTTGGGATTATTGTGTCCTATTTGAGTATATTTGGAAACCATTTGGATTGAAGAACAGTCAAATAGTGTTTATGGCCATGATGAATAGGGCCACCCATCCTTATTTATATTCTTCATTAGTCATTTTTTAATGATATTATATTATACTCCTAGCCAAGGTGGACTCATTCTATCCATTTATAAAAAATTATTAATTACATTTAGAGGGGAACAAATATATTCCAATCTCCCAAAGTGTGATGTATGGATTGGTTAGGTGCATTTCGTGGGGCATGTAATGTTCGAGGAAGGTATATTTTTAGACCCTAAGAAGGTTATGTTTGTGGTTTCTTAATAGTAACTTAAGAACATCTTTGAGTTCTACAGTTTTATATAGTTGAAATGTGGATTAAAAAATTATATTCATGAATATTAATATTTGGATATGCCAATGACTTCCCAGGACAATAATGGGGTGAAGTTTATGCTATCAAATTCTTATGCGAGATATTTTTAGAAGCTAAAATAGAGGTTTATTTCTTCACTAATCCTAACCATACCTGAGATGGGTGAGTACTACACATTATATTTTGACACTTCAATAGTTAGGATTAGAGTAATACTAATTGTAAATTGTGATGTATTCTCTTATGGGCCCAATAATTGATGTCTATATGTGTGAAACTGCATATTTCACAATCTAATTCTAGTATCGGTGGTGTACCCTTTGGGATATTTGGATTAATTCAAGTTGGGGATGATTTTCCTTATGTATATAGACAATAAGAACCAAAATATTATTATTTCATAGTATGACCTAATCCATTAGTAGATTATTTGGTTTGAGTTTCTATATTATTTAAATAATGATATAGAATAAACCATGTGGAAATGGAATGTTGTGGCCAACACACTGAGTATGAATAATTTGGCATAGATGGCATAAATGTAAAGTAGTGAGAGGTGGTTGATGTTCCAATTTAATGAGATAAAACTAAATTTTTTTGATTATCGGGTTAGATAAACTCTAACATCTTTGATTTCTACATCATCCTTCATTTGATATGTTTAGGAGAGTTGGATATTAGACTCATATTTTCTTTTGATGAGAGAAAATATATATAGTTGGGAACTTCCCCCACTATATTTTAACGGTATTCATTACCTTTAGGGTCATGTGCTAATCCTTATGAGCAAGAGTGTGGAAAAAATATAGGATTCAAATTCCTAGATATTTGTTTTTCATCTAGAGCTACCAAGATGTATCATGAAATCTTGTGGAACTACTGATGGACCAACATGAAGCAGGACATAGCAGTGTTTGTTTCATAACATTTCATGTAATTGTGGGTTAAATATAAGCATCAATAAGAAATAGGTATTATTTAGCCTTTTTTCATTCCTATGTATAAGTGGGATGATGTGATAATGGAATTCATGAAGTTATTACCTCAGTTACCCCATATCGTTGATGTTGTGTGGTTTATCATGATTTATTAGTTAGAATTTTCAAATTTATTAATAATATATAATACTTATTCCATAAATTACATATGTTAGTTTTATATATGTAAGATATTAAATCTATATGTTGTACCTAGGTGCATAATATCTATTCAAGACACCCATTTTACATTACACTTATAGTACGGATTCTATAAAGAACCAAGTAATTGGGTGAATTTTACAGTAGTGTATCATCTTAAAAAAGTAGTTTGAGCATACCATTTGGGTATTTGAGGACATTTTGTAAGCATTTTTCACTAATTTTGTGGTCTCATGGGAGAGAGAAATTTTTTTTAGTATTCATATGAAATCAATTATCATAAATTTATTTAGATGGAATTTATTTAGGCTTTATATTGAAGGTTGTGTCAATATTATTTATATTGGAAAGAGATTATAGAATCTTCTATTATTGGGTCAAGTCTCGTTCAAGAGACCCTATACAATATCGTTGTGGTCAATATGTATTTGGATATCGCATAGAATTGGTAGATATCATATACTGATTCGTGACATTTTATAGTGGAGTTTGATATGGGATATTAGGAATTAATTCCAGTTTTTCTTTTCTTGGGGAGCCATTGTACTTAAAGTAAAGTAATTTTGGACACCAGTTTCCACAAAATATTCATGGTTGTTGAGATTATTAATATTTAAGAATATCTTTTACTGATTTATTCAATTTATAGTTCCATTAATGATTTATTTCATTTAAATCCTCTTTAAAGATACCACATCAACCCTTATCACGTAATCACCATCGATGACATCAATTTAGAGTTTATGAATCATTGATGGAATTAATTTTATCTATTTTAGATTGGAAAGAGAATATTATTTATAGTAAGGCATTCCATTTAGTTTTTGTTTGTAATTTCATCATGGATGTGTTTGGTAGAAGACATGGTACAAGAATCCCAATAAACAGACACAGTGGTCAGAGTTGTTCATTGGCAATACTCGGTGATGCTTCTCAGAGATGATTTACCATATGATAGGAAATTTGTAATAGTATTCATATTTTTAGGTGTATATTTGATCTAATTTGGACTAAAACACATGTATTTTGGGTTTTATTGGTCATTATATGTGTATGTGAGTGTCACTATGTAAATTTTAGAATTTCAAAATTGATTTAGGATTTTTTTATCATTGACATAAATTTCATCTGGTACTTAATGGTATTATAATAGATATCCAGTTGCACCCCATGTGAATGGGGTCCTTTTATGAGAGACACTATATGACCAGTGCACCTATAATGGGTACCGGCTGGGTATCTCCTACACAATGGGAGTTGGGTGTGTACCCATTGGATACCATCTATGCATTATAAAAAAAAATATTTAATTTAATTTAATATTTTAATTTATAAATATTTTCAACATCCCATCCCTTTCATTTTTTAGTCACACTCCCTTATCCCTCTATTGTTGTCTCCTTCCAAGGGTTTAACTCCCATGTTCTTGGTCAGTAAAAAGAGTCTTTCATGGGTAAGTGTACCCCTCCTTTTGATTCATATCATTGTTCTATTGAAGATTCAATTTTTTCCATTAGTTTTTCTTAATTATAAGGATTATTATAGGTTTCTTGATTAATAAATTTTCAGTCTGAATACACTAGTGGTATTTGATGATAAGGACCACTCTATGACGAAGTAGGCAGTTCCTATATTTATCATTGGTATTTATAAGTATGGAATGTGTTATATGAAATACAAGGAGTTCCAATATTTTTTTCATTCCATATAATTAAATTTATTTAATTCCCTTCAGATTTTATGGCATGAATAGGAGTAGATATTCTTTTTAGTGGTTCTATGAGTGGTTGGTGTTTTCATCATGGTCATTGATGAAAAATCATCATATAAAAAGTTATATATAATTATTACCTATAGCTCAAAAATAGTTTATTTGCTTATGGTATGACCCTAGGAACCTAGAGATATGTCCTTGAAAGTAAATTAATGAGGAAGTTCCTAATAAAATTTTAAGATAATGGTGGTTTAAATTTGACTAAATTATTCAGAAATTTTGTTTCATTAGAGCATAACCCCCTACAAGATTAATATTTTAGAATATTTATACATTTTACTAATGGATATTGTATGTGATGAATTCTTCATCCATAATGATTTCCTTGTGATGTTTCACTATCTAAAATGATTTAGTTAATTATGAATTATTTATTTTTTCTGTTATGATGTGTTGGTGATGAATTGTAATACTATAATACTTGATTTTTAATGGAATAACCATACTAATCGATGGTCTATAATTATATTTTTCGAGTCTTTTCTACTCTTATGATTGTATTGGAGGTGGAACATTCTCCCTAAATTGAACTGATGTTACATAACCCTCCTAAGTCATGATTTGATTATTTAACTTCCACCCTTATTTGTCATTATTGGAACATCATCCACCTATTAGATTTGATATAGAGATCGATAATTCACCTATGTGATATTAGATTCGGTGTATCACTTTTCTAGTGATCCATCATTCTCTATTGTTGTTGTAATGGTGATATCTCATTCATTGGGGTTATGTGATGGAGATACCTCATTAATTGATGTTATTTGATGGTGATGAATCTTTCATCTAAGTATTGTGTGAAATTTTATGACTCATTAACCATGAATTATGTGAGTTAGGATGATAAAATGTTCACTCCAAATATGTTTTCTGGGTATGGGTACATCATCCCACTTCATAATTGGTCAAAGTAGGTATCCTCGCATGTGGTTTTCTTTCGGAGAATTCTATTGTGTGGTGGTGTATTTATTACTTGGTTTTATAATACTTTCATATTGATGATAAAATATTATTTACTTTATTTTTTAAGATCACTATTGGTGATGGCCTACAGAGTTATAATCACACTCTTCTCAAGTGCCATGGTATGCTAGTAGATTCATGATTGTAGGAATTGAAAAGAGAAAAGACCATGTATTATATGGATGAGTATGTAGAGGTTTTTTTAAGTTATAATATAGAATTGGATAGGGAATGAGACCCATTTTTATAGTAGTCTCCCTTACTATTCTTACTTTTGGGCAGCTTGTACATGGTTGGTCCATTGGAGACCTTAATTTTTTTTATATGGTCATACTATTGTGAGTGGGTTCCCTAGACTGAAATCTTCAATGTCCTTCGATTACTATTAGATGTATATTGTTTTATACATAAATTTGTTTAGCTTACCATAATATTTTTCATACTTTTTCCCCTCTATTAATAGTAATTTCCTTAGATTACACATCATATGAAAAGGTTATGGTAGTTCCCTAGATAAATGAGAACCCGGGGATACCATAATAGTACTCTTAAGCATATTTCTGATGGTCTGGATACATCATACTGATCTGAAACAGATGAAATGAAACCATTAGGTTATTAGGTCACATAATCATTCAGACTAATTCTCATTATGTTTTCACTTAGTGACCAAAATTATATTGGATCATGAGGACTTCTATTATAATAGGAACACCATAGGTTTTAAGGACCATTGGTAGGTTCCATCTATGAACACCTGCAATGATATTCATACGTGATATTATTTTTATTGTATATTATACGATTAGGTAATTTTTTGTAATATTAATACCATGAAATTTATATCATGGTGAGTTAGATTGTGTTGGGTGCTCCATTAGTAGTATGACATTGATTAAATAATCAAGACAGAAAATGTCACTTCTAAATTGAAGTTATTTCTTATGCCTTATTGATCAAGATGGTAGTACATTAATAAATACATGGTCATGCTAAAAAAGGTAATCATTTCTAGTTAGGTTAGAAAATAATAATGCATGAATGGATGATGACACAAAGTATGCATCCGACATTATGAGATTTTATATGAAAATGTTATTATTTTACACAATGTGTGTTTTTAGGAAAGTATATTAATTCATTAACTTCTACTTATCTCAATAGTAGTAATGATGGGTTGTGATATTCTTCTCTTAGTATTTGAATAGTACTCCCTACTATTGAGATAAGGTCATAGAGGATCATTTACATATTGTATTCAAAATATTGGCAAATTCGGATAAATAGGAGAATAGAACATGGTGGTTTTCTCCAGGGGGTTTGAGTGATGGTTGAGAATAAAAAATCACTATTGAATAAAAAAATTCAACATTTTTCGAGTATAGAATAATTATAGTAGAATTTATTGAATAAAAGTTTTTCAAGGTATAAAGTAAATACATGGAAAAATATTACACGAACAAATATTACTTTAATATTCCATGTTCATTTAATATTTGGTGGCATTATGATTCATGTTAATGCATATCTTTTATCATGTAATTTATTTATTATTTATTATAAGTAGTTGATGAAAATTTAAATGATGTTTATAAAATAATTATTTAGTCATAACATGATGTTTATAGCTTATTTAGTGGGTGTTATTTATATGTTTGTTGGGGATCCCTTTAGCAGTGTTTAAACTCCACTATATATGCAAGAGGGAGCTATTTTATTGGGTACTATTTATGATCCCAAATTTGAGAGTTCCCTTATCCCCCTTCTCGTATCCAAGATATAGTTGTTCATGCTCCAAGTGGTTGATCCATTATTTTCACCATGTATTAATGGGAAGACATTGTGGTGATTATCGAGAGGTCAAAGGCTTTATTGGACCTCCATGATAGCACTAGAAATTTGATAATAATTATTCTTGTGGACTCGTGAAGAGTGTGTGGATTATCTAGAGGGGTTTAAACTCAAATCCTACAAGCAATGGTCCTTAAAAATGAGTAATTATTGGACACGCATTCAATTTTAATGAGTTATTTTTTTCATTTTTTCACTTAAATTAATTATCATTAGATACATGACCATTTATCCAGGCTTCAGTCATTATAGACAATGTAATTATGTTGATCAAGTGTTGAAAAACAAAAAATATCTATCCCCTCTACTTCCACTGTGTTCCCCAGTACCTTCAATTTTTATTAGAGAGAACGTGTCAATTTCTAAGCTAGGAAAATTGAAATGTTCCATAAATTTAGGTATAGGGAATTATTCTCCTTCCAACAATGAGCATGGATCTTTGATCCAATATTGAACAGCCTAGTTACACTCATAGGAATCTTTCATTAAAATCAAAACTATTCATTATAGGTATAAAGTTGAAGAACATATATTAATATATATGTTAATTTTACTAATAGTCAATTGCCAGTGGAGATTTTTGGTGACCGCACATATTCTATCCAGGTTTCAACTAGATTATAGTTGCTGGAAAAATTACCTCTAGTAAAAAGCTATTCCCCATGGTTCCATAATTTTCCAAACAAAAAAATCATATACATAGTATTATTTTGAATATAATATAAATAATGTGGGAAATGGATCAGACATGCATTGTCTTTAGGTTAACCCTAACTAGAAAACATTAAAAATGAAAGGCGGTGTGGGGTGATGTCTATGACTGGAAAAAAAACTAATTATTAAAAAAAGGTGGAATTAGTGATGTTTCCCCCTTGTAGGACCCTCCAATAACCCTACATGGACCACTGCTACCTTCATGGTTGGCCTCCACAATTCATGTTATAATCGACCTCCAAAATGCCACCTCTCTTCACAATATTTGTTGTCTAAGACACATGTGAACTATCATCTCTTCTTATCATCTCCAAGCATGTGTGTCATACCATCCTTCCTTGGTCTCCAAAGCATCGATGAATTACCATGTACGGACCTTGCAGTGGTCTCCTTTTGTGTTCGGATCCCCAATCGTGGCCTTCTGATGTGCATAGAATCCCCTTCCCAAACTGACTCCCTATGACCTATTTTAGATTGACCAACCCATGACAACTCCAGGTCAGCATAACTAGGATCGGGATTTGATGGATCCTATCAGAACTGGAATGGTCTTGATAGGCCCTACATGACCTGAATGGCCCTATCTGGACCCATAAATACATCAAAACATTTTTTATGGGGTTTCTAGGCTATAGTGGTCCTGAAACCAAATTTATATGTTCAAATATTAAATTTACATTCTTTATTAAAAAATAAATTTAATTTTTCGCTGCATGAAATAAAGTACATGAATTAAAGTAATTATTTTAATTTATTTAGTTCCTCTTGACATGAATTTATCTCATTTCTAATTTTTATACATATTTAATTTACCTTATGATTTTTCTTTATCATTGACCAATATATTTTTTTCTAGGATTTTATTTAATTAATTAATTACTAATTTTTTTGTGATCAATGCAATAGTTAATTTATTTTTCAAAGTATAAACATTGTTTTCCTTTCTTAATACATATAAGGGAATTTATTTCAATAAGAGTTATATTTCATATATATTACTCATTAATATAACCCCTATACATATGTGTGATAATTTCTATATTATTGTGATGATATTACAGGATACAGACCATGTTGAGGTGATGTAATATTCTAGATGAAATGTGAAAACATTGGACCGAGGTGTGATCTTCAATACGAGTCAGAACCGACTCAAGTATTTTACACTGAGGGTCACCATTGATCCATTAAGTATAAATGAATAAATAAACACTGAATTATCAAGATCAATTAGGCAATTTATTTAATTTATACATTAACTTTTATTCTAGTTTACATATTGGTTTACACAAACACATAAAATAATAAACTGAAAGGCCAAGTTAAAAAATATGATGAATGTTTTATATTAATTAATTTTTTATTCTTTAGAACAATCACATAATACGAAAACATTTAGTAGATAAGGATAACATTTTTTGAGAAATAATTAAAACCCTCAAGGTAATTTTAAGTCATAATTCCTTATGTTTCCTAAATTTGAATGAAAATGGGTGCATTTGGTTGTTGTCCATTATAGATGAAGGTGCATCATACTAATAGGGATTTCTTATAAGTGTGATGGGTTTACTTAACTAAATATAATAGTAAATAAGAATTTATATCTAGATTTTTTTCACTTTAAAGGAAATATTTTGAGGGATTTGAGGTTATGATTCCATGAATTTGTGTCATCACTCAATAATTAAAGGAGTTTTGAGTCAGTACAGTTTCCTAGTTTAGTTCCAAACTTTAAACTCTCTGAGTAGTGGTGTATCCATTTTTTGGACAATGAGGAGAGTTTTCTAGGATTCTTTCCACAAGAATAGTCTATTGACTGGGTATTATGAATCAAGTAGGGAGGGATACTGGGGTTTGATATAATAGTAGGAGATATTTAATGACTAAATTTGTAAAGTCTAAATAGTAATCAATATAACACACTAACCAGAATGATTATTTGATATAGATAAAAATTAAATAAATACCACCAATTCATTATCACTAAAATCACTTGCAGAAAAATAAAATATTCTGTAATGACCATAAATTCCACGAGTGGTATTGGAACATAAATATTGTACTACAAAACATGTGGAAGATTTATGCACTAGATCCCTCAATTCCTATTGAGCCCCCTCAGGGTGAAAGCAAGGTTGATAAAGAAAAATATAATAAGAATACAGGTTATTTATTACAGGTACAGTGTATCATGATATCATTGATATCCATTCGACTGCAAAAAATCCACAAGGATGAAGATTCCTATAAGATGTTGAGTCATCTCTATGTGTTATATTTTGAGATAGAATGACATGAATGATATGAGGTATCAAGTATGATATATATGAGGATGGTAGAAGAAGGGAATCAACAAGGACCAAATGTAATCAATAGGATTGAATACATTAAGAGACTTGAATCCCTTTGTTTCAAAATGATCTAAGAACTATAAAATGATCTCATTCTTTCCCCTCACCTCTAGCTCCTTGAATTTTATTTTTATTTACAACATCAATAACCTGAATAAGTCACTCTATAGCTATTTTATTTATTCCTTCAAGATGAACAGGATATGAAAAATATTAATTATTATTATTTTTGTAGAAAATTAAGAGGAAGGGAAGGTCTAAGAGGTCAAAGGTTAATCCCCATTAGAAGACACCAATGCATCGTCCTTCTAAAAATACGATCATATTGAGGGATGGAAATGAGTGGGAGGATATATAATTTTCATGTGGAACTAAATTCCATTGGAATAAGAATTTCTGGGATTGGAAAAATAATAAAGGTGATGCTTCTACCTCAAATATTTTTTCAATGAATGCAATCTACCATTATCTACTGGTTGGGTATTGGATAAAGCATGTTGGTCGCACATTTGTATTAATAAAAAAGAACCATGTAGATTCAAGAATATTCAAAGGTAATGGAATATCTTAGAGATGAAAATGGTGAAATACTAATAGCCTTTGAATAGGGAGATTATCATCTAAATTTTATTATTGTAGTGGTTCTTGTGGTATATAATTTTTATTATGTGTCTTAAATTTCCAGAAACATAGTCTCAATGTTTAGTTTATCAACCATGGAATTTTATTTCATGTTTAGAAAAAAAAAATTAAGAAGGAAAACATATTTTTGGGTATGGAATATTGTAAAAATGGACTGTATATAATTTAACTCTAAAATATTGAAATGTAAATCAATGACTACACTATAAATAATGACTGATATAACACATGAAAATGGAACATTTGGCCTAATAATGAAAATGAATAATATTTACACAAACTTCATCCAGATGGGTATGAAGATTCTACTTAGTTAAAACCCTTGGAGATATTTCTTGCTTATTTACAATTACAATTACTAATTAACCCTTCATTGGGATGGTAGTAAGAGTCATTGAATTTCAAGAATTGATTTCTAGTAATATATGTTATCTATTTCTAGTAGAATTAAGGGGTTTGATTCATACATCATTTCTTTAACCGATGACTATATTATGTACGGTTATATCTACAAAATGAGTTATATGTCATTGGATAAAGTGGGGAATAGTATCCCCACAAATAGGCTGTGGAGGGGAATATGTGAACCAAGAATTACTTGATCACTTAAAGAAGTGCGGAATAGTATCCCAACTCAATCCCCGAATACATCTTAGTGGAATAGTGTTTGTTATAGAAGGAATCCTAAATTTTGGGACATGGTCAGAAAAAAGTTGATTCATGAAACTATTTAATTATCTTTTTAGGTATATGTGTTGTAGATATTAGAATGTACCCTTAAATGAGTACCAACTAAAGCTATATATGGAATTCTATATGATTTGTGGTGTAAGATGAAACTCAGTTTTTCACACACACATAATTGTGGATGTGAGTATTTTTACAATACTATACCCTATAAAAAATTAGCATCTTAAATCATGAAGTGAATCTTAAAAGATTTTCTTAAAGAAAATAAAATAAATTACCTAAATAACACATTAGATATAAAAGTAATTGTGGTAATACATTCCAAAATTCTATAATGGAAAAACATTTTTAATGGATATAGTATGGGAGAAATTGACTTAAAGTAAGTTGATTCTCCATATGAACATTAGATGGTATGAGAACCATCTCCTCATGAGGTAGTGGGAGATGAAGATGTTCATATGACGCAAGTACCCTATATGTATACTAAAGAGGTCAGATAAATAGAGTGATATGGTTTTATTGTCACTTTGTTAGGTGACACATTACTCCTATAGAATGACGAAACTCTATCCTACACGGAGGTAGTAGATTATAAGGTTGATAAAAAAAATGAAAGAATCCATGCATTCTAAAATAGATTCCATGTATCAAAGTAATGTTTATTTTTTTATACCCTCTAGCTAATGTAAACCCCTTTGATTGAAAATGCTTATTTTAGATAAATATACACGTATATGGTAAACTAAATACCTATAAGGAATCACTACTAAAGAGTGAATTTAAGCCACATAAATGAATATACTATGAAATTACCTTCTCACTAATAGTGATGTTGAAATAAATTATAATATTACATGAAACAGTGGTATTCTAGGATTTTTAGACATGGAAAATTGATGGAAGAACTTATTTTGTAAATGGGATATTGGTTGAAGTAGTCTATTTGAATCAACCTAAAGGGTTTATTAAGTTAAAGAGTTCTAATAAATTAATTAAACAACATAGATTCATTTATGGGTTGAAATATATATCATGGTAATTGAATGTTTGGTTTGATGAGGCCCTAAGAGAATTTGGTTTCTTTAAGAACATAAGTGGGGCATTTTTCTATAAATACATTAGTGGGAATTCCATATTTTTATTCATATTTTATGTTTATGGAATATTAATTAACGGAAATGGTGTGTAATGACTATAGTCGGTTAACGATTGGTTCAATGTATACTCCTCCATGATATAAAATGGTGAGGTATCCATCATACTATGGACTAGGTTCTGTCCAGATATATATCAGAAGATAGTTGGACAAAGACATAGTAAATGTATTGACAAGGTAAAAAAATTTATAATATATAACTTTTATGCTAGTTTACATATTGGTTTACAAAAATAACTAAAATAATAAACTAAAAGGCCAAGTTAAAAAATAAGATGAATGTTTTATATTAATTAATTTTTCATTCTTTAGAACAATCACATAATACGAAAACATTTAGTAGATAAGGATAACATTTTTTGAGAAATAATTAAAACCCTCAAGGTAATTTTAAGTCATAATTCCTTATGTTTCCAAAATTTGAATGAATATGGGTGCATTAGGTTGTTTTCCATTATAAATGAGGGTGACTCATACTAATAGGGAATTCTTATAAGTGTAATGGGTTTACTTAACTAAATATAATAGTAAATAAGTATTTATATCTAACTTGTTTTCACTCTAAAGGAAACATTTTGAGGGATTTGAGGTTATGATTCCAGGAATTTGTGGCATCACTCAATAATTAAAGGATTTTTGAGTCAGTACATTTTCTTGGTTTAGTTCCAAACATGAAACTCTCTGGGTAGTCATGCATCCATATGTTGGACAATGAGGAGAGTTTTCTAGTATCCTTTCCACAAGAATAGTCTATTGACTGGGTATTATGAATCAAGTAGTGTGGGCTATTGGGGTTTGATATAATAGTGGGAGATATTTAATGACTAAATTTGTAAAGTCTAAGTAGTAATCAATATAACACACTAACCAAAAAGATTATTTGATATAGAAAAAACTTAAATAAATACTACCAGTTCATTATCACTAAAATCACTTGTAGAAAAATTAAATATTCTTAATGACCATAAATTCCACGAGTGGTATTTGAACATATATATTATACTACAGAACATGTGGATGATTTATTCACTAGATCTCTCAATTCCTATTGAGCCCCCTCAGGGTGAAAGCAAGGTGGATAAAGAAAAATATAAAAATAATATAGGTTATTTATTACAGGTACAGAGTATCATGTTATCATTGATATCCATTCGACTGCAAAAACTCCACAAGGATGAAGATTCCAATAAGATGTTGAGTAATCTTCAGGTGTTATATTTGGAGATAGAATGACATGAATGATATGAGGTATCAAGTATGATATATATGAGGATGGTAGAAGAAGGTAATCAAGAAGGACCAAATGTAATCAAGATGATATAACCTTACATAATATAGACATGGAAAATGGATGGAAGAAATTATTTTATAAATGGGATATTGGTTGAAGTAGTCTATTTGAATAAACCTAAAGGTTTTATTAAGTTAAATAGTTCTAATAAATTAATTAAAAAACATAGATCCATTTATGGGTTGAAATATGTATCATGGTAATTGAATATTTTGTTTGATGAGGCCCTAAGAGAATTCAGTTTCTTTAAGAGAATAAGTGGGGCATTTTTCTATAAATACATTAGTGGGAATTCCATATTTTTACTCATATTTTATACTTATGGAATATTAATTAATGGAAATGGTATGTAATGACTATAGTCGGTTAAGGATTGGTTCAATGTATACTCCTCCAGGATAGAAAATGGTGAGGTATCCATCATACTATGGACTAGGTTCTGTCCAGATATATATCAGAGGATAGTTGGACAAAGACATAGTACATTTATTGACAAGGTACTAAAATTTATAATATATAAGAATCAAAGAGATGGTTGTCTCCAAGGCCACATGGTATCAATACCTCTAAGGTAATTTTTTCAAAAAACATAGTAGGATATTTAAAGAATTAGTATAATCATGTATTCCTTAGCAATGAGATCTATCATGTACTCCATGATAAGTAATAGGTTTGATGTTTCCATTCCATTAAGCATAGTGGTAAGATATCAAGGAAATCATTTAGATATGCATTAAGAATCTGTAAAAACTATCATGATGAACTTTAGACATATAAATTACATGTTCTTATACTATGGAGGATATGAGGAACTAGTAGTGAGGGGATACATTGTTTCACATTTCCATACATATTGTGATGATATTAAATTGCGGTAAGGCTATTTATTTTTCTTAAATGGTGGTGAAGTGAGATGGAGAGTCCCAAAGAAACCTATGTTCACTGAATCTATTATAAAACCAAATTATGTTATGGATTTTAATGAAAAATAAGAGGAAGTTTGGGTACAAACCATTGTATAAATTATTGGTTTTTTATCGAGAATTACTGACTCTTTTCCAGTTTATTATCATAATACTACAATAGTGGTTCTTACCAAGGATCCTATGACACAATAGAAGAAAAATAATATACTTATTAAGTTTCATATCTTGATGGATTTTACTCAAATAGGTGAATTCAGGGTTGTTATAATAATCAGATAGGGTTGCATGGAAGACCCACTGACTACATCAATATCTCATTAGAATCGTGATTCTCATGTGTGTGCTAGTGATTTTAGTATTGTTAGTAGTTGGATCTAGTGAAATTGGGAGAGTTTTGTATGGTTTTCCTAGACCAAACACCACTACATACACTGATTACTTTAACTTTTATATAGTTTGATATATACAATTTATTACCTTACCATAATAGAATTCATACTTCTCCATCCACCAAATTTAAATTAATTTCTATAAGATTACATGTAATATAAAACGGTTATAGTAGTTCCCAGTTAATAATTAGAACCTAGAGATAACATGATGGTAATATTGAGTGTATATCTTAAGGTATAGATACATCATACTAATAGGAAACAAATAATGTGAGACTATCAGGTGTTGGGGGATCATAATCATTGATAATTTTACTCATGAAGTTCACACATGGTGATATCAAATATATGAGATCATCAGGACAGAACCACCAATATGAACAACACATATTTTAGGTGTCATTAGTAGTTCTTAACTTTGAAAACATATAATGGTATCCTTGATTGAGATTAATTTTATTGTGTTTTAATGAATCAAAATTTTTGGTATTATTTTTTGATATTATATGAATTACTTTCAAGACACACGTTAAGACATTGTGTGATTTTGAGGCCTTATGTTATCCGAATATATGTTTTAAAAATATAAAATTATTTAATAGAAAAAATGCACATTTTTTAAAAAAAAATATGAATAAATCTAGAATGGAGACACAATTTAGAAATCAAAGGGAAGCATTGAGTTTCAAACATGGGTTTCACCCAATGTGTGACAAAATCATTGTCAATTTGGGGTATTTCTGAAAAATCATCATTGCTGAAGATTTAATATACTAAACTAACTATTGGACTTAATTTTTTTTATTTTTGGAAATGAATGATTTTTTATAAGTAAACGATTATTGGTTTTGGCCTAGGGAGGCCACTAAATCTTGGGGACCTAGAGACCATTAGAGGAAGGAATTGTCATAAATCGACATTAGATAGATGTCAGATCATGGATCATTTCACCAATAGAGTTCCTAAATCTTTTCAATGATGTTAATGAAACTGTTCTTCCTCAATGATCATTCCAAAATCTAAGTAGGATGTATGATTCATTGTTTTTCATTTTTTTCAATAATCCTTGAGGAATGTAGATTAACTCCATGAATATAATTGATATTCAAATCATTACTTGATTCAAATTGATTGAATTATATATTTTTCATTTTGACTTATTCCTCTTTGTTTGAATCCATATACAACAATTAATCATGTTGTAATGACCAATTTCCATATTTATTTCCACACATTTTATGGATTATGGATTTACCCCTTGTTTCATCATTCAATCAACATTGGTATTTTCATTGGATAATGGATCGACCATTTCCCCATATATGATTATTTCATGAATGTTATTTGGAAAAAATAATTGAAAACATGGGTACATAACATGATTGATGTTTTTATTTGAGAATAAATGAAAATGGTTGATGGATCAAGGGTGAGAAGACTAAATCAGGGGTTCTCTGTTTTTCATGAACTATACGTGGTGTGTATAAATATGGATCAAGGGGACTGTTTTTTAGGGGATTTCAAGCCTAAATTCTAGATGGTGATGATGGAAAGGCCTATCCAACCCTCTATCAATTACCTTTAAAGAGGATAGTGTAGGTGGTAGTTTGTGTCGGTGAAATTGAGGATAGCCCCCAGATCAAGAAAATACCAGGTTATATAGAGTGTAACACCGCACTACACATTGTGTGGGACCCCATGTACGATGATAGGGTTTCCACACTAAGTTAAAAAGAACACTTTATGTGACACCTCCACGATGGATTGGTGTGTACATTTGGAAGTACATTAATATGGAAAAATTACCCAGAGGGAGGATCACCATGTACATGGACATGGACATGTCCACCTAAATAGTGGTCGGTACACGAACACAGCCAATAGTACATAGACACAACCATCAATGCATGCGAATTTTTGGGTGATCTCTGTATGCCTTTTACCTTGATTACATTTTGTACATATTGTGATTTAAATTTGTTCTGAGGTTTTACCACCCAGGTATTTTAGTGGATAACTTGGCATATCATGTACCACTAATAAAAATCATCTACCCCCCCCCCATAGAGTTTTTTAAGATATTTATTTATGTATTTTGGACCAGTCTTGGTTAAATATATTCCCTTGGTCCATTACCTCGAGGGAACAATGTGGAATTGCATCCTCCTCACATGATTGTGATCCTTTCTTGAGTTTGAGTCTCATATATATTTTTAGGTTCCCCTCTATGATAATGGATTGTGATCTTCTATCATCTGTATACCCTAGGGGGGTAGTGTGGAATCATCATGACCTCCTTGATTAGGGTATTGGTTTTCCATCTTGTAGTATATAATGGTAGAGTTCATGGTATCATTGGAATATGATCCCCTATGTAGCGGGTTGATCCAAATTAGGTTCATGGTGTCCCCCAATGGTCCTATGCGTGAACACCTATATGATTATTAGGGATCTCATAGACCAGTAAATTTTCTTGGGTAGGCACCAATGATCTCAACCTATTCGACATGTGTCTCCAGTGATAATATGGCATGTGGAGTGGATTCTACAAAAACAAGTGTTTCTTAGAGAAGAATCATGTGGCTAGAAGTTGTTCATGACTACCTTGTGGTGTGATGTTCGACCTGATTATATCTAGGTGTTTCTATTATACATTGATTTCTATATCCTTTTATTGATATGTCTATTCATGGTTCATTGTTGTTAGTGTTGTCAAGGTGTCCCAATGGGTATTGTTATACTCACCAATCTGTGGGCTATACTTTCACATTTCATGTCTTCTATAGATGAAATCCTTGTTGATGGTGTCCTTGGAGGATGTGGAGATGGTGGAGTGGATCCTGATCTTTTCAAACTAAGGTGTTTTCTGAGAGATTTATTTTTACCTTATTTGTCATACTCATGGTAGGTTGGACTCTTTAATGTTTCGGTTGGGATAGTTTTTAGACCCCTATTAAAATTTTAATACATTACATTCATACTCAAATTTTGATATTATATATATATTAATGCATTTATTTTACTGTTTTACATTTCAGAATTGTGTGGGATTAAAGATTTCTGCATGTGTAGATGTACAATAGATTAATTCCTCCCATATTTGGGATATGAATAATTAGCATCAGTCGCCAGTCCCTAGTCTATTAGTGGTGGCCTTGGGGTACTCATGGGTTCGACCCTGGTGGGTTGGGTCTTGAAAGAGTGGTATTAGAGAATTTGGTTCTACTACATGACTAGATTTGGTGAGATTCATTTTTCGGAAATAGGCTTTTCTATTTTGAGTTCAACTTTCTTTCTAGGGACTCTTGTGTAGGTGTGGGAGACGATGCATCCATACACAATCACTCTGATGACCTACTATTCGACTCGGTACATATATACATTAGTTTCAAGGAAAATTTTTCTGTATATTTATCATATATGAATGGTTTGTTTTTTCAATTTCCTTCATGATTCAGCTCCACAAACATACACTTATGACCATGGTACATCATGATTTATTTTATGATTCCTAAATGTAGACATGCAGACAGGATTCCACTAAAAGATCACTAGGATGATCTGCCTTGTGAAGAGGCTTCTTTACAAAGGATTATAACAAAGATAAAACCTTTAGGTGGTTTACCATCTATACTAGCACCATTTGAGAAGCAATTTGCACTGGCAGTTCGAGCAAAGTATGAACATAGGTAGAGTTCACTGCATGAGTTCCAACAGTATAAACCCTTAATTTTTTGGGGTGATCCAGATACCCTGGTGGTTGAGGACTTTATAGAGGTAGTTACTCAAATTTTTACCATGTAAGCACACCAAAATATCAGATAGAGGTCCTCATGGTGAGTCTTATTCATGGGTTTTCTAGTCTATCGTGGGTCTTAGTGACATAGTCACACAATGAGACTGCTCTCTCAGGGTTAGACATTGAGAAACTCTTTATAGAGGAGTTATGTCCATCCACCATGTGACATGTACACATCTTAAAGATTCGAAATCATCTCAGTGGTGTATTTAGGGAGGTTTACTAATCTCTATTGATACATAATTGATAACATTTAGTATACATTGTTAACATCATGGAAATTTGAGTAGGTATTACATAGAGACATCAAGGCTTTAGTGGTTTCCCTTTTCATTCCCACCTATGATGGGGTGTGTGAGAAAGACTTGGTGGTGGAGAACTTCTTGGAAGAGAAGCTTCCAAAAGTTTGTGCTCATTGTGGGATCCCAAAAGCTAATTCCTTGGAAGAAGGATTCCAATGATACTTATAGGGATCCAAGCATGTAAACACATTAGGAGGTGATCTTGGGACATAACTTCAATGATGTAAGGATCTTAGGAAGGGTCGATTCATCCAAGGGAGTGGTATTTTTTTCTCATTCTATAGTTAGGGACATGTGTATCAGTATTTTTCAAACCATCTATCATCTTCTGGTCAAAATGGTAAAGATATCTCCAATGTAGTGATAGATTCAAGAGAAATGTGTTTCATAGGGAATCAGATATGGCAGAGTGGGTTTCAGATAATCTAGAGGTGGTCATGTGGATGACCTATAACCACGACCACCCTGAGGTGGTCCACACCAGGCCCTAGGAGCTAGTGATAAGGGACAAGGCCAACAATATGCTATGGGGCCTATGACCCTGAGATTCAAAGGATGTTGTGTGGAATGATCTATATATTTTAAACATTGGCTACAGTATTGAATGATAGCATTGTGATTAATTCCTTTCATTCCACTTCTCTTCTACAAGAATTATGAATTCTAGATGAGTGATTATCTCAACCATTGTAGTTAGAGTCCCTTGAATGTGGTGAATTAGTGGTTACATATTTTTGTCAGTAGTGATATTTGATGTCTGGAGGTGGGTGTTTTGTATTGGATCTCTTTATTGTAGTGATGAGGCCCTATGAAATCATCTTAGGTAATGAATTGTTGTCAAAAGTTCATTCCAAGATTAACTTTTTTTGGAATAGGATATGGGGTGACCATGAATATGATGTTGGGTTTTTCTTTTTGGGTTAATAGGGAATGTCTGTGGGGCTGAATGATCTCGGGCATACATGAGTGTAGCTGATTACTCACTGGTTGGATATCATGACGCTCTAAGTTGTGAATGCTTTGGGCTATCTGTTTCCTACTATGGTTGTGGGGTATTGGGATGTATTTATTATGGACATACTAGGACTACCTTTCCATGAAGATATAGAGTTCTGAATTTACTTTCATGTTTGGATGGACCTGATATTTTTACCATTATGTCGGATGGTCACTAAAGAGATTTGTGAGGGTAGGTTGTAGTTGGAGGCCTTTTATGAGAAGGTATTTGTGAAGATGTAGTGTCTTCCCTAGGGAATCCCTAGTACGGATTACTAAGAAGGGATATGTGAGCTTCAGATTAAGTGTAAATGTTTTATGCTTAAACTAGGTGAATGTAAAGAATATATAACCTCTATCAATGATCAACAACTTGTTTGATTAGTTGATAGGGGCATGATGTTTCTCAAATATGGACTTCATATCAAGCTATCACCATCTATGATTATGGGACAAGGATATATATAATACAACATTTAGATGATGCGAAAACCACTAAGGGTACTTGGTGATTACGTTCACCAGGACGAATGCCCCTACTGTTTTCTTGGGACTCATGAGGCATATCTTTTAGACCTTTTTAGAATGGTTCATGTATATTTTTATCTATGAAATCCTAATGTATTATTTTTCTTAGGAGGATCATCTGAGACACCTAGGAATAGTTCGAGACACACTATGAGAGCACCATATTTATAAGAATCTCTCAAAGTGTCAGTTATGGATTAGATAGGTCCACATTCTGGGACATGTAATCTCATAGGTAAGAGTAGCAGTACACCAAACAAAGGTTGAGGAACTGATTTCTTGGGATCCACCCTTGTGTGTTACTAAGGTGTGTATTTTCATTGGTTTTGTAGGGTAATATATAAGGTTTTTACATGATTTCTCAAAATGGGAAGAACTCTTTATAGCCTTTACCTATATAGGGAATCCTTTTGTGTGCATAGAAAGGATCCAGCATTGATTTCAGGAACTGAGGTGGATATAAATGTGTTCTCGCATCATGATAATTCTAGATGAGGGTGTCAAGTGTGTGGTATTATTTGATATATTAGGGACTTGACTAAGTAGTGTTTTGATGCAGAGGCTGGTGGTCATTGCATAAGGTGTATGTTAGTTGAGATCAATATAGTAGAAATACATGCCCTCTAATCTTAAGATTGTACTGATAGTCTACACACTAAATATTTAATGACACTACCTGATGGGAGAGTAGTTTATAGTCTACTAAAACCATAAGAGTATCAAGAATTTCTTCTCACCTAATGATATTAAAATGAGATAAAGGTAATTTCTATAGTTTCTACAGCACTATAAAATTGAGAATTTTTGTACTCTTAGGAAGGGGAACATGTTGTAAGATTATCTTAGTAAGGGATCTATATCTATGTTATTGGATAATGCATCAGAGATGTTGTCCTCATTTCATTTTTCATAATTATAATGGATGATTCATCATATATTCAATCAATGGTAGTTACCCCATCATTTTTGTATCATGTAATGTATTCTCAATGTGGAGATAATAACTATGAGAACTTGTGTACTCATATATCCACAAAAAATTATCTTGATTGATATTATAAAGGTGGGGATCATTATATATTATATAGAGGAAGGATGGTAGAATATTTGAAATTGTGGGAGGAGGTGATGTGTACATAACCTTCGGTGGTACATCCATGTGCAGAAAAGATGTACTAGAACAGTTGACATCATTTTTGGTGGCTAGTCATGAAAAAAAATTTATAGAGTTTTCTCTTGATCCTTCACATATTAGTACGTGATATATGATCACTAGGTTCCAACAAATTTCACTCAACCTATTGAGGTTCCATAGCGGTAGTGGGATGGGATATCCATGGAATGTGTGAAAAGGTTACCAAATATGTCTTGGCGAAAAAATTTCATCTTGGTGATCGTATAAAGACTAACAATGTTGGCACACTTCCAAGATATTCAAGAGAAACTTTCATTAGGGACCATGGGACACCTCTATATGCAGAAGATAGTCTGAATCCATGGTGTTCTTTCAATGATAGTTTTAGACTGTGATTCTCACATCATGTCATAATTATAAAGAGTATTACAGGATGAATTTCAGACTCGGTTACACTTGAGCATGGAGTTTCTTCTGTAGACTTATGGCCAGACATAGCATACCATTCAGGTGTCAGATGACATTATGAATTCTTGTTTGTTGGAATTTTTCTATAGTTAGAATTATCATATACCCTTGGTAGATATTGTATATAACAACAACTAATATTCCACCATTGTTACGGACCCATTTGAGGATTTTTATGAATAAACCTATAGGTTAAATCATTGTTGGACTGATCCAGGTGATTCAACACTCATGGGCTCGATGTTGGTGCAACATACTATATAGATGGTGCAGATCATCGAGCAACAGTTGTGGACTCAATAGGGACACCATAAGTCTTATGTGAACCAAATATGGAGACTTATGGAGTTTGTGGGGGGATATCATTTTTGTTTGAGGGTATCACATTGACGTGTATTGAGTAAATTTCTCAGTAACAAAAAGTTATCAGCAAGATTCATTGGTCCATTCTA
This sequence comes from Viscum album, assembly GCA_963277665.1. Lineage (NCBI taxonomy): Eukaryota > Viridiplantae > Streptophyta > Magnoliopsida > Santalales > Viscaceae > Viscum > Viscum album. The sequence goes on along the minus strand of OY728166.1, from coordinate 802,969,932 downwards.
GATATTGTGTATAGTTGGATTGATTAATTACTAATTATCTATACCTTTCTAGTTAGCTAAGGTACCTAAGGTATTCCAAGTGTCACAACTGAGTCGGTGCATGCGTGACCCATAACATATTATCGATTGGGGTGACCTGGACATTGAGGATGAAGCTACCTTCATAGAGTACTTGGTGGAAATCAAGGATCGGTATTATAGTATGCATCATGGGTGATAAATTCCCCAAGTGTGTGTCTTATAGAAAAATTGTAATATTATAGAGAACACCTAAGAGCGGGTGACTAAGAAGGGATCTCAGTACCCATTTCTTTTTTAGTAGGTTTTTATCTTTTTATGAAGAAAATAACTAAGGTGGGGAGATTGTAATTACTATGATTTTTTTGTATTATTTTTGGATGTTATATGTATTATTTTAAAGACTAAGAACTAGAATGGTGTGAGATTATAATGCTCGATGTGTATGGAATAAATGTTTGAAATATAATATTTATATTAAATAGCATGTCCATGAGTTTTTCCTAAAAAATACAATAACATCTAAATAAGGGCCTGAATCAAAAATATGACTACACTATTGAGTTTTTAGTATGTCTATTACCTTAGGCACGAAATTACCTTTGTCATTGGGTGGAGCTTTTCAAAAATAAACATGGGAATATAAATAAAAAAATTAATTAATTATTTGAGATAATATGTTTTATTTGAATAAAAAACTGATTTTTAATAAGTAGGTGGTTATAGGTTTTGAAATAGGGTTTCCCACTAAGCCATATACACCAAGAGACTACTAGATGAGGGCATTATTTCTAATCTACATCATATCGTGGTTAGATCATGGATAGTACAACCAATGATTTTTTTGGATCTCATCAACTATGGAGTTGAAAATTTTATTCATTAAATATCAATAAAAATCTAGGTAGCTTGTTTGATTATTTGTTTCCATTATGGAATATAATATTGGATAAAATATAATCAATTCCACAATTACAATTGTTATTTGTGTCGCCATTATATTTAAATTGATTGAATTATATTTTTTTCATTGAGATTTATTCCTCTTTTTTTCCTCCCTCTATGAAAATGAATTGAGGCTCACCGAACAAGGGCTAAGTTTCATTCCTCACATTTTATGAATTATGGATTTATCACATGTTTCTTCAATAGATAATCATTGTTATTTTCTTTAGACAATTATTAAACCATTAACTAGTACCTAATCATTGTGAGAATCTTATTTAGAACAATGGAAAAAACTATGGGTACAGTATGTGATGGAGGTTGGAGTTTGAAAATAAAAAATGATAGTGGATGGATATAGGTATAATGATACTAAATCAGTATTTCTTTATTTTTCTTAATAAACACATTCTAAAACTATGGACATATTAAAAAGATGTATTCTTGAGTGGATTTGAATTCTTGATTTTAGTTTGGGGATTAAGGCCAGGCCTAGACGATCACTGATCTATGATCTCGGCTGAAGAAGGCAGTAGTAGTGTCATGTGAAAGTGATGCGGGGGAGAGTTGTGGAATCTAAAAAATCCCAGTTCATATGGAATGTAACCTAGTGTTACACTATGTGTAACCAAGAATTACACACTACGTGGGATCCCTCTATGTGGAAATAGGGTTTCTTCATGGAGATAAATATCACAGTCCAGGTGACATGGTCACACACCATGTGACCCCTTCTTGATGGATCGTCGTGTACTTCGAAAAGTATGTGTACATGGACAAAAGTATCCAGAAAAAGGAAGAACATGTACTTAGACATTGACACATCCAACTGTGCACAAAAACTAAAAGCAATACATGGGTTGGTTTTTGGTGATATCTACATTCTGTATACCTCTCTTACACACTGTTTATTGTGAGGTCTACATGTCGTGAGAGGTGTTACCACATAGGCAGTTTTGGGGATAGCTGGACACAACATGTGCCCCTACTTTATATTTTCTACACCCTTAAATGGTGTTTTAAGATATACATTTATTTATTATGGGCTACTCTTGTTTTATTTTTAACCTGTGGTACATTCTTCTGATGGTATAGAGTGGAATCACATCTACATAACATGATTTTGATCCCTTCAAGAGGCCAAGTCCCATATAGAGTTTGTGGTGTCCCTCCATGAGGTTGGAGTATGATCCTCTACCATGTTTAAAACATATGTGGGGGTTTTGGAATTAACCTGACCTCAATGATTAGGCAATTTATCCTCCATCTAACATGTCGTATCTATAAGGTTTGTGGTATCACTGGAATAATATCTTCTACATAGTAGGTTGATCCAATTTCGGTTTGTGGTGTCACCCAGAGATCGTGGGCATGACCCCATATGTGAGTATCAGGGACTTCTTTAACTAGTGATATTTCTTAGGCAGAGACTAATGATCTAGATCTCTTTGATGAATTTTTTTGGTGATATCATGCCTTTTGTAGTGGATTCTACTAGAATGAGCATTTCGTGATGAAATATCTTGTGGCTGACAGTTGGTTATGACTGCCTGCTGGCGTGATGTCCTTCATGGGTATATATAGGTGTTTCTGTTATACATTGATTATTATATCTATGTATTGAGATGACTATATCTGATTTTTGTGTTTATTGTTTCCGGGATGTCACACTAGGTATTGTCATAATCACCCTAACAAGGGCTCTACCCGCATGTTCCATGTCTTATAAAGATGAAGGCCATATTGAAAGTATAATTGGATGATGTGGAACTAGTGGAGTGTAGATAGATCTTTTCATACTATGATTTTTTCTATGAACTTACTTTGGACATTATTTGTCACATTTTGAGTACTTTTTACTTTTTATAGTTTTAGTTTGGGCTTGTATTTATCCCCTTTCTCAACTTTTATTACTTTACTATCATACATTAGTTGTGATATTATAGATGCATGAATGAATTGGTTCAGTTGTTTTACATTTCATCATTTTGTTGGATTTGATATGTGTGCATGTGTAGAGGTAAATTAGGCTACTGCCTCCCTTCGGTGGGATACGCATAGTCGATGTTGGTCACCCACCCCTGGCATGTTGGAGGTAGGCATGGGGTAGTCATGGGTCAGACCCCGGTGGGTTATGTCGTGACATGTGTACTATTTTATTATGTTAATTCTTATAAGAAACAACCATGTAATTTATGAAATGGTGACTTATCTTGTGTTGGGTTAACCATTAGTAGTAAGACATTGATTGAATAATCATTATATAATTTCTCACTTGCACAAGGAAGAGATACTCAAGCCTTTTTGATTAAAAAGGTATTACTATCACTAAATACAAGGCCATTATAGAATAAGGAAATTCCATCCAGTTAGGTCAAAAACTAAAAAAGTAGGAATGCATGATAATTTATTGTCTTCATACATTTTTATGAGATATCATCTGACAAATAGAATATATTACACAACATGTGTTCGTATGAATGTTTCTTAATTCTACGACATTAACATAACCTTTTGTGGGAATTCATGGGTTTCTAGACTCTTCTCATGGTGTTTTAAAAATATTTATAACTATTAAGATAAGAGTATAGAGAGTCACATAGATACCATAATCAAATTCTATCTAATTCTAAGGAATAGGTGTATCAGATATGGTGGGCCCTACAGAAATGTTAGAGAAATGCCCAAGAATAAATGATAACTAATAAATAAATAAATTTGATTATTATTCAGGGATATAATAATTTCAGTTGAATATATTTATTAAAAATATTCAATATCTATTAAGTAAATAAATGGATAAATATTATATGAACAAATATTATTTTAATATTCATGGTTCATTATATATTTTTAGTAATTACCAGTTGAGTTAATGAGTCAGTTTTAACTCATAATATATCTTTTATATACTAAAAGTATGTGATAAGAATATCAATGATTTTTTTTGACAAATTTATTTGGTCATAAGATGTTTTTTATATCTTATTTTGTGGGATTTATTTACATAGAGTCCATGGAGTCATTTCTAGTTGTTTAACACCCACTATATAAGAAAGAGAAATCTATTTTCTAAGGTAATGTTTATCCAAGAGAATTTGAGAGATCCTCTCTCCTTCATCCTACATCCTAGATATATATGTTTCCATTCTATGTGTTTGATATCATATTTCCATCACTGATCAATGGAACGATGTTTTGGTGATCGTTAGGAACTTGAAGGGTTCATCTAATGTCTGCACTAGCACCCAGATTTCCACAACAATAATTCCTAGAGAGTCTTGAAGCATGTGTGGATGATTTACAAGGATTCAACCTCATATACATCATGAAATATTCATAATAAATTGTTGATCTTCAAACAAGCATACAATTCATATGTGTGAATGGTTTTTTTTGTGATTAAATTATGTCATTTTAAATCCTTTTCCTTTTATCGGGGCTTCAATAATTGGAGATGACATAGTTGTGTAGATTTGGTAATAAATATTGTTAAATACCTGAACCATCCACATTTGTTTCATTCCCTAGTTAATTCACATACCAAATTAAAGTATATCTCATTATGATATAACATTTACTATTATTTTTCCATGATTGGATCATAGATTCAATTTCTATGTTATGTTGTTCATGTGGTTAATTAAGAATATCATCCATTACAATATATTTTCTGGTTATTTTTACCAGAGGGTATAGAATACAAACTTATTTTTCATTGACCATAGATATTAATAGAACTAGATTTGAAATAAGGGAGGTTCACCTCAGGTCATATGTCACCACAAATCCATTTATGTTTGAGTATGCTGGGATAGGAAATTATAATAATAGTGTCTTGTGTCTTTAGCTTCATATTATCTATTTATTCAGATCCAAGGTGACATAGTCACATTTTCCTATTAATCATCTTTTTCTAATCCATTTTAGGTGGTTATGATTGTGTTGGTGTTCTTTTTTGGTGGATTTTGGGTGAAGGATTGATATTTCATAGGTTTAGTGGGATATTCATGAATTTTCTTACTGTTTTATCATCTGGTTCTTCCCTTTCTGATGTTGTGTTCTTAAAAGTTAGTTCGATCTAGGTCATTTGGATTATCTCAATCCTCTTTATTATGATAATTTGGATTTATAATTTTTATGTTTCCATTATGTTAAGTGGAAAAATTATCCTAATGAAATGAAAATAAATTGAATTTAAATGGTGGGTATCCGGCGATTATATTTTACTTGTTCTTCCATGTTATTTATTTTTTATTTTCTTCTCAATTATTAATTAAGTATGAAAATATATTTTTAAATTTAATATTAATAAAATAAAAAAAAATATTTTTGAATTGGGATAAATAATTTAATGATGAAAATGAATCAAAGATGTAGAAATTTGTAATGAGTTATTTTTTATTATTGTGTTAACTATTAATGGTAATAAGGTACAAACAGATATGGAAATGGGTTGTATTTTCATTCTTTATTATAGAATTTTGTTGTCATATTAGTGTTTTAAACATGGTGGTTTTGGTATAGTTTATTTTTGATAATGGGAGGGGTTCTTTTATGATCCATATTTTTGGTTTTTAATATGGTTGATGAGGTTTAGTGTGGTTTTTGGATGTGGAAATAGTAGAGGTTAGGTTTTGAAACATTGAAATGGAAAGTTAATGATATCAGATTATAATATTTATTTTCTTGGGGTATTTTATACTCTTAGAAATATAAGATCAAACTAAAATAAATGAATCAATTAAATTAAGTGGAATGGGTATGGGTTGTGTTGAATTAATGATGTATTGAATAAATTTAATTAGGTTATTGGATGAAAATATGTGTTAAATGAAATATATAATGATGAAATATAGTAAATGGTTAGTGGGTTATTTGGGAAGAGTAGTAGATGAAATTAATGTGTTTAATGAATAAAATTGGTCAATAGATGGTGAAACTCTAAATGAAAATGTAATATAAATGGATAAAGGTACATGATTTTTTTGGTTGAGTTATTAATTGATGATTTTTGAGTGTTTATAGGTGGAAAAAGTATTTTTAGTTGGATGAAATTGATACTACAATGATGGTTTATGGTAGTATAAATTAGGTATACCCAAGCATAGGATCACGTGTTGTTATTTATATTTATATTTTTATATATATACATTATAGTTTTGTTATTTCTCAAACATCACTACCTTGGTCGATTAATGAAACTAATAAAAATTTGAAGTTTTGGATTTTCATTGTTCCCCTAATATCAAAAATTTGGGTGATATAAATTACTAACTAATTAAAATCTCCAGTTATATCTTGAAATATTAGATTAGTGGTGATGTAGATATATGGAATTGATGTGGTGACATGGTGGTGAATTGATAATGAGCAAGGTGGATTTAGTACGTGGTAAGATGATATGGTTGTGAGTAATTTTTTATGGTTATATTTTGCAACATCCCGGACCTGGGTGCCACGCAACGGGTGCCCCGAGCCCGGTTCGCCACGTGACCTCAAGCGCATTTCCCCAAATGCCAGAGGCTGCCGACTAGCAGTAAGGTCCAAGGTCTGATAGTGGGGAAACTATTCCCTCATTTGTCAAAGTGTAGTGTAGCGGAATACAAAAGAAAACATACAAAAAACAGCGGAAGCAGTAAACCATACACAACTGAAATAAACAATAGTAGTGGATATAACCAACAGTATATAAATGATGATACTACATGTCTCATGTTCTAAGAAAACAGCCAGAACATGTTATACATCAATACAGTACAACAAAAGCAGAGTACAACACACAAAGAAAAACAGATGGCAGCCGCATCGCGATCCTAGGCATGGTCCCATACCCTCCCACTCCTCAGCATCAACAATAATGTACCTTTGTATGGACTCTTTCCCCTATCAACCCCTGTAGAAACGTAATCTGTTTGGACCGAAAATCATTACCCAAACAGGGTGTGAGAAATATATCTCAGTAGGCACCCACCAAAGGCTCGTGCCCAACTGCGTGTAAGCATGCAAAAATAGTGTGTAGTAATAAATGAAATAAAGTAAGCAGTACTCAAAAGTAACTAATCACCAGTTATATTGCCATTTTATTATCCATTTAATCAATTTAAAAATTAGAAATCACCACAGTTCATTTCTAAGAAAACAATCCACGTCCTCAGACAAGAAAAACCTTACCCTCAAGTAAGCAGAACCCAACCCATAGGTAATTTTCCTCAGGCGTAATAGAATTTTTCCCTCAGGCGTACGTATTTTCACCCTCAGACATAGAGTCTATGGCCCTCAGGCACGGAAAAAGATTCCTTCAAGCCGAAATAACTACAGTCATCGGGCTAAACAGTGCAGTGACCACAGGCTAATCATAACAACGCCCTCAGGCTAAAAAGGTAACCGGGCCATTCCCAACATATCAAAATGCAGTAAAAAAGTAATTACTCTCAAGGAGATTCTACAATTACTACATTGATGGAATTCCCTTGGGTATCCTGGCCAAACGGCTAAATAGTGAAACACACCCCCCCGGGGTGGTTCCGGATCCAAGCAACAATCCCAACCAGCATATTATCGTCACAATTTAATCACCTATTCAATTATAAGCATTAAATATACCAATGACCTTAGCCACATGACACCCCATCATGAGTTTGTGGCATAAAAACACACAAAAATGCATGACAGTTGGAAAATAATCACAAAGCCACCTACCTTATATGCAAACGAATGTTATACTCGAACGCCGACTCCAGAAATGCCCAAGAATGGCGTAGATCTGACGAATAACAAAACCCATTCAAACCTAAATAACATATTTTAGGAGAAGAATTGGTAAGAACGGTACCAGGAGAGGAGTGGTCTTACCCATGTGGTTCCAACGAGATCGTCCAAAGCCGAATCGGGTTCCAGACGAACTCCTAGTGGATATTCAAAGGCATGGCCTCCTCCTTTGGATCCAAAAATGGCTCAAATACCTCCTCTACCAAATGAGGACACTACTGCCTATTTTAAGACAAAAAAACAAAGTACACATTGTGTACTTCTGAGTACACTGCATGTACTTCTTTCATTTAACTGTTCCTCTGGCGGAACCGCCACACTGTTCATCCGTTGACATTAGTACACGGCATGTACTCTCGAGTACACGGCGTGCACTGTCGCCCAGCTGGCGGCGACTCCACTGCCTTACTGTTTAGGCCTGCCGACTGACTACATGGAATGTAAGTACCACTACACAGTGTGTAGTCGGTTCCTACACCCCACATTTCCAACATGGCTATACGCCCCATGTACTCATCCCAACATGGACAAATGTACATGGTCTGTGGAAAATTACACTGCATGTAGTTCCAAAATTTTGGATTTTTCCCCATCTTCCATAGTTTCTCAAAAACACTTAAGGAAAAGGAAAAAAGAATAAGCCCGTACCTCAAAAATAAGAACTGGGTTCTTACAAACTTCCCCCCTTATAGCAATTCTTCCCTGAATTGCCCTTCCCAGGGTGGTGAAGATAAAGCTCAAAACAGCTCTGGCCACTGAGCATGTACGCCGGCCTCCCGCTCCCAGGTCTTATCCTGCACTCGGCCATGCTGCCACAGCACCCATATGAGAGGAACTAACCGGCCTCGGAGAACCTTCGTGCTCCTGTCCACGATACGGGTCGGATGCTCCTCAAAGGATGCATCATGATGAAGCTCAGCCTCTTCTGGATGAAAGTTGTGAGACGGGTCTAAATGGTAGTGACACAACTGAGACACATGGAAGACGTCGTGCAAGGCCTGGTACCGCTGCGGTAACCGCAACCGATAGGCAACAAGCCCGACTCTCTCCAAAATCTCGAATGGTCCCACATACCTCAGTGAAAGTTTACCTTGTCTCCTGATCCGTTTATGTCCCAGCTTCGGTGAAACACACAGGAAAACCTAATCCCTGACCACGAACTCCAAAGGTGGTCTACGGCGATTAGCATAAGACTTCTGATCAGACTATGTGGTAGCCATCTGCTTCTGAATCAGCTGGACCTGCTCAGATGTCGCCTGTACGAGTTGTGGCCCTAGTAAAGCTGCCTCACCAGACTCTAAATAGAACAAATGTGATCGGAATGGCCTACCATATAAATCCTTGTATGGTTCCATCTCAATAGTTTCCTAAAACTATTGTTATAGGAAAACTCTACTAAGGGTATATGCTTCTCCCAAGAGCCCCCAAAGTCTAGGATGCATGCGCGCAGCATGTCCTCTAGAACCTGTATCGTCCGCTCTGACTGGCCATCTGTCTGAGGGTGGTATGTTGTGCTCAGTGGCACCTCTGTACCCAGCGACCTCTGAAAACTCTTCCAGAAACGAGACATAAATTGGGCATCCCTATCTGAAACAATAGAACATGGGACCCCATGAAGACGTACGATCTCTCGGATGTACAGCCTTTCGAGCTCGTCGACACCGAAACTCTCCTTGATTGGAAAAAAGTGATATACCTTCGTGAGTCTATCCACAAAAACCTAGACGGCGTCATTGCCTCGAGGTGACCTCGGCAATCCCTTCACGAAATCCATCACGACATCATCCCATTTCCACTCGGGAATGGGTAACTGCTGTAACAGCCCAGCTGGCCTCTGGTTCTCTTCCTTCACCTGCTGACAGGTGGAACACCTCATAACAAAACCATCTATCTCTCTCTTCATACCTGGCCACCAGTACTGACGTCTCAAGTCATGGTACATCTTGGTAACCCAAGGATGAACTGCCCAAGCTGAAGCATGAAACACCCACATCAACTCCTCGCGTATATCCCCTAGTACCCATACTCGTCCATCGAAACGCAGAACCTCATCATCGCCTATCGTCCAACTGGGAGGAGGGTCCTCACTTTCCACCAACTCACATAGAACTAGGCCTTCTGAAACTGATAGCTGCCTCATCCTCACTCTGTCCAGGAGGGTAGAAGTCACAGCTAACGAGGAAAGATAAGCCTGCCCCTGACTGTCGTGCACCTCTAGATGCATCTCAGAGAACAAAGCCATGAGCTCCCACTCACCACTGGCCTCCTGCACAGCCTGTATCTGAGTCATCCTGCTCAGTGCATCAGCTACTGCATTACCATTACTAGGTGTATAGGCAAGGTCGAAATTGAAGGATTGGAGGTACTCGACCCACCTTCTCTGCCTCAGATTCAGGTCACGCTGAGTAAAGATATACCTGAGGCTTTTGTGGTTGGTGAAAACCACAAAATGCTCTCCCAATGGATAGTGTCTCCAATAGATCAACGCATGAACAACTGTAGCAAACTCGATATCATGCGTCGGGTAATTCCTCTCACGTGGCCTCAACTGCTGAGACCCGTACACAACAACTCGTTCGCCCTACATTAAAACGGCTCCCAGCCCAATCCCTGATGTGTCACAGTAAACTATATAGCTCTTACCCTGCTCTGTGAGTATCAGGATCAGTGTTGATGTCAACCTTCGCTTCAGGTTCTGAAAATATGTCTCGAAAGATTCTGACCAAACGAACTTCACACCCTTCTTAGTCAGACCCGTGAACTGTGCTACTAAGCCGGAGAAGTCATGTATGAAGCGTATGTAGTAACTAGCTGGCCCTAAGAAACTCCGTATCTCAAACACATTCTTAGGATGCTCCCAGGAAACTACTGCTCTCACCTTCTCTAGGTCTTCTTCAACTCCTGCATCTAAGATAATGTGACCCAGGAAGTGAATCTGGTCCATCCAAAAGTGGAACTTTGAGAGCTTAGCATATAGCTGATGCTCTCTCAGTGGACTCAATACGATCTCAAGGTGGGTGGCATGGTCGTGTCAAGTGTGACAGTACACCAAGATGTTGTCCATGGATACTACCACAAAAGAATCAAGATACGGATGGAACACACGATTCATCAGAGACATGAAAAATGCTGGCACATTCGTGAGTCTGGACGGCATAACCGTATACTCATATAGACCATACCTGCTCCGAAAAGATGTAAGCGGTATATCTGATGGTCTCACGCGCAGCTGATGATACCTGGATCTCAAGTCAATCTTTGAGAACACTCTTGCTCTATGAATCTAATCAAACAGATCATCTATCCTCGGCAAGGGATATTAGTTTTTAACCGTTAACTGGTTCAGCTTCCGATAATCCACGTAAAGTCTAATGTCACCTTCCGCCTTTTTCGCAAAAAGGACCGGTGAACCCCAAGGAGAAGTACTGGGTCGGATAAATACCTTTTCCTATAACTTCTCTAACTGCCTCTTGAGCTCCTACAACTCAGGCGTGGCCATCCTATAAGGAGTAATGGACACAAGTGCTACCCCTGGAACAAGCTCGATAGAGAATTCCACCTCAGGAACCAGAGGTAGACCTGGAAAGTTATCGTGGAAGACATCCCTAAAACAATCAAAAACTGGAGAGAAATCTGTCTGAAAAGTCCCCTGATCATCCAGATATAAACTCGCTATCTGGGTTGTGACTCCACATCACCCATGATGCTCTGGTCCAGCTCGACTCGCCTGAACATCCCGTTCTCCCTTGTATAGAAACTCCCTTCCCTCTGGTGACGTGAAATGCACCCTGCGACGATATCATTATACAAAGGCTCTAAAGGGAACCAACCAGTCCATACTGAGAATGACGTCATAGTTCGTCATCTCCAAGTCATATAGGCCCTAAAAGAAGTAAAACCCACCAACCTCAAGGGGGAACTCCTTGCACTGACACACACCAGTCATTATAGTCCCCAACGGAGTTTCTATCGTCATGATATCGGAAGAAGTAGAAACACATAGCCCTAGGCTCTCCACAATGGGTAAATATATGAAACTATGCATAGCACCCATATCAAAAAGTACTAAAGGCAAGAGAGAAGCTACTAGAATTGTACCTATGACTGTAGAAGGTCTGAGATCCGGCTCCTGCTAGTTCTGTTGCACTACATATGCTGGCCCAGTGTTGCGGCCCTCCGACACAGCCTGGCTACCCTGAGCTATCCCGCCCTGCTGCCTCTGAGATCCTGGTGTCTGGCTACCACGACCACGACCACTATCTCGGCCTGTACACCCTGACGTATTCCAGTTCCCAGACTGGTAAGAAGCCACTGGTCCTGCTCCCGTACACGGAGTCTGCACAGAACCCCTCTCACTAGCCAATGGTGGAAACAACCTACAAAAGCGCTGCAGATGGCCTATCTTGCCGTACACTCGGCACTCCATTGGGTCTCGTGGACACTGTGGTTTCTTGTACTCCTCTCTACCACACTGGTAGCACCTGACACGTTCACTTGAAGAAGCTTCCTGGCTGGTACTACCACCTTCAGAGAATTCCATCTATCTCTTCCTCTTTCCAGTAGAAATAGTACCAGTAACTGGTGCTGAACCACCCTGGCTCAGACCACTAGATTCCCACAGGTTCCTCTCTATAATCAGTGCATGATTCACAATCGCGTGTACAGTAGGCAACCTGAAAAAATTTACCATCACTTGGATGTCATACCGAAGACCATCCTCAATACTTCGGGCTCTCAACATCTCGTCACCAACTACCACAGGTGAAAAACGTTGATGCTCCATAAAACGAGAAGAATAGTCCATCACCGACATGGCTCCCTGCTGCAGATTCATGAACCCTCGATCTCTATCTCCCCTTAGAGTCTCGGGAAAGAAGATGTCATTGAAGACTACTTGAAAATCTTCCCACGCCATGTCCCTGTGACGCTCTGTCTCGGTGGTAACATTCCACCACCTCTTGTACGAATCACGCAACATGTAAGTCACGAGCTTGACCCTCCACCCTGGAGGTGTCTCAAGATGCTCGAAAATTGTCTGCATCGATCCTAGCCAAGACTCCACAGCCTGTGGTCTTCCATCCCCTGAAAACATAGGTGGATGCTGCTGCTGAAAGATATGTGTCACCTCAGCCATAGATGTGGCAACCTGCGGTGCTCCCTGAAAGGTCTGCATGAATCGCAATAAGCCTTCACGGAACTGCGCCTCTACGCCTTTATCCAGTATAACAGCTAGTTCCACATCTGGCTCTGCTGGAGGATCCACTGGTAGCCCATGTCCCACCATCTCCGGAGTATAATTGTCGCCGCACTCCTGGACAACAAGTCACGGTCATCTAGGTAGCATGACACTACAAGGTCAAAAGCATGCCTCAGATTCAAGATTATTAAGACTGAAATAAAGGAACCACAAAGGAACAAGAGTAAGAAGGCATTTCAAAATTTTCAAAACAAGACTACATGGCATGTACAATGACTACACGCCGTGTACTTGACTTCCCTTCCCCTGCTCGGGTCCTTCTACACTGCTAAGCCACACGGCTTTCGTCGAAAAAAACTACATGGCGTGTATAATATCTACATGGAGTGTACGGTGTTATTTTTTCCAACTGCTCGTGTCATCTGTGACATGGAAGACTACTTGGCTTGACACTACATGGCGTGTTACACCCGCACACAGCGTGTACACCATCCTGTTTCCCAGCCACACGGTTAACTCCACATGGTCTGTCCTCAGACCAGACTACACGGCGTGTCCCACAGGTACACGACGTGTTCAGCGAGAGGTGACACCAGCCCGTGTTGTTAGTTACACGGCCGAGTCCCCAGGTCACACTATACGGCGTGTCTATAATTGAAACAGTGTGTTCGGTCAAGGAGTTCACCGACCCATGTTGTTAGTTACACAGCCGGACTCCGGGTCAACACTACAAAGCGTGTACAAAAGCTACACGGCGTGTTTTACCCAAGCCATTCCCTACCACATGTCGCCACCCACACGGTTTGTGACACGGGAAGAGACTACACGGCGTGTACTCAGGGTACACGACATGTACTCAAAAAGTTCATTTTTCTTCCCGAACAGAAGAACACACACAGCATGTATGTGTTCTTACACGGCATGTCTTCTGGGTTTTCCATATAGTAATCCTAAGAAACTTCCCCGGAACCCAGAAGATACTAAAAACCAACACTTATGTGTCAAATTCAGATCCGTGAGGGACCATACTCCTAACAAATCAAATTTTTACATCTTATCTGTGTTATAACCAATAAACAGTCAATGATCCACCCAATTCCAGTCATTGAGGGCCTATACTCCCCCAAAAACCGAAGTTTGGCGTTCATTCTATAAACAGGCTCACATAAAATTACCCTATCACAAAGCAGGTATTTTATCAGAGTGGCTATCACAACAGCATGCTTTTCAAGCACAACAACTATCACAACAACATGCGAATTTGTAATGCACCTACATGGCATGGAAACTATGCATGGCATGTGATATCTAGCATGTGCCTATATGATGCATGAGATGGCATACCCTCATCTCATTAGGTTGCAACTAAATAGAACCCACATTTAAAAGATAAACAGCACAATCTCATGTGGGTCACCCAACGGTGAAAACATACCAACCGTAAAATTGAAAAATCAAAAGAATGAAAAATATGAGGTAGATTGGATTTTCCCTGTACATGGGTTATCTATGCTCAGTCACAACTTTTTACCAACTACCATTCCATCCTATACTTGACTACGACTCTAAATAGGAAGTCAAAGAAAAGAAACCCTCCGATATCACATTGTAACGTCCTGGACCAAGGTTCCACGCAACGGGTGCCCCGAGCACGGTTCTCCACGTGACCTCAAGTGCATTTCCCCAAACGCCAGAGGCTGAAGACTAGTAGCGAGGGCCCAGGTCTGATAGTGGGAAAACTATGCCTTCATTTGTCAAAGTGTAGCACAGAAGAATACAAAATAAAACATACAACAAACATCAGAAGAAGTAAACCATACACAACTGAAATAAACAACAGTAGTGCATATAACCAACAGTGTATAAAGGATGATGCTACATGTCTCATGTTCTATGAAAATAGACAGAACATGTTATACATCAATACAGTACAACAAAAGCAGAGTACAACAAACAAAGAAAAACAGCTGGCAGCAGCATCGTGAGCCTAGGCTCGGTCAAATGCCCTCCTACTCTTCATCAGCAATAGTCAAGTACCTATGTAGGGAATCTTTCCCATATCCACACCTATAGAAACATAATCTGTTTGGGATGAAAAGTATGACCCAAAAAGGTGTGAGAAATATATCTTAGTAGGCACCCACCAAAGGCTCGTGCCCAACTGCGTGTAAGAATACAACAATAGTGTGTAGTAATAAATGCAATAAAGTAAGCAGTACTCAAAAGTAACTAATCACCAGTTATATTTCCATTTTATTATCCATTTAATCCATTTAAAAATTAGAAATCACCACAGTGCATTTATATGTAAACAATCTAGGTCCGCAGACAAGAAAAACCTTACCCTCAAGTAAGCAGAACCCATCCCGCAGGTAATTTCCCTCAGGCATAACATAATTTTTCCCTCAGGCATAGGTAGTGTCACCCTCAGGCAAATATTCTATGGACCTCAGGCACAGAAGAAGTTTCACTTAGGCCGAAATAACTATAGCCCTCTGGCTAAACAGTGTAGTGGCCACAGGCTAATCACAGCAATGCCCTCAGGCTAAAAGGTAAACAGGCCATGCCCAACATATCAAAATGTAGTAAACAATCAATTCCTCTCAAGGAGATTCTACAATTACTACATTGAAGGAATGCCCTCGGGTATCCTGGCCAAACAGCTAAACAGTGAAACACACCCCTCGGGGTGGTTCCGGATCCAAGCAACGATCCCAAACAGCATATTATCATCAAAATTTAATCACCTATGAAATTCGTGGCATTAAATATAGAAACGACCTCATCCACACGACACACCGTCATGGGTTCGAGGCACAAAAACGCACAAAAATGCACAAAAATGTACAACAGTTGGAAAATAAACACAAAGACACCTACCTTATACGCCAACGAACATTATAGTCGAACACTAACTCCAAAAACACCTAAGAATCGAATAGATCTGATGAAGAACAAAACCCATTCAAATGTAAATAACTTACGTTAGGATAAGAATAGGTAAGAACAGTACCAGGAGAGGAGATGGCTTACCCGTGTGGTTTCAACGAGATCGTCTGAAGCCGAATCAGATTCGAGATGAACTCCTAGCGGATCTTCAAAGGTCCAGCCTCCTCCTTTGGCTCCAAAAATGGCTCAAACGCCTCCTCTGTCAAATGAGGAGGCTACTGCCTATTTGAAGCCAAAAAACAAAGTACACGACGTGTACTTCTGAGTACACGGCATGTACTTCTTTCATTTAACTGTTCCTCTGGCGGAACTACCACATTATTCATTTGTCGACATGAGTACACGACATGTACACTAGAGTACACGGCGTGTACTGTCGCCTAGCTGGCGGTGACTCTACCGCCTTATTGTGTAAGCCTGCCGATTGACTACACAGCGTGTAAGTACCACTACATGGCGTGTAGTCAGTTCCTACACCCCACGTTTCTGACATGTCTACACGCCCTATGTACTCATCCCAACACGGCCAAAAGTACATGGTGTGTGGAAAAGTACACGGTGTGTAGTTCCAAAATTTAGGATTTCCCCCATTTTCCATATTTTCTCAAAAACACTTTAGGAAAAGGAAAACGAAGAAGCCCGTACCTCAAAAATAAAAAACTGGGTTCTTACATATTTGGTGTTTATGCTTGTGGATATAATATGGTATGGGTATGGGGTGTGTGGATGTGGAATAGATGGGGGAAATAGGATGTGTACCATTGGGTTGTGAGGGAAACTAGATTAGTGGTGAAGTTTTTTGTGGGTTCTTTCTCAATATATTTTTCAGATTATTATTTTTTTGTACATAAATTTGTATTTTGTGCATGATCCCTCGTTAGGATGGTTTGTAGTTAACAGTGGGATGGGTAATGAGTCAATTTCATTGTTTATATATTGAAACTTTAGTATACTTCATCCACATTTTCGAGAGTGTTTATAGGGAGGAACTTATTAAGTATACATAAATTTTCATCCATATATTTTATATACTATTATTTTATAAATTTATAGAATGGAGTTGGGGATAGGACTGGACATTGATGTAGTGATCATAGTGGGAGTTAGAGTTACTTCTATAGAAGTTAACATTGGAAGTTTTACTAGATAATTTACTTATATATGAGTGTATATTAATTATATTGGGAATATGGGTTTGTTTATTTTAATGATTTATTTTATATTGATTATTATTCTATGTTAATTGTGGTTATAGAGGTAATATCTCCCATTATATATGTTTTATACCCTTAAAGTGAGTCACCATCCCATGGAAAATTTGAGGTGACATTCTAGGGTCACTGATAATTTTACTACATTTTGAGAAGGGATTCTAATTAGGATGGGTCTGAAAAGAGTCATATCAATTAATTTGTTGATATATTGGATATATGATGGATTTATTCACTACCATGGACTGTATTAATTTATTAAATAAATGGAATCATACAATCTTATCTTTAGAGGTTCATAAGGGTGAATGGTTAAGATGCATACATGACCCTTGTGATCGGAATCTATTTCCTCAGGCTTATTGGAAAAACTACAATTATACTGATTTTAGGAAAAATAAAATTTTATGATACATGTTTCATAATTTTTTACACATATGTTAGAATAGAGGAATTTATTTAACAAGGTAAAATGAATTAAACTATAAGACCACTAAATTAGTTCTGAAATTCAATAATCTTGGTTTCTAAGTTTTTTCATTTTCAGTTAAATATTGTAGTCATTGTACTCATTTTTTAGGTCATAGGTGTTTAGTAAGAAACTCTAGTTGATCATAGTGGGGTTGATCATGACGAGAGGGGGGGTCTTGGATGCGTTTTGTGAGTTCCAACATCAAATTTTGTAGATGTACGAATTGAAGGTGTATGTACAACATATGGAAAGGCAGATAGAGTTGCATGAGATTTATTTTAGTTTGACTCATATGAGTAAGGATCAATGTATTACATTGATTTTTATAAAATTGATGGATTGGAATTGAAAGTGGTGGATTTTGTTTTATAGTGATTGAGATGAGTCATAAGTGTCATTAGATAATTTTTGGATCTTGTTCTGAGTTCAGTTCTTATAGTAAATGATATTGTGGGCATAGGGTCAATATTTTCTCACTCCATGAAAGGGGATATTGAGTATAATAGATATTAGACTATGGTTCATGAAACTATTCCATTATTCTCCAAATGTTATCCAAAATTATTTGTCACTGGTATGTAATTTTGCAGAGGCTTTGTGTCTAGGGATATGATATTACATCAACAATTTCAGTACGAGAAAATATAGGGAATTTTTTTAAAAAATTAGGTTATAGATAATAAATAAGTTCATATAGGTTCTTCAAATTAGTTAATTCATTAAAACTTTCTAATAGATAGTGCAGTTGGTGGATGTTCTCATTTACTTGGTCAGTCAATGTATTAGTGTGTGATAAGTAACTCATATTATTATTACTATCATTAATTTAAATATGAAACTTCTTAGGATTCCACTATGAGATATGGTATAATTTTATTTTTTTATATTGGGTATTTATATAAATATTTAAATTTTCTATCCATTCTTAACAATTTTCATTGACTTGTGGTCAGTTAAAAATGAGTCACAAGCAGTAGTTTCCTTTCAGGACTTATAAAAAATTATATGTTCCTAAAGATCGTATTACACTAAAGTTTGACATAGTAGAAAGAGTAAAACCCTAATATATTCCTTATCCCTTTATATCTAGTGTTGATCATGGATGTGGTGGTGTATTTAATCAAATATGGAATGGTACAAAAGCGAGGCACAGTCAGTTACATGTGAAAGAGTTACTGTGCTAAGAGGGATAGTCATCCTTGGAGGTACCATTTGTATTTATTATACCATATTATATACTATAATTGATTTGGGGTCTTCACCATTGGGTTTTCACTAAAATTACTATAATAATTAGGACTAAATATGGATAAACTTTTTGTTCCCTTCATGATGACTATACCCATTAGAGATTAGTCTAGTTTGTTTTATAGTGTGCCAAGGATGTGAGATAACTATGGGTTATAAATAGTCAGTAAGAGAGTTTTTTATTTAATATAAAATCATAATATTTCAAAATTAGTATGGATTGTGTCAAACCCAACAATCCCTTTTGAGGATATGAAATTTCATATCAATTTATATTTCTATTTTGGTGGACAGTTCCTTTTGAGAACAATTATTTTAATCAGTAATCAAAAAGTTTGAGAATCTTGAGATAAGTTATTACGATATTGTTTAGATATTGTAGGGTCCTCTAGTGGATGGGTGAGTCTCGTGAACTTTAGGTTTAGTGTTGTATGTTTTTTGTGGATTATTTTTAGGTTTCATGGTTTGGTGTGCATGGTTTTAGACAAATAGTGTGTTACCATAATCCTGAAGAGGTTTTCAATTTTATTTTTAATATCTATGGATGATGTAAATTATTATAACATGGTTTAGTGAAAATCACGATTATTTCCCTATTTATCCCTGTAAGGTCGAATATACATAAGTCATGGATCAATGTTGGCCCATGGTTATAGAAACCCCATCTAAAATGTTTCAAAATGAGGTAGTGTTGAATTATATAGTTGTCACATGGTTTGGTAAACTATAATTCCAAATAGTGTGAGAGGGGTGACCTTGGATATTTCCTACATAAATATTTGTGTATGGTTTCAAAACCCATGATGCTCATTAAAAGTGGTATGGTATCCTCTGATTCATTTAACCCTTTCCCCCTTATTCCTTCACCCTATTACACACACAATCTAGTAAGCCCCTTGTCTTCCCCCTTTATTATAACTTCATTTTTTATTATATAGGGTGTGAAAATTCACTATTTAAGGAAAAAATCATCCTCTATTGGTCTTCAATCAATGTTTTACTTGGATAATTTATATTTCTTTACTCCGGTTTAGGGATTTAGTTTTTATTCCATCAGAGCATTGTAGAATTAGTCATCTTTGAAGGGTATTTTTGCATCCTTTGAGATGTTATCCTGAGGAGGTATCAGAACACCACCACATATCAATTTTTGTTAAGTTAAGTTTCTAAATTGAAATTGATAAATTAAGTACAATTTTATTATAAATAATTAATTTGGATACTTTGTCTGGAGTGAGCACCTAGAGAAATTTTTGCATTGGTCATTGTACTTAGACGGGTATCAAGTTGTGGTCAAGTATTGATTAAAGGGAAATAGATTGTAATTGAGGATATTGGTCACTTATTCATACCCCTAGGTATTAAGTATTTTTTATCCATGTGTATGATATTTCATGTCACACCACTATGGGTGGTAGACATTTTTATTAAATAATTTTTTTAATTCAAATAAAATACTTAGAATTGGACAAAGTGCCTTTGAACCTATTAGACCTTCTGTACTGGTTGGTTTACCTCAGTAATAGATGGTCTATGTTTGAATTTTATATGTGTTACCTATGATATATAGACCCCATTTTGTTTTTTAATTGTTTTACACATGCATAGTGTTCCTTTTTATTGGTTCCTTGTTTCCCTCTAAATAGTTGAATGAGACGGGATGGGAATGAGTGGCCCTAGTATGCCTTAGATACATTTTTTATCTTTCATATTTAATGTGATAGTTTATAGAGAATGGGATGAGTGTTTCAACCCCCAATAAATGAGATCTTCAGGTTGGTGTGCCTTGAGTTATAGTTTGGATAGCTTGGGTGTAAGAACCGGACTAGGATATTTTGGAATGAGAATGGTCTAGAGGTAATATCCCTTGTGTGACCTAATTACAAGACAAATGATCCAATTATATGATTTTGATGATGTTTAGGGATTTTATTCCCTATAACATATGGTTTTTGACCTACGAAATGTATCTGAGATAGGATGAACCTATTAGGGTGTCCTAGTTCTTAGGAGGCTAAAGGGACCATGGTAGGTACCACAGTGTCATGATGACCCAAGTGAGAGAGTGCATCTAAAAATTTATAGTGATGAATGTGGGAGTCACCATAGATGATAAATGAACGATTTGAGCCTATTATGGCTATAATGATGGATGTTCATCTAGCAATGTGGCCAACCTCATGATTTGGATCAATTCAAGTTGGATATTATCGTAGTTGAGAAGATTTGTGTAGGTCGTAATGACATCTGGGAAAAGTGATTTGGGGTACCAATTATATGCTCATAGGAGTTGGATGATGCATATGGGTGTTTTTTGGGATACCATGGATTTGAATATTTGATACCATGATTTAGGTTTCCTTCGATTTGATCCGTAGAATCTATATGATGTATAGTTAGTGAATACTTGTTACACATATGATTACATGATTTTTAAAATCAATATCCATTAATACAAAACAAGGATTAAAAATTCCAAGTTACACTAGAATACTAGGTTCATAACACATTTAAATAAAGCTAAACATTGAATCATTATTATATTCAGCATAATGATCTCCTAAACCTATTTTATCCTCTAAAACTACATAGGATAACATGTGGATTACATAAAATAAGGGGTGTGAAAATATCACAATAATGGAATAAACATGATAATGAATCATAACATGTGATTCAGTGGCATAACATGATATCATAAAAGATAAAACATGTGATTAATAAAGTGTGAGAATAATGTAAATAACATTGTATCATATTATCAATTATGGATAAGAAATGTTGAGGAATCATAAAACATGAAATACAAATAATTCTTGGATAACCTTCGAGGTGACATCACACAGTTAACAGGGTCCCATAATGGATTAGGTTCCCTACCTAATCTCATAGATGACATCTCACGAGACTAATACATTACCAAATTCATTAGAGGTATATATAATTATGATTCCAAACATCACATTCATACCACGTATATGCATATGAGTTCCACGTATGGAAATAAATCATAATTTATAAAAATAATAATTACCCATGTAAAGAAAATTGGTTGCATAATATTGCTACATAACATAATAAAAAGTGATTTGTTTAAGAAGGAATTTTACAAATGATCTTAACGCATGTATTATCCAATTAAAGGAAGGGAGATAAAGCTAGATATATATATATAAGACACACATATAAATAATATATTAGTATTCAACTAAATTAAGAAGATTTATTAATTGATTTATAGAGTGTTTGTAACCAAAAGAAAAGGGTGGTTTAGAGAGAACCCTTACCTTGATCCAAACTTATCACATAATCATTTAGCTTCATTTTGAATATTTTGGTTCTATTTGGATCATATGTCCAAAATCACTTTGGTAAGTTGACTAAGTACAAAGAAAATTATATTTTATTAGATACAGAATATTTATAATGAAATAATTATTATTTTTATACATAAATTATACTTTTAAAACCAATAATGAAATACTATTATGAAAATGGAATTACGTCACAATCATGGAGACGGTAGGTCATACATAGGCCTATGTAACGTTTTCAATTTTCAAACATTAGGATAGAAAGAAGATAAGTTTTATTTTATCTTTAAATAATTACAATACTATAATAAATATAAAATTATTTCTTCAAATACAATTAAATATAACATCTGTGTTATTCGGTAATAAAAAATAATCACATCACTTCATTAAGGTGGTAATCCACATGTACACATGAATAACGTTATAATTTTTCAATGGATGGTAAGGTAAGATGGTATAAGATATATTAAAAATATATAATGATTAATATTTCATTCATATAATATATAAATATTTAATAAATCATTATACATATCTATGGGATGCGATTATGGAAAACGAATTACATCATTTCACAAGGTGGTAGTCTGTTGTACACATAAATAATGGTTGTGTTTCACATATTATGAAATATTAGTTGGATGTATGTTATTATATTAAAAAAATAACATATAATTATATGGGAGATATTGGTGTTATTATATCATAATTTTTTAATATTATTTTAAGGATATGGAGGAAGAAAAAAATTAAATATCTTGTTTATGAATGATCCATCTTCATTGGACAACCTCTTTTATTTTTCACCAAAATCCTTCATTAGAGGGTTTTATATTAAATAGATGAATTATAAAACATAGGGAGGGATTATAATAAGGTATTTTTTTATTTAGGTATAATAAAAAATTATTTAGAAGTGTGGAGTCGAGAGGAAAGGGGTGTGCTTTTAAAATTAAGAGATAGGACACATATGGAAATAAAAATATATGCCCAAATTTTACACAATTAAACAAGTTAAAAAAGGATAATTATTGATATTAGGTTTGATAAGGTCAAAAGATTTCTATAAATTGGAATGTGGAGATATTTCAGTCCATTTTAACACTTATCTATTTATTTTAACCCCATGTTAAACACATGTTAACCTCAATCCTAATAATTAAATTTTTATTATTTTTACTATTAATTATAAAAAAATATAAGTTTTTCTTAATTGATAAAATTAATTAAAATAATTAGAAATATTTAATCCATTTTTTAAAATTCAAGTAATATAAGTGGTACAATTTTATTTAAAATTAAACATGTGTAGGTGATGAAAAATGATTTTCCAAAAGAACATATTCTTAATTATAAAACGTTTTTATATAAAATTTAAAGAGAAAATTAAATTAAGTGAAATAAATTGGATTCATAATAATATAATTGAAATAATTTTACTTTTAAATATATCATAACAAATTTATCTTGTCAATTCATTAAATTAAAGAACATGTTTCTTAATAAAAATCACTATTTCTCACTACTCATTGAAAAAACAAATTTTTCAATAATTTCGTAAAAAATAAGATAATTTTAATATTTTGACTTAAATAATTTCATTTTATAAAACTCGCTATCTAATAATGGAAAAAATAATTATATTATTTTCTCAAAAAAATAGTAAAAAACATTGCTGAAGAAAATGTATTTTTAATGACTAAAATGACTACTAAAAATTGAGTGATTAGTTAATAATAAGTTATCGATACAATTATATTATTTTTTTACCTTTATATATATATCACACTATATTTAATATTTTCCATACCCACCCATTTTTTGGATTTGTTATAATGCTCAAATTTAAATAATAATGGCTTGTTTGGTCTCTGTTTTGTATGTCATATATGCCATCAAAAATAGTTTTCTCTTTAAAAAAACATATGTTGTTGAATTCATCCACATTATGTAATTTCGCATGAAATATTATATATTATATACTAAGGTAAAAAAAATTAGGGTACTTATGCTTCATCACCTCTTCTTGTTCCCATGTTTCTTCTTCAAACATTTAGTTTCATCATAGCACTCTAACTAGCTGAGATTTCTTGTTTTGTAAAACTTTGACTCTAAAATCTATGATCTTCACTTATTACTCCTCGTATGGAAGGTATTTATCTAATTTTATACCTTTGGATTCATTTCATTTGATGATTCTCATATGTACTCCCTCAAGAGGAATACACGGAACACATCATCTCCTTCTGATTGGTTAGGTGGGTATAAAAGTAGATATTCCATTATTATGACACGTTCAAGGATATAAAATGAGTTAATTTATCTAATACTAAGTTTTACATTCTTAAAAAACCTCATGAATTTATTCCATGGTGATATATGTATAAATGCATCCACTCAAACCACAAACTTCATCTCTCAATGAAAATTTTCTACATATCATTTCTACCAATATTATATTAATTTCATGAGGTAATGAATGGTTTTAACCTTTTTTATCCAATATTATACAAGATTAGGTCCCATTTGCATCCTCTCTCCCATTTTATCTCAGCATGTTGGATTCTCACACCACTTCCCATATATATTCTCATAAGGTTCCAATTGAATTCTATAATTGAAGTTGTTTATATATAAGAAATATACTTGGACAAGGTGTTGATCCAAACATCCTTGTAAATACATTAAACAATATCTAAAAATATCCTATAGAGTTTAAATTTTTTTCTACAAATGATAATTAATCTAATGGTGATAAGCAGTAAAGAAACATAGCATTGAATCCATTGCTCATTAAATTCTTCTCCAAAACCTCTATGTGATCCTGATATCTCAATCTGATAAAATAGAGAGTTCCAGTCTATGAAATATTACCACTTACCTTATTTATATATTAATTATTTTATCAATAGATTAATCATACATGATATCAATAAACGTTTTCTAGATTTTAAGGTGATAAACTACCACAAATATGGAAATATTTCATTTAGGTTTCAGAGGGATTCCAATAACAAAATCAATGATATTGTTCTCCCATTTCCCAACTGGTATGTGAAATTAATAAAACATAGCCTTAGGATTTTTTTTATCAACCTTGAATTTTGACATACCAAGCATAGAGATAAAAATTCCATGATATCCCTCTTCATGTTATCCCACCAGATGTTTTTCTTTAGATATATATACATCTTAGTTCTTCCAAGATAAAAATCTATGTATTATATATGTGCATCATCCACAATATCTCTCTTAATTCTGGTAATCATTGGATAAATATCCAAGTTCTAATCCTTTCAAATCTATCTTCTTCAAAGTTAATCTCTGTAATATTCTCTTCCTTTTTATGTAGCACATCATAAGCTTTTTGGGACTCCTTGATCCACTCAAGAAATAATGGATAACTTGTTATTAGACAAAGGTACATTGGATATCATATTTTTATTTCCATATCCATCCTTATCAAGTCCAATAATATTGGATGCCATTAAAATTCCAGCATGGATATGGTTATAGTATTTTTTCTTCTCAGATCATCTGCTGCTTTTTTTGCTTTCACCAGATGGTAATTAATTGGAAAATAAAAAACATTGATCTTTTTTACCCACCTTTGTTAAAGTATATGGAGATCCTTTTATATAGACAAAAACATGAGGCATATACATTATGTATATATATCTCACCTCTCCACATAGAGATAATGTATCCAATTCATTAATGTAATGATCATTGTATCCAATTTTAGATCATTTTTTGAGTAGTTATTCTCGTGGATACTAAATTGGTGTGATGAATGGGATATCAATTTGTCACCTTGAATTAGTCCACAACCCAATACCTTTTTGTACACATTGATATATATCACAAATACTTCCCCACAAGTGGGTAATGTGGGAACATGTGTAGTGATTAGCCTTTTATTTAACTCTTTAATGCTCTATTTTCATTCTTCTTTCCATAGAATCTTTTCCCCTTCCAAGTTAACTTGGTTAGTGTTCTTGAAATTTGTGATACATTTCTCAAAAAATTGATGATATTATCCTACAAATATAAGGGAACTATATATTTCTTTCATAGAGGTTTTTATGGGTTATCTTTCTATTTACTCTATTTTAAATAATCCACACATATCCATATTATATTTATAAAATTCTGTAGGAATGTTACTTTAGACCTCTAGAAGTCACATTTACTGTAAATTATATACAGTTTTTATTTCCCATTGTTCATTACCACTGTATTCAAATGATCCTCATGTTCCTCTTTTATTTTGTAGCATAGAACAATATTTTATATAAATACTATGACAATATTTTTATGGTAATCCCAAAATACGCTATTCATAATTTCCATAATGATTTTTTGATCATTAGTTAGTCCAAATGGAATCAATATGAACTTGTAGTGTTATTACATTGTACAAAGTGTAGTCTTTGGGTTATACTATTCTTTCACTCTTACAAGGTAATACCATGACTGAAGATCCACCTTAGTGAAATTCTAGGATCTATATTGTTGATTATACAAGTCATTAATCTATAGAAAAGGATAATTTTTCTTTATTTCCATCATATTAAACTCGTGATAATAAATGAAGAGACACATTGACCCATCATTTTTTTAACGAAGAGGATCTGTTCACTCCACAGTAAAGAACATGGGTGTCTAAACCAATTACCAATATTTCTTATAGTTTCTTCTTTAGATCCTAAATTTCAATAACATCTATTCTATATGGAATCTTGGATATTAGGAAATATACATGTATTAGATCGATTGAGATTTCAAAATCTCATCTGTGAGGAAGACGAGGTCAGTCTTCGAGGAACATGTCGATGTATTTTTCATAATGAGAATCTTTTCAAGGATGGTATTTTCTTTAGTATCAATAATTTTATTTAGATACACTTTCCCATTAGTCAGTAATATCCATACTTTACATGATGATACCAAAGGATATTTATCATCCTCTATTACCGTATATAGAATTAGAAGACAATTCATGATACATAGGGTGATTTTCTTCCCCAGATAATTTATATTTTCTCTATATAAGGAAATACAATCCATGCCTAGAATAAAAATAATTCCACCAAAGATTGGATCTCATTGTTTTCTAGGAAGTTCATCCAAACAATATTTACATGGGAGGACTTATATTATAAGGATGAAATAATCAAACCATTTTTCATCTTCATCGATAACTACAATTCTAAGTGTTGAGGTTGTATTTCAATAGTTCTTCTAAACATTAATGATATGAAAATTTTCAAGATCCATAATCAAAAATTTAATTCTATATTCTTGATTGAATAGGTAGAGTACCTTTCATCACTTCATTATCGTGATCCATATTTGAAATTATCATAGAATAAGATCAAACTTACTCACTAGTATTTGGAGGTTAATTTCATTTACTTTCATCGAAAACCCTTCATTTAGTGTAGTGGTTCTTATAGTGTCGTTATTCATTGAAGTTGAAATAACTGACAAAAGGATGAGGGTGGGTTGGAGTATTCCTTTCCTCTATCATATTGGAGGATTTCTCATATCCATAATAACAATCTAGGTTCCAATCCTTCCTATACCTAAATAATTTCATCATCCCATTTAGTAAATTTCAAGGGTATTTATTTCTATACAATTAAAAAATCGGATGTTGGAATTTATTTCCACCAATAAATTTCTCCATCAGACCAATAGAATTAATATAAATTTTATTCTTCTAATCCCCATGGTAGTATTGAAATTTTTTTTTCACTAATTTTATTTATGACGGAATAGCCGAAAATATTTACATCAATTTCAATGTCTTGAATTTCATAATCTTTCATAGGATCATATTTATCCCAACAAATAAGTGGTCAAAATTACTCTTGAAGAAGATTAAATATCTAAAAGAATATCGTGCAAAACTATTGATGTTCACTTGTTACGCCACTATGGATTATTTATCCTTTTTCTTAATTCTAAGGAAATACCTATCCATTTTTTATTTAATAGTGCGGGTAAAATATTTTTCAAAAAAAATATTGAATTATATTAACTTTATCTCTTTGATTTCTTCTTTTAGCTTTATATTGTTTATTAGTGTGCACTATTGATAATCATATCCTACCATATGATAAAAAACCTGCAACACCTTATATTAATTAGAGAATTGAAGGATGGAGAATATGTTTTCAATGGATTAAGTCCAAGTTTTTAGGACTAATGGATCATAAGATCCACTAAAATTTTGATCCCTTTGTCTCATAATGTTCACAATTTCAACTTTCTCTTCCATTGGAGGATTTATTCATTCCTATTGATTCATATTTTGGTTCAAAACCACTGTTAACTGAGAAACTATTATCATGATGTTCACAACTCCTACTCACATTAGGATAATAATATCAATTGTGTATTCATCACATCTCCCCTTACATTGATTTTTTACTCGGTTTCACCAATTTCTATCCATTTACTAAAAAAGGGAAAAGTTTAGGGATGAATATTTCTAAACTATTAGACACATATATTAGAAACCATTAATATTAAAGTGATAAATTATAAATGAAATATATTCATTAACCAATGGATTTATAGGCATTAAATTAAGTTATCCACGACATATTACCTAATTTAAAATCTTATGGTATTTTAGGTTCCCTTCATAATGTTTCGTAAAGAGGTTGTGAATATACCAAAGCATATCCCCTAGAAGGGTCAAATCTGGTGTGCAGTGAGGCCCATTGTCATGTGCTAGGTGGGGATTGAGTCTAGCTCAATGTTCCCTTTTTGGGGACATTACCCCAAGGTAAAATAATTTTACAGCCATATCCTCTTATAATATCCAAGCAATGATGTTTTTTCATGGAATCCACATACTCTGTATTTAAATAAAAATTTGTGATTTCTTCCTACGTTTAATCTTTTTCTTAATAATTTCACTTGATTTCTCTAATACAAATCCAAAAAAAGATGATAACTTTATTCTCATACCAACTGTAGTTACCCAAGCCTGTTTACACATATAATTAAATGATTTTTAAAATAAATATCAATTAATACCCATCAGGGATTTGAAAGTCCATGTATATTTACAACACTATCACTACTAAAAATATCGCCTGTAACAACTGCTGCATTTATCACCACTAGAAAATTGTGCTGAGAAATCTCATCTTTGTCAATGATAAATAAAATCAATGATTATGTGTACCCTTTATCAGTGCATTTTTTTAGCACTGATAAAAGTTTACCTTAATTAGTGCTTTATTTTAGTGTTGATAAAGGTTACCCATTATCAATGATTTATTTTTAGCACTGATAAATGTTATCCTTTATGAGTGCTAACAATAAACCGCTGATAAATGGTAACCTTTACCAGCACTTTATTAGTATTGATAAAGGTTCAACAAATGAAATTAACAAAATTAACAATTTCATTATTTATATAATTATTGTTTAATATGAATAAACATATATATAAATTTTTAAAATTAATATATTGTTTATTATATATATATAATGAATAAAATGAAATAATTGAGTAAATAAAATTTTAAAATTGGTAAATTATGAGAAATATTAAACATTTTATTAATTAAAAAATTATTGAAAAAAATTTAACAAATTTATATATTTATATATTGATAGATTATAAATATTGATATATTGTATATATTAAATTTAGATATTTAGATGAATTTATAATTGAAAAAAATTAAAAATGAATAAATTACAAAATTGTTTACAAATATATTAATTAAACAATTATTAATAAAAATGAATAATTATAATATACATATATATATTATAGTAAGAAATAATATATACTATATATATATATATAATTAAATAAATTTTAATTAAAAAATATTAATGTCTTAGTCATATTTGATGTTGATTTATTTTTTAATTTAAAATATATCAAATGGCGTGTGTTACATTAATTTTATGTACATATATATGTGTAATTAATGCTATTTATATGCAAACGTACACACAAATATATTTACACCATATATAGAAATGCATACACCTAATATTTAGGCAATTTAGTCAAATAGTTGATTATTTTAGAATTTCAATATTACCATGATACTTTTAATATTTTATGTTTTTAATCTATGAATTTTATTTATGTATTTTTAATACTATTATAATTAAGGAAATTCATTTTTAATGTATTTTAATTTCATATTTTATTTTTGAATATTATTAATTTTATTATTTATTTATATTTATTTATTTATTTTGTTTTATTATTTTCAATATGTGTTCATCCTTACTTCAATATATATATATTTCCATATTTTTTTAATAATTTAGATTTAATTAATAAAACATAACCATTTTTTCAATATTCTTAATGTGCACTCATTTCGAATTATTCAATTTCACTCATTTTTAAAATGCATGTATTTAAGATTATATATCCACTAATAATGTTAATTAATATCTTTAAATAAATATTTATAAATAAATATTTCTATAAATGTATATTTACTATATTTATAAATTTATATCATTATAATTATTATAAATAAATAATTATTATTTATAAAAATATTAATTCTGTAATTATAAACAAATAATTATATATATTTAATAATTATAAAATTATAATAAATTTATTTTAAAAAATCCTTTATCAAAGATAAAAAAGAGACAACAAGGATCGATATTTATCAGCACTAAACTATTACCGTTGATAAAGCTATTTTTTATCAACACTTTTTTAATGTTGATAAATATCCCTTTTATCAGTGCTTATGAATTTAATGTTGTTGAAAGGGATATTTGTCAACATTTTTCTGAACGTGCTAACAAAATTGTTCACAATCTATTTAAAAGATCTCTAACTGCTACTCACACATCACGATTCTGACGTTCTCATGGAACTCCTCTACTCTCGGTGTGACTCCACTACCATATATCAGAAGAATCAAGGATAGGATCTAATTAATATTATTTTTTACTTTTCTTATATCATTGTTTGATTTTTGGGTTCTCCATTTTTCATTTTTCCACGATTCTTAACATTGATAAACCCTACATCTCATCTCCTTGCTACTACCAGCATGACTCCTATTTACATTTTAATGTCTTGTAAACAAGATGAATATTTACAGTTTAATTTCATTAAACTAAGAAGAGAGACGTTGTTCAGTTTAACATCCTACTGCCAAGAAAAATTTGTGCATTTTAATGTCATGCAACCTTAGAAGGAGATTTTTGGAAGTCTAATGTATTTATTCTAGAATGAATTTTTTTATTTTAATGGCCTATAAAAAGGATGAAATACAGTTTTTAGTTGAAATCCATGTTTAAATGATGAATTTCTGTAGTTTTACATCATGAAAACAGGACAAGAGACACTATTAATTTTAACATCTTTCTTCTAGGATGAATATGTGCAGTTTAACACCATGGAAGAATGACGAGAGATGATTGATGAACACTATGAAAAATATTTCATGATGAATATTGTATTATTGTGGGTTTTGACTTATATATCATTCATTTTAACCAATGTGCATTCTCTGTTTTGTGTATTATCTTATCTTGGTTTTCAAAAATTGTTTTTAGAAAGTGGGGAAATGATTTATAGAATTGGAATTTCGTTAAAAATGTGGGTTATTATGTTGTCAAATGTAGCCTTAGAAGAAGGTTGTTTTAAATTGAAAATCAAATAGTGGATTTGGAAGGAATATTTCTTGTTTTGTTATAAAATTTAGCTTTGTAGACTTTTTTTGATTGATATGTTCCTTTCAATTGTGTTTCAGATTGATTATGAACCTGATTTTGTGGTTTTTATGTTATTCAGAATATGCCTCCCAGAAAGGTCCCTAATTGTTCTAGTGGGTCTCTCCCTATTTTTGGTTCTCCTAAAATTAGGCCCATATTCTGTAGGAATTGAGGTTCGTTAGAGGCAGTGAAGCGTCTTGATAATGTCGAGCATGTCTTCAGAGTGTTTAGAACTCCCAAAGATGTTAGAGTTCGTGTGGTTCCCGGTCTTCATGGGGGTCCAACTTTAGAATAATGGGAGTCTTTTCCCCACCAACAAGGAAAGTTGAGATGATGTGGAAAGATTTTAAGTCCCTCATTGTCTAATGTTTTATACCTAAGGAGGTGAAGAATATGGAAAGGAAAAATATCATGGTTGTCTTTCAAGGTCAGCAGATGGGGAAGGATTATGTTGAACAATTAAAAGAGCTAGTTTCCTTTTGTCCCAAGGTGTTTTCAGAGAATATATTGAAAACTTATCTTTTCATTGGGGGTCTTCATCCAAATATCAAGGAGTTAGTCCTCTTCTCTCAGGATCTCCATTTTTAGATGATAGTGGAGGAAGTGTTTTTGGTTGAGTTGTTGTAAAGGAATCATAAAAATATTTTCACGGTTGTGGTCTCCCATTTTGCGGTGAAGATGTTTGGAGTTTCCTCATTTTCGTTTTTTGGTGGTTGTAAGTTCATCTTTCATTATAAAATTATGATGAAATTATCCTTTTAAAGTTCAAATAGTTTTATTTTTTTGAATGTGAACCTTTAAATGGTAAGAATTTCATTAATTGGTTCCCCTCTTTCTATCATTCTTGTTGGGAGATGCCTATTTTTTTAAATAATTATTTGTCCCTTATGTGAGGGTTTGTTTATATTTTATATTTTGATCATTTTTTATGCTGTTTATACTAATGTAGTGTGTTTAAAGAATACTAATGTCAATTTTGATCTATTGATCAATGAAACCAACACATGTATTCGTTGTGCATCACTCACAAATTTAATAACAAAACTAAGGATTCTCTTTTCCCATCACTACTGTTGAATAAATACAGATTAGCAAAGAATCTTATCAGAACTTCATACCTAGAGTCTCCATAATTATCTCACCTAACACATGCTCTGCATCATCCAAATCATATTACCGTTTATCATTGAATTTTCCTTTTGTTCCAGAACCCATTTACAGTATGCATGTAACTACAAGCATCATGTGTCTTTACAAGTAGTAATTGGTGAAAGAAGATAATTAAAAGTAAATGATGATTAGTGATTTGATATAGATGGTGGATAACAAGTGTCGGAAGATAGAATCTTGGGGATGGTGGGAAGGTTGTTCAGGTTAGAAACTATGCTAAGCATTATTTAACCAACAATAGTGAAGTGCACATAGAATCCTTAGTTTTGTAATTCGCTTATATCTGGAAAAACAAAACCCACTAGAAAAACGTAAAAGTAATGTTACGATATACTTCCTCTATTTTACCAAAAAATAATATAATGAAACATTGATTTGATTTTCATTATTCCTTGTAGAGTTCGTTTATTTAAGATGATTTTTATCCATGTTTCATTCCTTTGTAGGAAGAAAAATGACATTTTCTCTGCTCAATCGCAGATGTAATCTTGATATTTGCGCAGTAAAATCATGGTCCATTGAATAAATTAATTGTTTAATATTTATATTTAGTTCTTTTCATTTTGGTATTACTTATGTAATAATTTTTTTCTTATACCGGTGGATACTTTTTTTCGAGTTGGGGTGCCCTATCTAACTCTCAGGCTTCTTATCCTTCAGAACCTTTTCACCCCTAAAATTTTTCATTTATTACTTTTTTTCATCTTCTCTCAATTGAGTTTGAAGGAAGAGAAATGTTGTTGCCTCTGCACAAATAAAAAGGTAATCTTGATATTTTCATTGTAAAATCATTGTCTACCGAATTAATGTATTACATCATATTTATGTTTAATATGTTTCTTTTTAGAATTACTCCTAATAATTTTTTTCATATATAGGTGGAATATGTTTTTCTATTGATGTGGTTTTTTGAAGGTACTCATTCTATTCTGGTAGTTCAACAAAAAATCAATGGAAATGGGGTAACATTGACAGTTTAGATTGTTTTTTAATGTAAGTAATAATTTTTATTTATATAATTGTATAAATAAATGTTTGAAATGTTTATAGTATTGTGTTTCTTTGGTATTTGTGTTATAAATTTCATTTCATTTAAATTCAGTATTGGGACTTGTTTTTGTTTCTATCTACTGTGTTTTTGGTGTGTTTTCGGTGCTTCTGGTGATATGGTGTGTTGTTACAGCACACTACAGTATGGCCCTTTATCCACACTTTTAAAAGAACTGATAATGAACATATTTATTAGTGATTTTAAAATAACTAATAAATGGCACATTTATCATCACTTCTAAAAGAGGTGATAAACGTATTCATTATCAGCACTTCTATAGCACTAAAAAATATCACTATCATCACTTATAAAAGCATTGATAAAGGATTTATTTAGTGGATCTAAATAAAAGAGCTCATAAATGGGACCTTTATCACTGTTTTTAAAAGAACTGATAAAATTCATTGGATTTTAATGTTTCTCACATTGTTAGCACTTTTCTAGAACTAATAAAGGCCATTTCTAGAACGTTGAAATCTATTTTTGTATTAGTGTGTTGTCATAACACATTGAAATAAATATAAAACAATTAATACAAATTTTTGTATCCATAATAATCTCTTAAATCCCTTTATGATCGTAAAACTACATAATAATACCAAGGGAATACAGTAAATAAAGAGTGAGCTAAAATCCTAGAAAGGAATAAACTTGTTAAGGAAACATTTCATTTGAGACAAAAGGTATAACATGATATCGTAAAATATATGGATCATTAGTAATCAAATGGGATTATAACATAAATAACATGGTGTCACAAGATCATGGAAAATTGTATATAATGAAGAAACATAAAGTATTGCATGAACATAAGTCAAGGCTAATAAAAAGACAACGTCACTAGGTGGAAAGATCCCAATGAAGGATTAGGTTCACTCCCTAATACCATAAATGATGTCATGTGAGATTAAAACCATACCCAATTAAATTAAGGGATATATAATTCTAGGCCCACCCATAACATTCCTTTAATGTACAGGTATATGTGTTACATATATGTAAATAAATCATAAGGTATAAACATAATAATTACCCATAGAAATAAAATGGGTGGCATAATCTTTTATGATATCACAATCAGAAGAGATTTATTAAATAATGCATTTGATAAATGATGTTAATGAATGTATTACCCTATAAAAGTTACGGAGAGTGATCTAGGTATATATATAGGAGAAATATATAAATTGTTTAGAAGGATTATATAATATTTAATGAAGAGAGATATAATTACATATAGGAAATGTATTCATAACCTAAAGAAAAGGGTGGTTTAAATAGATCCCTTACCATGATCCCAACCCGTCCTGTGCATTCTTTATCTTCATGGATTATAAAATAATGTTAAATATTTATTTTATTAAGAATATCTTTTCAATTTTATTATTCCTTTTATTTTATTTATTATCATGTTATATTCATTTACTTAATCAGTTATGTTTGTTTGGTCGTTTCGATGGTATTTGGCTCATAGGTCCAAAATCACATTGGTATGTTGAATAAGGTAAAAGTTATTATTATTTATAAATAATAATAATCATAAAATAATTTTTATTTTTATATATAAATTATTATTTTAATACCAATTATGAATAGTGTCAATGGAAAATGAACTATGTTACAATCATAGTGACATTTTGTTGTAAGTATGCATATGTAGCATTTTAATTTTTCAATGATCATGATGGTAAAAGGTAAGTGTTATTTTATATTTAGATAATTATAATTATAACATAAATATCATATTATTTGTTAATATACTCTTATATATACCATCCATGTGATGTGGTAATGAAAAATCAATCACTTCTTTCTATCGAGGTGGTAATCCATACATACGCATGAACAACGTTATCATTTTTCAATGGATGGTAAGGAATGATATTATATGATATATTAATTATCAATAATTATTAAAATATTATGAAAATAATATGTATATATTAAATCCCCCATCATAAAAATTTATGAGAGTTTATGATGGTAAAACAATTTACATCGGTTCGTGAAGTGGTATTTCATCTTACACACGAATAATGGATCCATTTACCAATTGATGAAAGAAGATATGGATGTTATTTATGAAATTAATGAATTAAAATATAAGTATATGAGATATAATGATATTATTATATCTTCTTAGTTCAATAAAATTTTAAGGATGTGTGGAATGTTTTAATACAAAACACTCAGTTAAGAATGATACCACTTCTTCGGAAAACCACTTATGGTTTGTAAAAAAATACTTCCCTTGAGAGTTTTAGAATCAATCCAAGGATTCTAGGAAATGTTTATCAAATTAATGGAGGTATTTTTTTAGTTATTGGATCAACTACATGGATTTTTATGTTTTATGTGGATATGAGAGTAGTATCCTTTTATAAGTGGAGGAGAAGAGACACTTTTAATTTTTGAATAGAAAACGATTCACCCATGTTTTAATCACCAAAAAGGCTAAAAATCAGATCATTGTCGAATATTAGATGAGATATGATCCAAATATGTCTAGAAAAGTGTAATTGGACATGTTTTTAAGTAATTTTTACCCTTACCGTTTTAGTTTAATCACAGGTAAACCCTTTTTAACCATAACCAAGGTATTTTAATTTTTTTTTACATTTTTCCCATTTCATTATGAACAAAAATTAAGTTGTCCTTATTATATAATATTAATTATGCTGATTAAAAATAGGGAATCTATTTTACCAAATTCAATTCACATAAGTGGTAGAATTTAGTATATAATTAAACACAGAGATGTAAAGAAAAATAGGCTTTCCAAAAACAAATTTTCATAAGAATATAAAGTATTTATATCAAAATTGAACATAAATTTTATTTCAAGGATCTATATTGGATTTATAATAATATAATTAGATGGATTTAAATTTTAATTCAATATTTAAATGTTTTTTTAAGGAATGGGTAAAAAATGGACATAGTATTTTTTGACAAGATCCTCGTGATTTTTTTCCTTCGTTGACAAATTCATATTAGTTGAAGTTTATATTGTGGGAGATAATTTAACATGGGTAATATTTAACTTTATTTGGAGGAAGTTTAGTAAGTTTTAATGATTTTTTTTCAACTTTATGAAAGGAATTATTATATTAATATTTATTGTCTCACTCTACCCAAAATACACTCTGATCATAATCCTTTTTTATTGATATATGTCTCATTAAATCAAGGTCGTCCCATTTT
Organism: Viscum album; assembly: GCA_963277665.1. Classification (NCBI taxonomy): domain Eukaryota; kingdom Viridiplantae; phylum Streptophyta; class Magnoliopsida; order Santalales; family Viscaceae; genus Viscum; species Viscum album. The sequence goes on along the minus strand of OY728166.1, from coordinate 802,932,644 downwards.
CCCATTAAATTTGAAAATTCCTGGTTTTTTGACTGGATAAAGGGATATCATTAAAAATTCGTGGAATATTGAATTTTTTGGCACTCCCCTATATTTCTTAGCCACTAAAATAAATTTTTTTAAATAAAATCTAATAGAATGGAGTAATGTTTCTTTTCTAATATTTCATTGATATCAAAGTGGCTAGAAACCATTTGGCTCATTGTAAAGAATGTAACAACCTTAGAGATATTCCCTCTTAAGAGGCAATGCAAAACTATATAAGATTGATGATTTTAATTCCCTCAAGGAAAATATTTCATAGAATAAATTTAATGTTAGTTGGATCAAGGAAAGGGAGAATAAGTCAAGGTTATTCCATTGTATGCATAGAGAGAAGAAGGAAATGAGAGAAATTTATAACCTCAATATTAAAGGTACATTACATAGTTCTGAAAATGAATTCCCAATTCTTTTATTCAAATATTTCGATGACTTCTATGAGTAAAAAGGATATGATATCCTTCAAAATATGATTAAAAATGCTTCTCCTAAAATTGGTGATCAAAATAATAGGATGACGGTTGAGGCTCCCAGTGATAATAAAATAAAATAGATCTATTTTCTCTAAATATAGATGGTGTTTCAGGATTGAATGATTTTACTAATATCTTTTTTTTTCAAATGGTAAATTTTGTGTAATTAGTTTATCAATTCCGTGATGGAATTTCTCAGTCATGTTTTTATGTCATATGGGTTAAACTCTCATTTTATATCCTATCTCAAAAAAATGAAAATTCCCTAGATATTGATTATTTTCTACCGGTTGTGATTTGGAATTAGATTCATAAAATTATCGTCGAAATAATGTCTTATAGAGTCGTTGAAATTGATAAGGGGTTTATTATTTGAAATTAGATTGGTTTTTTACCTTGTAGGGGAATTCAAAATTTTCATTATAGTTCTTTATAATGTGTCATCATAATGAGTATAATGGTGAAGTATTGAAATATGGTATATAAAATTCGCATCACTAGGGTGTTTGATACTATAAAGTAGAATTTTATATTTTCTATTCCGAGAATTCATGTGTTTTATTACAGATTTGTAAACTTTGTCTATTGTATCTATAAGAGTGTTAGGATCTCTATTCATGTGAATGGGTCCCCAAAGGGTTTATTTCAGTGTTATAGGGGGTTATAAAATAAGATCCATTATCTATGTGTCTCTTCTCTATTGATAAGGATAAATTAAGTTATTGTATTATTGATCTTATTCAGGTTGGACTTTACAAGCCGATGTTTTTTGGAAGATGGTTTTTTTCACCTTTTTACATTCTTTATACTGATGACACTCTTCTATTTGTGAAATCTGAGATAATCAAAATGTTTAACATTGAATCCATTTTTTTTAATTATATGGATGCTTCCATCTACGTTATAATCTATAATAAGTCCTTTTAGGTTTCTGTAGAAGGAGTGTTAGTCTCTAAACAAAACATGGTGTAAAGAGATCTTTCTGTTTGTAGAGGACCCATGAGTCTAACATATATTGGGGTGCCACTTTATAGGGAAATTTTACAAAATTTTATATGTAAAGTATTTATTAAAAAATAATCAATAATGTGGAAACATGGAAGGGTAAGACTATGTCTCTAGTATGTAGAATCTATTTGGTTAATTCTCAGATAAAATGTATGTTTGTTTGTTATTTATCATTATATAGATGGCCTAGAGCTCACCATAAAGAGACGCAGATCATTATTTGTAATATTGTTTTGTCAGGGTCAATTCATGAAAGGAAATTGATAATTGTGTCATGTAGATATTTTAGTAGTATTTTTGATATGGGAGGGATGGGAATCAAATATCTCAGACTATTAAACAAGAATTTAATCAAATAAATCACATGGAGTCTTCTTTCCTCCAATGATACTTCTTTAGTGTTTCTTATTATCAGAATCACTCCCCAGATATAGAATGGTTATACTATATATTTACCTTCCTGTATTTGGTTTTCCATTAAACAAGATTATCATGACATCATGTCATGATCTAGGTGGATGGTCTTTAAAAAGACCTCTTGGAATTTTTGGAGTACCCCATGGCTCTCAAGGACACTAAATGAGGTATTTGATATTCCCTAGGCTTTGTAGGATGCCACCATTTCAGATATTCTTAATATCACAAATTTTCATGATATGTGGCATCATCAGTTCATTTTGAAGTTTACCAGATATTATTACACTAATTGTGATAACCTTTTAGGACATTAAATTTGAATTGTTTCTTTAATGTAAGGGACTTATATAAGTGTTCTTCAATGGTGTTGTTAATATGACTTTGTGGGTTATGGTATTTAAAAATAACTCCATTCCACTAGCTATTTTTATTATGGTTTGGAGGTTATGAAAGAAATAGGTTCTGCTTCATGGAATTATTCATTGAGTATAGATTCAACTTTATTAATCCTTTAACCTCTATTTGTAGGCTAAATAATCTATTGATCATATATTTGTGGGTGGTATGTTTACTTATAGTTTGTGGAATTATGTTCAATGCACTTTTTTCTGTAAATCCTTGTATGGGATCTTTGATATGTTGAGTACATCCATTATCAATGGAAGCATTAGTGAGTTGGTTCAATTTCTTATGTTTTCAGCTACAACTTCAACTATTTCTTATGTGCGGAGATAAATAAATGTGATAAATTTTGAGGATCATGTTTCCTATTTTTATTCTAGAATTCATTAAATTCATATAGAAATAATAGTTGATTTTAAAATTCAAATGGGATCAATAAATAAAAATTTCTCAGACATAGTTATTTTGAGATCTCTCGGTGCTAATGGAACAGAACAAAATTTTGGGGCTAAATAAATTAGATACATCCTTCCAATATCTGTATGGATGGATTTTAATGCTTATGGGTTTGCCTTAGGTGCATTGGGGCCCTCATATTGTGGTGGTGTCTTCCGTACTCATCTGTGTCTCATTAAGGGTTTTTTTATCACATATTATAGAATTTCCATGCAATCAAATATAATATATAGTCTTTGTTCAAGGCAGTCAGGCATTTTATCTAATTTAGTTGCAAGTTCATATGTCTTGTGTCTAATTCAATTATGGATGTGTAAATTCTAAAATGCATTCTAGGATTGTTCTGCGGAGAATGTTTCCATACTAGACTGAATGAATTTATCTCATGGAGTATATTTTCTTTGACGTCACACATGTGTAGTGGGAAGAAAATATGGATGTTTATACCCTTTCTAATGGGGAATTAATGGATCAAAGCTCAAGATTTTAATTTTTGGTTCTATGTTTTTTATCTACTTTGGCATAGTCGGATGCATATGGTGATTTACATACCTAACATTGTAAATACCCCATGTAATTCCTATCTGCTATATTTATTTCTATAATATATTTTATTACCATAAGGATTCCTTACCTCACAAACCTCATATTCTTCCCACCAATTTAGTGGATATGTTATAATGGTAATATATAAATAATCATGATTCATTTGGGAGTATTGTTGTGTGTCACATATGTTATCAAACATAGTTCCCTCTTTTTGAAAAATAATGGTTTTAAATAATATACCATGATTTAGAATCGCATTTATTATAGCTAGGAGTACCATAATTTGTTCTACCTTGGATTTGATCCATGGATATGAGAAGATATATCATGATTTGGTCTTACATGTATTGAAGATGGAAGTACCATGGTTTTTGTTTCCATGTATTTGATCAAAAAATTTGATATTATGTACCTTGTTATGTTTCATGAACCAGTCTAGATAAACCACCAAAATAGTTCCTCAATTAGTTTTGAAATGGCCTAAGAGATTTCATGATCTATAAAGGTTGGCGACTTTCACCTGGGTATCCAAAAAAACAAGACGGAATAATTTTTCCACTAGGGTAACTCATTATGAAAAATTAATGGATAAAATAAGAAAAATATTATTTATATAAAATACTAATAAAGAGTAAATATTAAACAATTATATAGATAAATTTCTCCAAATTTGTACATTAACCAACGTCGTCAAATAAAACATGTAAGATATTATCACCAGATCTTCATGAAATAATTAGATCACACATTCCACCAGTCCCCAAAAACTACCCAGGTCCCACTAATAATGTACGACCACTACCTATGACCCTTTTATTATACCTATAATAAAAAAATATTCTAAATATTGAAGGAAAACGATTTTTGTGATAATCAATTCCTAGTATGATCTCACCAAGAATTCCATAAGAATTTTATTGAAACAAAACCAAATTTATAAATTTTAAATAAAAAATTTTGTTGATATTTTTAATCATTCATATAAAAAAATTATTTAAAAAAATTATTCTCTATCTATTATAATATAGGTACGACATAAATTCCCACAAAATCAAGTAGATATAAACACCTTTTTAAAAATAGACCTGAATAATCATTTCAATCAAATCATGAATGAATAATAATTAAAATCAAACATTATAATATATAATAAATTACAATCATATCACATTGGTTAAGAGACAAAGGGTTATATTAGTTTAGGTATTATCCCAAATCTCAATTAAATACAGATCTATGAGTTCATGCATCCCGAGATCTCAGGCCTACTGGTAATATGAGAACACCCCAAAGAGTGAAATCCCAACCCTCATAAATTTTTAGTTATTATTTTCATCATCAATCCATTTCTAGGTAGAGATAATATATACATGCCTAGAATGTGTTCTTTTGATCTAACTACCCAATCTCCCTTGTGATTTAATTAAATCAATCCTACAATGGATTATCATTCATTTCAATCAATCATTTCAAATCTGCTTCATTTTCATCTTTTAAAACATACCATTTCACTTCAAAAACCAAAATCAATGGTTATCATCATAAATTCATGAATTTTAAATAAATATATTCCATTTCAAATCATAAATAATTTCATTACTTTTAATCTCATAAAAAATTATTCATCAAATCATTCATAAAAAATCAATACCATTTTTCAAAAATAAACAATTAATTTTCAAAATCCATTGTCAATGTATTTCATTAGCCAGATGATTCCATTTAAAATCATTAATTAAGTGATTAAGTTCAAAATTTGTAAAAAAAAATTGAAACCCAACCAAAATTAAACAAGATTAAAAAGTTTCAACTGGAATGATATTCCATTATAAATCTACGTACATCAATCAAGATCAGCAAAAATCCACACAAGATCCACAAACTAAGAGTTGAGGGATAGAATGACCAAATATGAATCCTAGAATAAAAATTAATTTATTTAATAGATAGATCCATCATCAAAAAAAATATTCACCAATCCCAAATAATAAGAGAAATAATTAAATGAGAATCCATGATCAAATTGATATTAAAATTATCAAAATATATCCAATAAATTTACCAAAAAATTGATCAGTAATGAAATAAGGTAGTATGAGCCAAAGTATCCTCAAGTGGGCCTCCTCAATGGAAATAGTAGAATTAGGTTTTATTTGAGAGAATATTAAAAAATGGGGAATAAATGAAAACTTAGTACAATGGGTTACATCCCATCCTAACAACCATTGGTGTCAGCATCTAGCTCGTGGCCTCCATTGTCTAACCAATGTTGCTTAGAAAAATGTCAGTCCGCTCAGGAACCATACCGTCTAGCTAGAAGTGTTCTTGTGGGAACTCTCCTTCTTCCTGCAGCCAGTAAGCTCATTAATGGACCTCACTAGTAAGTCGATGTTCTTCTCATAGGAATAAAACATTGTCATCCTCCCACCATATTTGAAGTGGATCTCACTAGCTTGTCGGTGGGCCTCCTACATCTCTTAATGTTTTTGGACCATTCACACTCCTAAGTTAAACACCTGAACCATTATAAAAAAATTAGCAAATCCACTTTCCCCACAAGCATAAAAAATCAAATTTAAGGTGGAAACAACCAGAAAAATAGGTATATCCATGAAATGATGAATATAACTGGAGATCAATAAGAAAAAAAATGAAAACAATGAACAAAACAAGGTCATTATCAAAAATCAGTAAAATGAATCTTACAATATTTTCAACTTAAATACTTATTACCCCCAAAAATACTTTTAAGAAGACTGGTGCAAGAAGATGTGAGGGCACTGCTCTATCATCAATCCACCATTCTCCCACATCAGATGACAATTATACCCATGCTTCTAAAACACCAAAACAAAGCGAATAGATTTTCTGTGAAGAAGATTTATCTGAGAATTAAAAAATAGAACCAACTAATTAGTCATAGATTAATCTTGTTCAATATAAAATTCCTCCTAAATTATGTCATGGGAATGTTTAGAGAGATACTTTCCGAGTTTTGATACATGAAAATTGTTTTGGATCAATATCATATGGGGTTAAAAATCCAAATGGTAATCGACCATTCCAATATTCTCAACAACATTAAATGGTCATGCATATATAGATGCTAGTTTCTTATATTTTATATATTTTCATTGTCCTAATAGAGCTGAGACTCTCCAAAAAATCAGGCTACCAACTGATAACTACAAAGGGTGAAGATGATAATCAGAATAGAATTTATAATGGCTTTGATCTAATAGCATTATATGATGAATCAATTGAATTGTTATTTTCCTCTCTTGGACCAAACAAGTCAAGCCTAGGAAACTTCACCAATATCCATACAACATAGTGAATATCAACAGGGTTAGAAATATAAGGCCTCAAAGCGATCAAATTAATGCAAAATGGGTAACAATTATTATATGAAAATTAAACCAGTTCCAAGTGGAAATCCCCTGATCCTACAAAGTCAAGGAAACATGCAAGAATCATGTCAACAAAAATATTTATACTTTATTATATCTATCCATTTGTATGAGTATGGTATGTCAACATCATCTTTACTTAGGGTATCATCACCACCTAGATGCCTTTCCAAAAATAGGGTGTTAACTAAGGATTCCTATCAGAAACTATATTAGATGGTAATCCATGTTATGATATAATCACATGTAAAGACAGATTTCCAAAGTCCTCAACTTTGGAGGTATCTTTAATGGGAATAAATTATTCAAATTTGGTAAATCATTCAATTATAACCCAATTTGTACTATTTATTTGAGGTATATGTGAAAACTAGAAAAATACACCTTTGATATCTCATCTCACATCCATGTCATCATAAGAAGTGGTTGTAGTAATCTGAAATCCTTTATATGTTCATCCTTAATATGATGATAAGTGTCATATTAAGAAACAAAATAATAAATGTCTCATTTCATACCAAGATACCATAAACAATTCCACATATCCAAAAACATTTTTTTCTAGTTTTTATCAATACTTGGAAAGATGAAAATCCCCCATCACATCCTTCTTCATTAGTAATGTGAAAAAAATAGCTAACCCAAAACAAAAGGATACCCTTGTAAGATAGTTACTAGTACCTAATGGTCATCCCACTATATAAAAAGTCTATTATGCCACAAAACTCATCATCATGATTTTTCTCCAATATAATCAACTTGATAATAGAGGATATCAAAAAAATATTCATCAATATAACTTATGTCTCATCATCCTAGACTCCCAAATGCATATAAGAAAATAGATCCATCATATTTTATTCATCATATGATTCTTTCCTAGAAAAGTATGTATTTTGTTTTCATTGAATATGTAATGGGATTCCACATACTAGTGTTGTAGGTAAAGGAAAAGTCAAAATACTATATATAATACACCCATCACCACTTCTAAATGTTTTGAAAAAAATTTAGAAGATATAACTCAATCTTTTAGGATCAATGTATATGGTAATTATTTCAAGGAAAAATTAGTACCAAAAAAACTTCATTGAATGCATCACAGTTATGAGTTCGATATCATGTGTGGGATAGATAATCTCAAAAGGTTTTAGCTAAGAAGAACAATAATTCACTACCAGATCACCATGCATTAGAATGTATCCCAACCATGAACCCAATACATTATAGAGGAATAAAAAGAACTACCAAGACTCTTGAAGATTCAACATTGTTGTTGAAGTCAAACAACACTTCATTCCATTAAAATATGTTTGACATATAAAATTATAATTTAAATTTACCCCATGTTGGGTGAGGGTGTTCAATGAATTATCCAATTTTGATAAATCTATCATTAAACAATAATATCACTCTATCAACCCAAGAAGAAACAAATCGTAATAATGTTCTATGGTTCCTCCTGGGTCATAACATATTTTATCTTCTAATGATCAAATTAAATAAAATATTTATAAACCATGTTATTTAAGATATTTACCTTAAAAATATTGAAATTGAATTTATAAATCTCGTCATAATGTCTTTGATTTCTCAAGATTTCCAAAAATGATCTCAAATGATGAACATGATCTTCCTCAATTTTAGAGTAAACCAAGACGTCATCCAAAAATACCACTATAAAAGAATCATGGATATAATGGAAAATCCAACTCAATAATTACATGAACATTGTAAGAGAATTGTTTAGATAAAAATTCATAACAAGGTACTCATGATGGTCATACCTACTCATGATATAAATCTTTTAGGATAACATACTTCATAATCCTAAATGGATGATAACCAAGTTGAAGATCAATATTATATGGAAACATCATCCATTTTTTATGGTAAAAAAATCATCAATTTGGGGAAATATACTTGTTCTAGATCATGACCTAATTGAGCTTCTGGTAACCAGCATATATGAAAAGGTTATTTTACACTTCTATGGAAAAAAGTGTACATCCCTATGAGTAACACTAGAAAAAATGAATCCTTAGGTCATCAATTAATCCAATTTAATATTTGAATCCTTTAGTTCCTTGGGTTCCATATGGTATGGGAGAATAGAAATAGGATTGGCCCCTGGTACTATGTCTATATAATGCTCTAGCTTCCTCAATAGTAGAACAAATGTAAAAAATATATAATTACATGTGAAAAAACACAATGGGTACTGGAAAAAGATCACCACCCAAACAATCCAACTCCAGTTCAAAGGAAAACATGAATATCATCCTACCCGACAATGAAAGAATTTGTCCGTATTGAATTGACCATGGGTCTCATTCTACCCAAAAAACATGGAACACCCCATTTGGGGTTGTAAAGGATACCCACTAAAGGTAAACATGGATATGACCTTTATGCGCAATCAGGTAATCTATTCTAAGAACAACATCCAATGTATTAAGATCCTAACCATTTCGGTAGATGTACTGATCTTGTTTATAGGTAATAATTTTTATTGTTTTTAATATATTCATAGGGATTTATCTTGGGATAATTTGGGTGAATTTTGGAAGTTTTTGGATTGTTTTTTAGTAGTTCACTGTTGTTGCATGACTTTGTCAAACTTTTTGACCTTCCCCATCAAACCGTACAACCCTAAACATAGAGTAATTTCATGGTTGGTGCACGGTTTTTCAAAACATGTATCTTTTAAGAGTAATCACAAACCCACCCACCCCCTCCCATATTGAATATAGGCATGCCCTTCCCAGGAAACCATATGTGCGGGTTTAATTATTATGAAAATTAGTTTTAAAATTCTTGAGCCCCCAATAAGTAATTTGATATCGACCCAACTCTACCCTAACATATCCCTATCCTATTTTGAGGATTTCAATCAAATTAATATGGTCATTAAAGACCAATTTTGGTTAATTGAAGGCTATATTGACAGATCTACACCACTTCTACAATGTAGTTTCATCCTGATTAGATTCTTCCCTCTCTTGTCTTTCTTTATGGGTAAAATGGGGTTGGTTTTCCTCCATTTCTTATTATAATAGATCTAGGTTTAGTGTATCTTGATAATTTAGATTTTAATTTAGGTTTTGGATCTAGGTTTTGTTCTTAATCGATACCTCTGTTGTTATGAATCATTTAGTGTTTTTTTGTGAGAGTTTGTAACCAACTTTAAGTTATGTGGTATAAATTCAATTCCCATAGTCTTTAATTTTGATTGTGTGTATGTTTTGATGAATTTCAACTAGATTGTTTTATAATTGAATCATAAATTGAATAAATTAGTTAATTGATTAATTTATTGAATCAGGGAATTGGATAATTGTGTTTCCATGAGAATATGAGATGAGTTGAACATGGAAATATGTTTCTGGGCATTAGTGATTAAGAAATTTCTGGGATTATATTAGTTAATTATTTATTTAATTAATTATATGTTGTCAATGTGTAATTAATAGGACATTAAGATTGAGAAATTGGTAAATTGTTTTGATATGAATTATTTAACAATGTGGATTATGAGATGGTTGAATTAACCTTGATTGGTTAATGGGTTTTACAAATTTAATATTGAAACATTGGTTAATGGTGAATTTATTATATTATTTCCTGGGATTAAAGTATTGAACTAGGAATTTTTGTAAAAATATTTAATGGTATATATGATGATTGATGTTAATACATGTGTTACAGATGATTAAACATAATAAATGTGATATATGTATTTAATTTTTTATATGAGTGTTAGACATGGATTGGTTCTTCAAAAGACAATTGGTGTTATTCATTGATAAACATGGGTGGGACATGGAATTATGCTCCAAAATCCTAGAGTGGTAATGAGTGTAGGACATGTACTGCTACCTCAAAATACTACTTGTTTGATTGATTGATAAATGTGTGTGGGACATGGACTTAAACATCCAATGCCCATAGTGATAATGAGTGTGGGACACAAACTACTCCATCAAAAGTCCATAGGGTCCTAGACATGGCATTCTAGGCCTAAAATGATGAAATTGGACTATGGTTTTAATTAGGTGTAATATTAATTAAATTTAAACGATAAATTATGACCATGTAATTTTTTTATGGTTAAGACTCTGGAATTGGGAGAAGAAGGTTTTAAGGGTTTTGTTGTCCTTGGGAACTTGGTCTTTTATGTGTTTAAATAATGAATAATTGAATATATGTAAACTATTTACTTTACTGCCTAGTATTTTTTTCATTACAATACTACATACACTATTATTGACTATATATTATTTTAGGAACTTTTGTTGGTGGCCTACCCAATTACACTCACATATTATATGGGATTATTGATTGGTATCCAAATAGACTTCATGTTTGTAGGATAGGATAAGGGAAAGGGCCATATGTTAGATTGATGAGTTGGGATGATGCATGGATGAGGGAACCGAATGTGATTCTGGACCCACTTTGGAGTTCTTAGTTTCTATTTATTTTGGGTTTTTACATATTCACACATGTCATGTAATTGGAATCACATATCTACTATTTTGGTTTGGATATTATTTTCCAGTTTTGGTAATCACGTGATTCTAGTTTGGTTTTGTTATTGATTATATTATTGGGTTATTATTATTTAATTATGTTTTTATTATTATTATATAAATTTGGTATAGTGTGACCATGATGGATATTAGTAACTTGCTACTATTCAATAGCCTTTTTCATATGGGGAGGTGTGCCTGAGGTAATGTGAATGACCGACTTAGGGCACTGGTCTGTGGTGCCTGGGTAGGGGGAATCACAAAGTTGTATCAAAGGAGTTTTCTTTTATTTATTTTTTGTTACTAGTTTGAAAAGGTTTAAAAGATATTATATTGGTTTGGGACATGAAAATGAGTTCATAAATGGTAGTAGATGACCCATGTAAGGTGAAAACCCCATGTACCCAATGTGGGATTGTTGTTATTCATGTGTGTATCTAAAGTGGGATGTTACTTTGCCTCCAGTGATGAAATTGTTAACTATTTGGATTATTTTTTCTGATATTTTTTTTATATTTTACTCATAGACGGATATGGAATAAGATTTGAGTATATGTGAATCATTTTTTTCATAGATAGGAAATTGGTTTTTGGTAGTTTTTTCAAATTTAAATGTGTTCCTTTTCATGTGTTACCTAAATGAAATGTTTATTAAAAAGAAAATGATAATTGTACGTTAGGAAAACTATGAAGAATAGATGTCTAATGTGATTCTTGATATATGAGAATGTGTTTACCTTTTTTGAACCTATACGTAGATGTGGGATGGTTAAGGGTAGTGATAACACCTCCTTTTTGACCATGTGGTGGGGGTTTGGGTAATGTAGATAGATAAACATTTGGGAGTATGGTTTAGAGAAATATTATAATGCAAGGGGTGTTCCCTTAAGGTTTTGGAGTATCATTTTATTTGGTATCTCAACATCTTAGATATGTTAGGATTTTACCTAATTATGGGTATGTACTAGTTAGTAGCATACCAATTCCACAATGATTTTTCCTATGGGAATGGTGATTTTACCTATCCTATGAGTGAAACATATATTAACCATACAGAATGAAATGTCAAGGAAGTCCATGAAAGGCAGTTCATCTCCAGTAGTGGGAGATCACCACCCAGGTTTCTAGTCTTTTTTAGATGATTGGGGTGAAAAGAAAGATGTCTTTCCACCTATAGTGGACGGGTTTCAAGATATTTTTTCTAAATAATTTTCATTTAATCCTTCTAAGAGAGATTATTAATTTTCAATTGGACACATTATATAGGATGATCTAGTTTTTATTCAACCATAATATTGAATGCAATAGAGTTTTTGGAACTTATGAGTCAACTAGAAGATTTGATGGATAAGAGGTTTATCTATTTGAGTATGTCACCTTGGGGTTATCTAATTTTGTTTAGTAAGAAGGATGGTGGGACTCTATTATTTTTTATTAATTACTGGATGTTGATCCAGATGAAAATGAAGAGTTATTATCCTATTAAATGTATCGATGATATTTTTGACCAATTAGAGGGAGATTGTGTTTTCTCCATAATCAAGTTGAGATTGGGGTATCATTAGTTGGGAGTTTGACCATCTAACACACCTATAACCTCTTTCAGAAGCAGGTATATCCTTTATGAGTTCTACATGATGCTATTTTGGTAGATGATTTCTCCTTCTATATTTATGGCCTTGATGAAGAGAATATTCCACCAATGCCTAGACCAGTTTTTGGTAGTGTTTGTGGATGACATATTGGTGAACTCAAATACTTATGATGATCCTGACCCATATAATGGAAACATTATGAGTACATTGATAGTGAATAAAGTATATAAAAACTATATAAGTGTCAATTATAGACCGATCAGGTACACTTCTTGGCCCATGTCATCTCAAAGGAAGGTGTGTAAGTGGACCTAGAGAAGGTGTACGAATCTGTTTTGTAGGAGTATCCATAGAATAATTTTTATATCCACAGTTTTATGGGTTTTGTAGGATATTATCAGAGTTTTATCTAAGACTTTTCACATTTATAATCACTACTTTCAGTCATTACCAAGAAAGAGGTAAATTTTGAATTTTCTGTATCATTGGATAATTCCTTCCTTGAGTTGAAGAGGCCTTAGACTATGTCACAAATCTTGATCGAAAACAAGCCAGTTGAGTTGTATATGGTTTCCTTTGAAACTTCTAGGATTGGTCTTAGAGTAGTGTTGATATAGGGAGATTTTGTTTTGGCATCCAGGTCACTTCATTTGTGGACAAATAAATGGAATTACCCTACACATGAACTTGAATTAGTCATATTGGTTTATTATTTGATGTGTTGGTGGAATTATCTATTGGGAAATAATTTTTCTATTTATACAGATCACAAGATATTAAAAAAAATTGCATTTATATTTGAATCTCTATATTTATAGGTGGGTAGAGTATATTTAATAATTTGATTCTGAACTAGCGTATATGCTTGCTAAGAGAAACGGTGTTTTTGATGCTCCAAGAAAGAAAAAACATTCTGAAATAGTTCAATGGTGTATATCTGAGTGGGGGATTATGGATTTATTGGATGAGATGTATGTTGTACCTCTTGAGGGTTAAGGGAAGATGACTCTCATACCAGGTTCAGTGGAGTCTAAACTTTTGATCTGAATTAAGGAAAGTTAGTATCAGGATCAAGAATGAGTAGCCTTGAGGGAAGGCCTTGAAGGTGGGCGTCACATACAAATTGAACCATATATGGGGATGAGATCAACAATGTCAGTAATCGGGTTTTTGTTCATATGATTATATAGGAGGAGCATATGTTTGAATTTCATGCACAAAATTGGGTGGTTCATCATAATGTGACCAAAATGTACCATGAATTACATCAACTATTTTGTTTGTCAGGCATGAAAAGATAGATTGTAGGGTTTGTGACAAGATTTTACACCTTTAAATAAGAGAAGGTTGAGCATCAATGTCTTGGGGGTTTACTACATTTTTTTAAATTCTAGAATGGGCATGTGAAAATGTTACCACAAACATTATTGTGGGTCTCTCGGTGATGACTAGGAATAATAATGTTATTTTGGTGGTTGTGGACCAACTGATAAAAGTAGTTCATTTCATTCCTATATGAGAGACATTCTTAGATGAGCCATTTAGGATATGTTTGTTTGAAAGATATTCCATCTGAATGGGCTACCACATAGTATTGTTTTAGACTATGAATCACTCTTTACTTCATGCCTCTTGTATGGAGTATTGAATTTTCATAGTATATAGGTTTTTATGACTATGGATTTCCACTCACAGATAGATGGAATTTGAGAACGTACTATATAGTTCTTGAGGATATGATTCAGGCATGTTTCCTAGACATTGGTAGGTCTTGGAAGAATCACCAAGAATTGGGGGAGTTTACCTATAACAATAGATACTAGTAAACTACTCAGATGGAACAATATGAGTAACTTTATAGTAGGCCATGTAGATAACCTCTTTGTTGGATGGAGGTCAGTGAGTCAAATCTGTTTGGACCGAGTCCTATTAATGAGATTTCAGAGTAGGTTCGGTTAATTTTTAATTTTTTGAATATGGATCATTGTAGACAGAATTCATATTTAGATAGATATTGATGACCCCTGAGTTTACATATGATGGCCGTTTTTTACTTCACGTGTCACTTAGAATGGTTCACTATAGGATTCAGTGGTAGGGAACATTGGGACCCATATTTGTAGGACTGTTTGAAGATGTAGAGAGAATTGGGTCTTTGGAATAATGATGGGATCTGTCATAATGGTATAGAGCTATGAATGGTATTTTTTAAGTGTTGAAACTTTGTTATTATAACCCTAACCATTCTCATGTGACCTATGTGGATGATTTTGAGCTTAAAACCAAATAAACCTTTGATGGGAATATGATATGTGTGTTGGGTCATTGTGAGAAATTGATGAGAGGAAATACTATACTAATTATTCATATATTATGGAAACATGGGTGTGTGTGTGAGGAAATGTGAGAAAAATAAGTGGATAGGTGGTCTTAGTGGCATGGACTTTTTTACCTCTAAATATTAGAGATGCTTGGAAGTATATATTAAATATGAGGTATTATAATGTGGGGAGATTGTAAGATCCTGACCATTTCTGATGATTTCTGAGATTCATTTACAGGAACTCCATTTTATTGTTTTGAGTATATATTTATGTGATTTATCTTGGTGCGTTTGGGTAAAATTTGGATGTTTTGGGAGTGGTTTGTGAAGTGCATGGTTGGTAAACAGTTTTCCAAAACAAAGTTACCTACCCTAGAAAACTACAAAACCCCTAATAGAGAAGGATTTCACAGCAGGGACACCTTTTTCAATCTATGTTCCCTTTCAAATTAATCATACACAATCATAAAAAAGGTTTCTGGTTTGGAAAATTATGTTCCCATACCAAGGGAACCATGTGCACGGGTTTAATTATTCTAAGAATTGGTTATAAATTCACAAACCACCTAGAATTCACCTAATGTTGACTTAAATTTATTTTTATCATATCCCACTTTTTTACAGGCATATGGATTACTTCCTAGGGATCTCGAACACTATTCTTCATTAATTAAATTCTATATTGACAAATATTCACCACCCTTGGTATATGGTATCTTTCAAATAATGTTTATCCCTATCTTGTCCCTCTTTCTAGGTCAAAAGGTGATGTTTTTCCACTATTATTGATGGGTTTATATGTAGTTTTGATGGATCTTGATTCAATTGATATTGGATATAGGATTCAGATCTAGATCTCATTCTTTGTCATCATTAGGTGTTTATTCTTTAATTTGGGATTTCCATTGGTGAGTGTAGGTTAATGATTTAGAGGTAGTTGGTCTAAATTAATTCCCTATAGTCCTGAATTATGATTTTGTGTATTTGATTTGGATTTTGAAATGGCGTGTTTGAAAATTGAATATTGAATTGAATAAATTAATTTATTAATTAATGTATGGAATCACACAATTGATTAATTGAGTTTTCAAGTTAAAATGACATGAATTGAACATTGAAAATATTATTTGGGTAATTATGATTAAGAAAATTATTAAATTAGAATAATAAGTTATATAATTAATTACAGGATGTTTTTCAATTTGGAATTGATTGAAAATTTTGAATGTGTAATTGGTCATCTAAAGTGATATGAATTAATTGAACATGGGGATTACAGGATGGTTAACATGAACATAATGGGATATTTGGTTATATGAATTAAATATTGAAACATGGTTTAATGGTTGATTTCTTATATTATTTCATGTGATTAAAGTATTGATCCATAAATTATTGTTGTAAATTATAATGATATACATGATGGTTAACTGGAAAAAAGGTAATAAATTCTATATATGTGTTTCATTGATATATGATTGTGGGACATATACTACTACATAAGAATCAAAATTCTGTTACTAATTGATAAACATGTCTAGAACATTGATATGTGATTCAAAATATCATATGGATAATGTGTCTATGAAACAGACTACTTCTTTAAAAGCCTACTTCAATGAGTGATTTATAAACATGTGTGCAACATGGAATGGTGCTTCAAAATACAATAGTGATATTGAGTTTGGGACAAAGACTACTACTCCAAAATACCACATGGTCTATGATATGGAATTTTAGGCCCAAAAATTTGGAATTGGACTATGGTTTCAATTTTCCATAATATATATTGAATGGGAATGATAAATAATATCCATGGAATTTTTTTTGGGTCAAATTATGGTATGAGTTTGAGTAGGTATCGAGGGTTCGTGTGTCCTTAGGAACCTATGGGTTTATGTTGTTAAACCAAAAATAATTTAATATATATTAAATTTTTTCTTTTTTCCTTATAATTTATTATTTATACAACCACATGCACTTTTATTGACCGGATATTGTTTTAGAAACCATTGGTGGTGGCCTAATGAGTTGCACTGACACCCTACTCGGGTTCTAAATCAAAATTTAAAGACTTAATGTTTGAATTATATGATAAAAGAAATCTCCCATGTTAGATGGTTGATTTGGGATAAAGTATGAATGAGGGAACTGATTGTGATTTGGGAACATCTTGGGATTTTTCATTTTCTTTATTTGTTTTGGGTTTTTGAATATTGACACTTGGCGTGTACTTGTCATGAAAAATCTACTATATTGGTTTGGATATTGTATTATAGTTTTATTCATCATGTGACACTATTTTTTATTGGTTATTGGTTATATCATTTGGTTATTCTTACTTAATTTTGGTGTTTCAGTACTTTAATAAAGACGTTATATTCTCCCCATGATCAATATTAGACCCTCACTATTAGTTGGCATCATTTTTCATTCTAGGAGGAATGCCTGAGGACATCTGACTAATCGGCTCGGGGCACTTGTGTGTAGAACTTGGGTTGTTATGTAACCATAGGTTTCATTCCCCAAACTGAGAATTCACAAAGATGATTTAATTCTGATAACAAAAAATTGGAATATGGGAATCAATGTCCCGTTTATCTCTTTTTCTTGATAGGCATAACAATCTTCATAAGATAAGAAAATATCTTCATAAAATATAAAATAGATACACAACATGGGTAGATATAAATGAATGAGAGGAACCAGTATCAAATAAGGTGGTCACTAATTATTAAGAAAAATTAATGCTACCTCTCATGGTTGTTGGACCCACATAAAATTCACCTAGAGGCTCATCCACTACATGAAGAAGATCTATTCAAAAATCAAGTGGTTAGAACCCCATTGTTCAAGAAGCATATGATTATGGAAAATATCATCCAAGTACTATCAAGCTCATACCACTACATAGAATGTTAAAGGCATGAAAAAATATCTATAAATGATATAAGAATCTATTGTAGCTATAGATATTTGGGACCTCCATGCATGAACTCTTTGAGTTCCTAACATTTTCACACAAGAAACATGTCAATGATCCATTACTAGATACTGAAAAATATTTATGAGAAGTCTATTTTGGAGGTCCCCCACTATGGTTTTCACTATGAGTCTCATCCTACCTTATCTTACCTTTAATGGGACCACTCAAGCTACCACTTGGAGTATCAGGAACATCCATCAACCTTGTTTTACAATCCATGTTAAGTTCCTAGGTAAAATATATATCCAAAACATCAATGTATGACTTCAGATTTTCTAAGAAAACGATATATAAAATATTTACTCGAAGACCCATCTAAAACAACTAATATTTAAGTTTCGCATTTGATACTACCATGGCTGAAAAAAGAAAAATCTTGGTAAAATTGTTTCCATACTATGTCATTTTCCCATCACCTTGAGGAATGTTACGAAACTCAATGTAATTATCCAAAAACTGTAATTCTAGATATAATTTCATTATTAAAAATCCATGAATTATATATACTATAATCCTATATTCCATTCATACATAACTATGAAATTTCACCACCTTCTATTGGGTCTTTCAAATTTGAATACAACACATTTCACCTTAACTAAATATTGAATCAATAAAAACTTAAATATTTTCTCAACATTTTTCAACCATATCTCTTCTTCTCAACGATCATTGGTATCATTTAAACATTATAGAAACCCGAAAAAATAAGGCCCAAATTTGGGGTCTTCTATCAATTACATTAGCATGATTACATGGAATCAAATCATAAATGTTCGTGAGTTTAGTAGTCTTGGTAAACCAAATACATACATGAGTCATATATTATAAATTAATACACTAATTTAAAAGTAATTTTTTTCTAAATACATTTGATGATATATTTTTTTCATCTAGTATATCAATTATTATCTATCATATTACACATCTTGGATTCCTAAGTAAAGGAAAAAAATAAGGTTGAGCTCAAGTTATTAGTTAAGGTAATGTATAGTGGATGAAATAATGAATCAATAGGAATAAATCAAAATGGAAAGATAAATAACTAAACACACATTCCAAGTTATAAATAGGCTAAATATTAATTGAATAAGCAATAATAAATGGTAAATTAAAACACATTTCATTCAAATAAGTAGATAAGGGAAAATAAATATTGAAATGTGAGAAAATGAAAAACATGAAATTTATTAAATGAAATGAAATCGAAATGTATCCATAGGTATGTCAATGAGAAATATCATGGATGAAAAATAACTAAACTAAATAAAAGAAATTATTTCTTAATGTTATTCATGTCTAATGAACATGAAAACTTATATCATTGATACCTTTCACAATATGGTTTAAAACTATGTATAGAAACCCAATTAATTTTTGAATCTTATTTGTCTCATGAGAACCTGTAGGTGAATCTATTAACTATATAAGATATTGGCTCCATCGATCATTACAAGTCCAAATCATTCATCATATCAAATAACGAAAATAAATAAAATGCCTTATCAAATGTTCAAATTGAATAAATAATATATAATTATAAATATTTTCCCAAAATAATAAAATATCTATTAAAATAGATATCATTTGTAAAATGGTATATGGTTTATAAAATAGTAATATTGATGATAAATGAATTGTATAATTTATGGAAAATTCAATGTTCAATGATCATAGGAGATTGAATATTTCAATGGGATTAAAAAATAATAATTTAATAAAATGTGAATATTATCTTTGGAAAAATCAGTCATAAACCATATAGAGGAATAATATAGATGGTATCAATAAAATATATCCCAAGTGGAGTAAAATAAATGGTTTTTTTCATTGATAAAAATAAATAAAAATATATATTTAAATTATTTTTTGGGGAAATTATCCTTTTTTAAAAACTTTTAGAAAAACCTTTTCTTTTAAAATTACATTTGAAAAGATTTTATTTACGAAGTAACCTTTTGAACATGAAAACTAAAATTCAATGAAATGATAATGAGTAAATATGAACTTTTTGTATAAGGAAAAAAGAACATTCCTTTTTCAAAATAAAAAGGTTATAAAATATATTATTCAGAATGAGAAAAAAGGATTCCTTTTAATACATTGGAAAAATAAAAAAGGGTAAAAATTTATTTAAAAATACTTATAAAAAAATTGAAAACATGTTTATAAAATAAGGTTTTTATAAGAAAAATGGTTCTTCTAATGAAGAGTGAAATTATGTTTGGTTTTCTTAAAATAATTTTCTAAAATATTTTGAGTACCAAAGAGTGGGGAAATTTTAGTATTACTTAATAAAGGTCATGAGTGACCTGAAGATAATAAAATTAAAGGTTTTATTAGAAATTGATAAAATAATTTCCTTTGAGGGATTTTTCATTTTAAATAATCCTGAACAAAATGATATTGTAAATTAATCCCTTGAAATTATTATAATGTTGTAGTGATAATCAATCAATGAGTAGATTATGTGTATCAGCTATAATTACAAATATAGAATAGAAAATACATCAATAGATATTCAAAGTCATTATATACATGATCATATAATATTAACGACAGCAAGGATATAATATAACCAAATGAAAATAAATTGCATCATGAAATTATTTTCCGCTTGGTAACTTTTAACTCAAATACCCTTAGATGAAATAGTTCAAATTGAAACAAAACAAATAGTGAAAAATGGTTAAATCATGATATTATATGACAACGTTTAATTATGTGCACAATATATAAGAAATTAAGTGCACAAAAATAAAGTGATTGTTTTAAGATAATGTTAACAATCACAAATGGAAGTGAGATTTAAAATATTATCATTAAAAACGTTTTGGGAAGAATAATATTTAAAAAATTTAAAGTGGTCCATAACACTTTCAAACATTTGAATATTATTATCCATGAATAAATAACATTAAATGAAAATTAAAATATCAATTGAATATATATTTTCATGATATAACATTGGAAATGTTAGTATATACACCATATAAAAGAAACTAGGTGTATTTAAATAAATAAGTCTCTGTGGAATTTAAATTGAGTCAAAATCTCATACCATGAGTCTGGTTTGTCTCATGTGTCATTATATTCTGGAATAAAAAACATTTATTTATTATTTACTTTCTTGATAACTTTCTTCATATTTATCATAACTTTTATTTCACATTTCAATATGTTATATACAACTACTTAAACTATTGTGTTTGCATCAATTCTTTTGACCGAATTCGGTTTATGATTCAAAAACAACTTTGGTAGGTCAATTATTTTCAAAGGGCTTATTATATAACATCTATAGAATAATAATAATTAAATAATTATCATATATATAAATAAATCTCATTTTTAAATATAATAATTAAATATGGAAATGAAAAATGCATCAACATTATAATCATGGAGACGGTATGTCATAAATATGCATGAGTAACGTTCCCATGTTTCAATATTCGTTATAGAAAGAAGGTAAGTAACAATATATATTACTAGATTGATAATTATATCATAAATACCATTTTATTTAAGAATGTATACTTTTATATTGAAATATTGTTTTTAAAAATGAATTGAACTATGTGAAGGAGGCGGTAGTACGTGCGTCCATTACCGACATTATCACTTTTTATTATGTGAAAGGGTAATAAAAATAATGATATATATATATATATAATATCTTTATAAAGGTAATTATTCCATTAATATAATATAGAAGTCTTAAATTTCATATATGTTTAATTAAAACCATATTTTATATATTCCATTTATCGTTTTATCAAATCACATCACTTTTATGAGACGGTAGTCCACACTTCCAAAAATGATGTTATCGTATTCCCACAAAGTATAGTGCGTAAAGATATGTGTTATAAGAATATTAATAAAGAATTTAGATATTATAAATTCCATATTTAACATGTATACACATTTTTTCCATCATAATTTCCACTCTGAGAGGCGGTAAAGTAAGAATGAATAATCAACATTCCATGAGGCGGAGTTCGTCGTACAGGTAAACATTATGTTTGTTATCCATTATATATAAGTGTGTGTAATTTTTGGTCTATCCTTTAGAATAAAAAATAGTTTTATATTTAGGATACTATACATGTAAAATCATATTGGAATAATAAGGTTTTAGGGACTTTATAATGGAAATAATATTAAACAACTTAAGAAAATATGTTACCTCTTAATCAGGTAACCCCTATTGGTTTGCACCAAATAGAATCATTGGATTGATTTATTTTAAAAGGAATGATTATATTATTAGGGAATAATTTTTAGGATATATTTCATGAGATATTGGTTGATCAAAAGTGTCTTGAGAGGTGTGAGGACGTGGGATGAGAGGAGCCCGTTTTATTGTGGAGGAGTGGCACACTTGTAATATTTTGAAAAAGGAATTCCATACACATTTTTCACAATTAAATTGGCTCCAATTATAAGGACCCATCCTTAAAACATGCTTAATCTGGAATAAATGAATAATTCACATTGAGTATCTTTTTAGGTTTAGAGTTATAGAGAATTAGTACATAACTATTACATCTTAAAAGATTACAAAGTAGACTCTTCTACACAGTTTCCATTTTTTACAAAACATGAACTCTTGAAAAAAAGATTCATGCCTAGTTCCATGTTTAAGACAACATGACTTTTCATTTATCCCATACTTGAAACTATTCCATATTACGTCCGGTGAAAAACATTTGAAAAACATGGGATGAGCATAAAAAGATCTGTAAGGGATACAAAATGAATGAAAACTGTTAGTTTTTCAAGACAACAAGTAAACCATGAATACATTAACATAAGTAATAATTTTCACCTTTATTAATTAGTAAGTACTCTTCAATGAATAAGAGATCATTACTTGACCTTTTGTAACCAATTGATTACCATAAAACCCATATAAAGAACACATAACGTATAAATGTAACATGGGACATAAACATACATAAATGGAATAACCATTCGGTCGACTTCCACACATATCACTAAATGGAATATCCATACGGCCGAATTCAATACCCAATGCATTGGAGGTTATAACATAACCACTCATCCTAGTTTTCACGGCACCACCTGTCATTTGGTATATCACATAACCGCCAATCAATTGTCCAAAGTACCATTATAAAATCATAACATATACAAAAAATATAAAGGAAATAAATCATTTCAACATTTCAATCACAATATATTGACATATAAAATTTATTATAAAAACCATTTTCAATAAATAAATAAATAAAAGAGTATTTAGTATTTATTTTCCTTTTAAAAACATTACGGATTGTTGAGGAAGCCAAAGATCAAATAATACACACGGTGGCGGAAAATTCATTATCACCGCGTACGTTAAAAAGAAACATACTTTTTGTCATTTTGTAAAAAGCTTCGTATAAAAAATAATCCTTTTCAATAAAAGTAAAATTCAAAGGGGTTTATACACCATATAAAATAAAGTCTTATATTAGAACAAAATATGCCTCAATGAAAGGAGATTGAGGTGAAGTCCCTTACCTCGTGTCCGACTTGCCTCGATCATTCTTTAATATCTTGAATAATAAACTAAAGTTAATTTATAATTGATTAATAGCATTTTTCACCTTAATTAATCCTTTTATATCACTTATTGCCATGTTATGAACATTATTTAATCATTTATGTTAATAATGGTCATTTTGTCGATCTTTGGTACTTGAGTCAACAATAAACTTCTTATAATTAATGTTCTTCATATGGTAAAATATCCATTATCTCCAGAATTATATACATTATCTAGATATCATATATATCATATATATCCAGTATATACATGCATTTATAATGTTACATAACATTTCGAGGTAAGAAATCAAATGCACTGTTCATGGAGACGGTCAGTCGTACGTACGCATGAACGCTACTTTCATTTCTATTTTGTATTTTATGGAATAAAATCACAATGATATAATGGTACACTATAATTCCAGTATAATATCATATATAATATTATTACCTCCATCCTTTATACGTCCCACATATCGCATTAACGATTCAAATCACTTTGAGGGGGCGGTAGTCCGCATTTCCCAAAAAATGAAATGATCGCATTTATCCATTATGGAAACCATAAAGGTTTTCCATAAATGAAGAATACAGAATCATAAGGAAAACATAAACATAATATATATCATATATAAAAACTATGACATTTTAATGGCAACCATGAAAGGTGTTAAGAGAGGATTGAACAATCATCGTTTCGTGAGACTGTAATTCGCCATCCACAGAAATAGTATATTCTTTAACCATTACATGGAGGTGTGTGTAAGTGTAGATCGAATATTTCTCATAACAACATCCTAGAATATAGAAGATACAGTTGTTTTTACCAAAGAAAGGAATAAAAATATTTTAGGGGGTTGGAGAAGCAAAATAAATCAAAAGAACACAAGAGAAGACATTACCTTTAAATCGGGTAACTCCCCTTGGTTTGAACCAAAAGGATTTGTTAAAGATATTTCTGCATAAGGTAAGGCTTCTAAGATGAAGAGAGGGATATTGGGAGATTATTTGAGTGGAGGATGGACGATCCAAATGGATTGATATGTGTGTGAAATGGGTAGGAAGTGGGGAATTTTTATAAGGGAGAGGAGGGGCTCTTTTGGAAAGCATGAAACTATTATTTTATTATTTAATTCTTTTCAGTTTCTAAAGTAAAAAAAAAATTTAAAGTAAAAGATAAGGTGGCCCATGTTCGAAATAAAATCATCCAATAAAAATTGGAAATGTTTTTGATATTATTTTAAACATTATCTTCTTATTTATTTAAATCATTCATTAATGACGTAAACACTACATCATCATTGTGTCGTAAATAATTTTATTTATTTGATGTCTAAAAACTATAAAAAAAATTACCATATTGTAAGAAATATTTTTATATTTCTAATTAATATTTATAGTCAAATTTATAAATTATATAACCCCATGTAAAAATTGTTTCAGTAAAATAATACATGTTTGTGACATTTTTATTTTTACTTTACATAAAAGGTATTAATGTCATTATCTTACCCATGTGGCTCTATGGGGTCCCACAAATCGACCCATGGATTGTAATGGTCGGCCATGACTCATCCAATCAGTGTAGGACAAGTTTAAAGGTAGTTCGATATTATTATAACTTTATTTTTACCTTAAATTACACTAATTACCTTTAATCGCGATTAATAAAACATTAAAGTTACTATTCCCCAAATAAATATTTTCATCCAATTGAACCAAATTTTACATAATAATGATAACCATGTATTTTAGATTTTTAAAATTCAATTCAAAGAAGTGTTAATGTTTCATTAAAATGAAAAATCAGTTTTTTAACTACCACTTAGTGGTTTCACTATTCATCAAAAATTGGAGTTTTTCAGAAAAACAACCAAAATTCACCCTAAGCTATATTTGATATTCTGAATTCCAAAATGATGTCTATTTTAAAAAATTCAAAACATATAAGTTGAATTAATTAATTAAATAATTAAATCCCGTTGTCAAAACAAATAGCGTGTTTTTAAGAAACAATATCTATCAAAATATTGACATTTGTTTAAGTCTAATTTAAAAGTGAAATTAATTCCAATTGTAACGCCCAACCCAAGTTACCTAGACTCAGTATAGCATCCCTCCTTTTTATCACATAAACTTTCATTACATTTTACAAAACTGAGGATCTTTAAGGTTTAGTGTCTTAGAAACCAGGAACATAAAACATGAAAAAATAAAACATTCTTCTTAAACACTAGAAAGGATTCTCCTCATGTTCATCCTAGGTTCATTACTGCATCTCATAACCTGGGGACATACATCAAAAGAAAGGGTGAGCAGAAGGCCCAGTAAGGGAAACAAGAAAAAACATTTAACATGTGAACTTGAGATACATCAACTATTTCATGAAAAAGAACTTTAAGGAATGAGAAACAATAATGTGGAATATCATAATAAAAATAACATTTTTTATAACTAGAATATGTGGCTACAACATTTAATATTGACAATAATGTCATTTCACCAAGGTCCATCCCCAAGGTGTCATTAAAAATTACCAAGGTTATTCACCAAGGTATCAATCTAAAAAGTCATCTCTAGAGATTAAGTCTTTACCCAATGCATTGGAGCGCTATCTGGGGGAACCCTTGACATGTATTTATTATCATGTGAGCCACATATATCATCATCAATAATTTCATAAACAACCCATATAGAATAAGGTAAATGGGTTTCATTTCATAATCATAACGTTTTAAAAACTGCTTTAAAGACATGATCTTTATGTCACTTTAAACCCACGGAAAAGGGAAAGCGGGTTTCATGTATGTAAATCCCAGAATTTAAAATAGAACATTTTGATATATATGTGAATACCCATGTATAAATAATATCTTTGGGTATTCACTTAATAACATAAAATAACTTTTAGATAAAGAGGGAGGCATTTTGAGACGAAAACTATGCAGCATAACGTCTACGATGCATGGTTTTAGAAAACATTCAAAAGAGAGGGGACATGGGTCTCCCACTCAAAAATGATACATAAAACAGAAGGGGAACAGAATATATAGTGTTTAATAACATGGTAATAAAATTTGAATGATATACCATATTAAACGAAGAACTTGAAATTAAGACAAAAATAAGATTTCTCTTATGAGAATTCGGCAGCCTAACGGCGTCACTTAAAATATCCAAAAATGGATTGATGAGATCAAATCGGGTCTCTCATTATATGAACATAAATGATAAGTATGATAGATATAGAGATCATACCCCAGAATAATAAAAATTAACTTGAAATACTTGACATGAAAGTAGATCTTGAAAACGAGAAGGGTGAAAGAACACCTTAGATATTTGGCAGCCTAACGGCGCCACTAAAACTTCAACAAAAATGAATTGATGAGATAAAATAGGGTCTCTCATCATATGAACATAAATTATCAGTATAATAGATATATATATCATACCCCAACATAATAAAAAGGAACATGAAAGACTTGACATGAAAGTAGATCTTGAAAATTAGAAGGGTAAAAGAACCACTTAAAAATTTGGCAGCCTCACGACGCCACTTAAACTTCAAAAAAAATGAATTGATGAGATCAAATGGGGTATCTCATCATATTATCATAAAATATCAGTATGATAAATTTAGAGATCATACCCCAACATAATAAAAAGGAACTTGAAATACTTTACATGAAAATAGATCTTGAAAAATGAGAGAGGAGAAAGAACCCCTTAGAAATTTGGCAGCCTAACGGTGTCACTTAAAACTTCTAAATACTGAATTGAAGAGATCACATGGGGTATCTCATTATATGATCATAAAATATCAGTATGATAAATTTAGATATCATACCCCAAAATAATAAAAAGGAACTTGAAATACATTACATGAAAATATATCTTGAAAATGAGAGGGGAGAAAGAATCTGTTACAAAAATTTCGGCAGCCTAACGACACCACTTAAAACTTCATAAAATGAAATAATGAGAGTAAGAGGGGATCTATCATTATATGAACATAAAAAGGGAAGTAAAAGGAGTATAAAAGAACATCCTTTAACATAAGAACATGGAGCATAAAAGAAATGGCATAAAAGAGATTTCTTGAAAAGAAAGAGAGAGGTCGAATCCCTTACCTTAAAACGTAACTCTTAAAACTCAAAGGTTGGGACCTTGAGGGTTTGGGGTCACCTTGGTAGGACTAATTTGGAGGTAATGAGACCAGAACTTTGTTGGGGGAGAGTGGGGAGTCGAATGGATGAGAGTATGGCTTGATATTTATAGGGAAAGTGAGGGGACACGGCATTAATGGCCAAGGGACACCTCATTAGTGGTTTTGGCAAAACCATGGGCTTGCCCATGGTATTTTCCCATGGTATTGGACACTTGGGACACCTCATACATTATCATACTATTCATAAGTCGACCATATTGATTACATACTTAATACATCATTTAATGATGTCAATAAACACCCGTAACTTAAAAACTGTATTTTCACTATTCATCGAAAATTAAACTTTCTCAGAATAATCCCAAAATTTCACCTTAACCAAATATCAATGATCTGATTTCAAAAATGAAATCCATTTTATAAAAATAATTTTCTAAATATTTTTAATTAAATTTTTAATTAAAAAACACTATTCATCTGAAAAAACTAATACTTGAATAATAATTTATGAAATTGTTATTTAACCATTTTATTGAATCACATTACATAATCAAAGTGCCTAGCTTATTTTAATACTTTATTTAAGTGAGATTACTAATCCATTTGGTCACATTACTAATCCTAAGCATAAAATCACTATTCATAATTTACTATTCATCAAAAATTAAGTTGATCTTATTAGACTCTAAATTTTGTACTGAACATTATTGTAGAAGATCATTTTTTGAAAATAATTATACATTTTAAATTATTTAAAGTTTACCTAACCATTTTTAAAATATCCTTTTTCTAAAATTCATCAAAATTATGCATACTATGTTTATCCGGACATTTGAAAATTCATAAACTTCATCATAAGAAGAAATCAAAATTTTTATTTAAAACAAAGGATTACACAAGGCAGTTACGGTCTCCTTACATATCCCCTTATCACACCAGCATAGGACCTATGTGTAAGGTGTGCTAAGGTGAGATAATCCAAGGGAGGCTCGGCCAACATCGCACGAGTAGTAATTTCTATCAGTTTGAACTTCTCGTGAAGGGGATCTCGTTCTAGCTTCACACAATGCAGTTCCGCTTGGGTTTGGTCCAGAGAAAAGCCCAGTGGTGCTACCTCTTTCCTAGGTTCTGTTAGATGGGCTTAGATCATTCCATGACTACTGGGTGGGGCAATCAAATATTCTTTCTATATTAATTAACCAAGATTACTTGTGTTTAGAGAAAATAATCGAAACGTTTAGTTTACAGTGGTCATATTGAACAATGGTTATATAACAGTCAAACCCCAATGGTCTCATTTTAATTATACTCATGTTATCAAATGAAACATTTTTGTTGAGTATAAAAATAAAATAAAACAACACAAAAAATTAGGAAACAAGATTTATTCAAAATTTCGGGTCGTTACAATCTTCCCCCCTTAAGAAATTGCGTCCTCGCAATTTTTAAAATTGGGTATTGAAATTTTATTGAAAGCCCCAAATCGGAAAAGGAGTCAGTAAAACTATTACTTTAAATGAAAGAAAGGGAAGTACAAAGGTCACCCGAGTTAACCCATACTAGGATTCCATGTAGGAAAACATGGACATGGAGGAAAAAACCAAGGGTCACGTTCTAAGGGAGGGTGATAGAAAACCTGATTAAGAGAAAGTTAACCATAAAAAAATCCCAAACATACGATGTGTGTAAACAGTCTTTGATTACCTAATAGGAAACGTAAATCAACAATGTTTTTGTTTTACGTTCCATTTCATAATTTTGAGGAATTCATTTACTACATAGAACAAAAACATAAGAAAATATACCTACCTTCAAGTAGATTTTCATCCATTAATAAGTCCCTACGAACACTAATCTTTTCTCTAAATGATGAGAATTCAAAAACACTTTGTCTCATAAAAATCACAAAATTCATCTTCTAGAGAATCACATAGTCCACAAAAGATTAACTATCTATTTCTTCTATCTTTAAATATTACCCCAAAAACAGAAAGGTTAAGGTAAAACAACTCTTCAAAAATAAATAATCCCATAGGAATGGAAACTAATTTTAAATCTTCAAAGTTCCATGGTACTACCCAAAGTTCATCATAGACCATTCCATAAATAACAGTCCTTAAAATTCCTCAACATAAACCAAACTATGATTGAAACCCAAATAAAAGAAGGATTTGATAACATAGTCTTCCAAAATAAACATCATTGTTCATCTCCAAACAACATCAACCATTCCTAACATCTTATAACAAAATTAGCCAACCTAAACATATTTTACTCAAGATAGGTTAATCATTCACATAAGTAACCTAAATTACTATTAGTCTACCTTAAATTCATCGATTCTTCAAAATATAAGTCAACCTTACTCCTCAATGAAAATACCGTAGTAATCTATTTACCTCGATCATATAGGGTCCCCAAAATAGTGAACATCTTCCAAAATAATAATAATCTTTTAATACCCTAATCATCCATGTCATATTAATACGGGAATAGTCACATTTCCTATCACATTGGTTGTTGGGAAATGTTCTTCCATTTCCCACCATTAACTAAGAAGAGAAAGCATAATTAGAGGCTTAAGTACTTAGCCAATAGTCATGAAAAGGAACTGAAAGCATATAAGGAGAACTTTTATAAGAAAAGTATTCCCTAACTTGTGATCCCCTAGGTTCCCATCTAGGTTATCCATGATCATATATTCTTATGTGAATATTTATTTTATTTTATCTTTGTTCCTTTAACAATGGTTCATACTAAGCTTATGAATTTACCAAAGCATATCCCCCGGGAGTGTCGTAACCAAGAGTGCAGCAAGGCCAGTTGTCGTGTACCAGTTCCCGTTCGATTCTAGGTCAAAGTGGTGTTTTCGGGTTTTACCCCTATATACATTTGTTCCAAAGCCACCTCTACCTGCTCGTATCCAGACAGGGATGTATTTTCTTGGCAACCCCTTACTCAATACTCACCAAAATACCAGGAAGATTTCTTATATTTAAACTTTTCTATAGGGTTATTCCTAGAGTTTTCATATCCTAATTTCCACAAATAACTAAACCATCCTTTGATACCAACTATAGCATCCCGCCTTTTTATCACATAAACTTTCATTACATGTTACAAAACCGAGGATCTTTAAGGGTTAGTGTCTTGGAAACCAGGAACTTAAAACATGAAAACATAAAACATTTTTCTTAAACACTTTAAAAGATTCTCCTCATGTTCATCCTAGGTTCATTAGTGCATCTCATAACCTGGGGACATACATCAAAAGAAAGGGTGAGCATAAGGCCCAATAAGGGAAACAAGAAAAACATTTAACATGTGAACTTGAGATACATCAACTATGTCATGAAAACAAACTTTAAGGCATGAGAAAGAATCATGTGGAATATCATAATAAAAATAACATTTCTTTATAACTTGAATATGTGGCTACAACATTTAATATTTACAATCATTTCATTTCACCAAGGTCCATCCCCAAGGTGTCATTAAAATTTACCAAGGTTATTCACCAAGGTATTAGTCTAAAAAGTCATCTCTAGAGATTAAGTCTTTACCCAATGCATTGGAGCACTATCTGGGCGCACCCTTGACATGTATTTATTATCATGTGAGCCACATATATCATCATCAATCATTTCTTAAACAACCCATATAGCATAAGGGAAATGGGTTTCATTTCATAATCATAACGTTTTAACAACTACTTTAAAGACATGATCTTTATGTCACTTTAAACCCACAGAAAAGGGAAAGCGGGTTTCATGTATGTAAATCCCAGAATTTAAAATAGAAATTTTGATATATATGTGAATACCCTTGTAGAAATAAGATCTTTGAGTATTAACTTAATAACATTAAATAATTTTGAGATAAAGAGGGAGGCATTTTGAAACGAAAACTATGCAGCATAACGTCTACGAAACATGGTTTTGGAAAACATTAAAAAGAGAAGGGACATGGGTCTCCCACTAAAAAATGATACATAAAACAGTTGGGGAACAGAATATATAGTGTTTATGAACATGGTAATGAAATTTGAATGATATACCATATGAAACGAAGAACATGAAATTAAGACAAAAATAAGATTTCTCTTATGAGAATTCGGCAGCCAAACGGCGTCACTTAAAACATCCAAAAATGGATTGACGAGATCAAGTAGGGTCTCTCGTTATATGAACATAAATGATCAGTATGATAGATATAGAGATCATACCACAAAATAATAAAAAGGAACTTGAAGGACTTGACATGAAAGTAGATCTTGAAAACGAGAAGGGTGAAAGAACCCCTTAGAAATTTGGCAGCCTAACAGCGCCACTCAAACTTCAAAAAAAATGAATTGATGAGATCAAATAGGGTCTCTCATAATATGAACATAAATGATCAGTATTTTAGATATAGAGATCATACCCCAACATAATAAAAAGTATCTTGAAAGACTTGACATGAAAGTAGATCTTGAAAACGAGAAGGGTGAAAGAACCCCTTAGAAATTTGGCATCCTAACGGCGCCACTTAAACATCAACAAAAATGAATTGATGAGATAAAATGGGGTATCTCATAATATTATCATAAAAGATCAGTATGATAAATTTAGAGATCATACCCCAATATAATAAAAAGTAACTTGAAAAACTTTACAAGAAAATAGATCTTGAAAAATGAGAGGGGAGAAAGAACCCCTTCGAAATTTGGCAACCTAACGGCGCCACTTAAAACTTCAAAATACTGAATTGAAAAGATCAAGTGGGGTATCTCATCATATGATCATAAAATATCAGTATTATAAATTTATATATCATACCCCAACATAATAAAAAGAAACTTGAAATACTTTATATGAAAATAGATCTTGAAAAATGAGAGGGGAGAAAGAATTTGTTACAAATATTTCGGTAGCCTAACAGCGCCACTTAAAACATCATAAAAAGAAATAATGAGTGTAAGAGGGGATATCTAATTATATGAACATGAATAGGTCCATAAAGGGAATATAAAATAACATCCTTTAACTTAAGAACATGTAGCATAAAAGAAATGACATAAAAGAGATTTCTTGAAAAGAAAGAGAGAGGTCGGATCCCTTACCTTAAAACGTAACTCTTAAAACTCAATGGTTGGGACCTTGAGGGCTTGGTGGCACCTTGAGAGGACCACTTATGAGGTAATGAGACTAGAACTTCGTTGAGGGAGAGTGGGGAGTCGAATGGATGATAGGATGGCTTGGTATTTATAGGGAAAGTGAGGGGACAAGGCTTTAATGGCCAAGGGACACCTCATTAGTGGTTTTGGCAAAACCATGGGCTTTACCATGGTATTTTCCCACGGTATTGGCCACTTGGGACACCTAATACCTTATCTTACTATTCATAAGTCTACCATATTGATTACATACTTAATACATCATTTAATGATGTCATTAAACACCCGTAACCTAAAAACTGTATTTTCACTATTTATCGAAAATTCAACTTTCTCAGAATAATCCCAAAATTTCACCTTAACCAAATATCAATGCTATGATTTAAAAAATGAAATCCATTTTATAAAAATAATTTTCTAAATATTTTTAATTAAATTTTTAATTAAAAACACTATTCATCCGAAAAAAACTAATACTTGAATAATAATTTATGAAACCGTTATTTAACCATGTTATTGAATCACATTTCTTAATCAAAGTGCCTAGCTTATTTTAATGCTTTATTTAAGTGAAATTACTAATCCATTTGGTCACATTACTAATCCTAAGAATAAAATCACTATTCATACTTTACTATTCATCAAAAATTATGTAGATCTTATTAGACTCTAAATTTTGTACTGAACATAATTGTAGAAGATCATTTTTTGAAAATCATTACACATTTTTAATTATTTAAGGTTTACCTAACCATTTTTAAAATATCCTTTTTCTAAAATTCATCAAAATTATACATACTATGTTTATCCAGACATTTGAAAATTCATAAACTTCATCATAAGAAGAAATCAAAATTTTTATTTAAAACAAAGGATTACACAAGGCAGTTACGGTCTCCTTACATAGCCCCTTATCACACCAGCATAGGACCTAAGTGTAAGGTGTGCTAAGGTAAGAGAATACGAGGGAGGCTCGGCCAACATCGCACGAGTAGTAATTTCTATTAGTTTGAACTTCTTGCGAAGGCGATCCCATTCTAGCTTCACACGATGAAGTTCAGTTTGGGTTTGGTCCAGAGCAAAGCCCAGTGGTGCTACCTCCTTCCCAAGTTCTGTTACATGGGCTTCGATTGGTCCAAGACTACTGGGTGGGGCCACCGAATCTTCTTTCTATATTAATTAACCAACATTACTTGTATTTAGAGAAAATAATCGAAATGTTTACTTTACAACGGTCATATTGACCAATGGTCATATAACAGTCAAAACCCAATGGTCTCATTTTAATTATACTCATGTTATCAAATGAAACATTTTTGTTGAGTATAAAAATAAAATAAAACAACACACAAAATTAGGAAACAAGATTTATTAAAAATTCCAGGTCGTTACACTCGGTGCATTATTACATAACATTGGCATGATCACAAGAAAGATCAAATCTCGAATGACCGCTTGGTTTAGTCGCCTTGGCAACAGTAGATGTATTCATAAAGTTTTACATTACATCATAAAGTGAACTACTACTACAACAACATATTGTCTCTATAGTCCACATTATTATCCCCTCATAATATCCCTGAAGGTCATTCATAATTAACTTCTTCACATCCTGGGAAAAATAAAACATAGAAAAGGGGTGAGCTCAAATGCCCAGTAAAGATAACAATATAGCGGAAGCATTCCTAAATAAGAATAAACCTTTAAGGCAGTGTATAACTAAAACAAAAGCCATTTAAACTTGAACATCAACATATTATGGAAAAAAAATAAAATTAAATAATTCCATCTACTTATTTACATGGATATTCTACTAATCGAAAAATCACATGCAATATCAATAACCACTTTCATAATGATGGAATACATAATTCCAGACTATCATAACCACATATCCAAGGCCTTGTGCCAAGACTACAAATAAGATTTTACCTAGACCTTGTGCCAAGACACTAGTTTGTCTCATGAGACCTACCGATGCATCGAGGAGCTATAGCGGGCTCCACCAGTCACATATTATGTCCAATGCATTCCCATATGAAAAGGTTTAAACATAACATAAACATTCATATTAAAACAAGCATACGAAATGTCAATAATTTCACCATAAACCATGAATTGAATAAAAATAGCACATCCACAGTCTAATATATCAAAAAACCTTCAATACAATATAGAAGTTTTGTATCATAATAAATCAACTTCAAATAAGCATAAAATCTATCAAAGGATGTTGACATAAATGAAATCAAAAGACTTTTTAGAGAAATATCTCTTTCTATTTTGAAATAATTTAAGAGTAATATATTTATAATATAAAACATTTTATTTGAAAATATTCTTATAATATTGTAAAGTAAGCTTCGACGATTTTATAATGGCGTAAAATAGCTACACCCGCCATGTAAGTTAAAAAAACATTCTTAACTTAATTCTGTCAAAAAGGTTAAAAAGCACCTTGTTTAGAAAACGACGAAAAGATTCCTTTATAAAACTCTTATTAAAAGTCAAAAAAAGGTATAAATGACTTTAACCCATATTCTTTTAAATATTAAAAATGTTTTGAAATACATTTTTAAGAAACATGGATGTGGATGATAAAGAGATCCCAGTAGATTATTACGTATAAACAACCTCGGATAATGAAGAGATTGCGAAAGAAACCCTTACCTTGTAATTTTCATTGGTTGGGGTTAAGTTAACCTCCTATAAAATGGTGAAATAATTGTTATTAAATTATACAATAATCATATATATTAATATGATATCATATATGATCTTTTAACATTGATTTGTTAATAATATCTTAATATTATAATTGTTTCGGGTGTTAACTTACTCGTTTTCTTTTATATGTTTTGTTAAGTAAGACATGTTTGTCATGTATAGGTTGTACCTTATTCATATCCATAATGATATCAAGTCCTTAAACATTATTTTTAAATCATCAAATGATAATTATACTTGAAGGGATACAATGGAGAATGAATCTTATCGCGTTCATGGAGACGGTAGTCCCTACGTACGCACGAGCGACAATATCATTCTTTTGATATTAAAATAATATATAATTGGATTATATATCATATATACAGAATCATTATCATGTTATATTTATTATTTACCTGAATTTCACATCATTATTATACCCATCCAAATAATAATTTATTGAATAACAATTACACCACGACGTAGAGATGGTAAACCGTACGTACGCACGTATGGTGACATGTTATTCAAAGGATGGATAGAATACTGAAATATGGTTGTAAAATGTTTATAATAACATCAATTTATATATAATATACTGTATTAATTATTTTATAATGGTAATAACAAAGAAATAATAAGTGGAAGAAGAAAGGAACTTGAAAAAGGGTGGTGAAATCATTACCTCTTCTTCGGGTTCTTCCTTTTGATTTGATCAAAAGGGCTCCTTAAGATGGCTTTATGACTAAAGTAAGGCCTCTAGGATAATTTTAGAGAAGTTTAGAGAGTATTTGGGCAATTTTTGGCTGATCCAAAAGGCTTTTAAGGTGTGTGTTAATGAGAAGGGAGAGTTCCCTTTTATAGGAGGGGTGAGGGGCACCTTTGGAAAAGCTAGAAATATTATTTTATAATAAATTAATATTCGGTTTATAATGGCTAAAAAGTAGATTATTTATAGGTTAAGGTGGTTATAGGTCAAAAAACACTCAACCAATAGAATTTAGACAAGTTTGTGTCATTATACTAACCTTATCTTTAAGTATTAACTCTTAGTTAATTAGTTTAACTTTTACAATGTCTTTTTGTATTTTTATATTATATGGTTAATAAACATAATATATACATCCAAGAGACCCCAAAGTGGTCCATTAATGATACACCTATCATGATATAAGTCTCTTGGCCGATCCTTATAGTTTTTAGGAATTTAATATCAATTAATAATATAATATATTTTTTTAAAAACTCTTTTATGTCAATTTTGACACTATTCAATAATTGATTTTTGTGAAAATCATAAAAGAATTATTTCTCGAAAAAAGTTAATTACGTTACTCCTAACATTCCATATTAAGCTATAAAATTAGTTTAATTCATAAAAAGTCTCAAATTATATTTATTTGGGTATTTATAATATCAATTATTTTAATGTTTCACTATTATGGTAATTAATGCATCATCATTGTGTCATAAATAAATTAACTTATTTAATGTCTAAAAATTATAAATAAACACTAATTATGTATAAAATATTTTTATATTTCTAATTAATATTTACAATTGAATTTATATTATTTATAACACTATATTAAAGATGTTTTAGTAAATAAAATTTGATTTTAACTCTTTTAACTCTTCTTTGAATTAAAAAATAATAAATGTCCTAATCTAATCCATGTGGACATAAATGATAATATTTTATTCCTAAAGTTGTTTTTTTTTCGAGATACACTCGTCCAATAGAATTAGGACATGTGTTAGGGTAATATTAATATCATTTTTACCCTTAATTACCCTTTTTACTTTTAATCGTGGTAAATAAAAGTAAAAAGTTACAATTCACCAAAAACTATTTTAATCTCATTGAAACACATTTTACTACTTGATATTAACCATGTCTATTGGATTTTCCAAATTCCAATCATAGAAGCGGTAAAATTAATTTTTATGAAAATTCAGTTTTTTAACTACCACTTAGTAGTTTCACTATTCATCAAAAATTGAAGTTTTTCAGAACAATGCCAAAATTTCACCCTAAGCTATAATTGATATCCCGAATTCAAAAATGATGTCTATTTTACAAAATTCCAAACATATAAGTTTCATTAATTAATTTTATAATTAATTCCCGTTGTCATAACAAATAGCGAGTTTTTAAAAAACAATATATATCAAAAGATTGACAATTGTTTATATCCAATTTCAAAGTGAAATTAATTCTAATGAACACTATTGGATAGAATGGTAAAAATATATACTAATTATACTTTAAAACCACTCAAATTATTAATTTATCACTATTAATTATTTTGATTAAAAAATTTGTTTTTAATTAAAATTTAGTAATTTCCACTATTCATCAAAATATTAAAGTTATCCAAAAAGTGCCAAAATTTCACCTTAGGCTAAATTCGATACTATGAATCCAAAAATGAATTCTATTTTGAGAGTTAAAATTTATAAAATTTCAAAAAGTTGGTATTACTATTCATAATGGCTAGTTTGATCGGTTGTGGTGTGTGTTAGAACTTGATGTTGCGTACAACACACGCTATGGCATTATTCAAAGAGAAGCGTACCGTAGAAGCTTGGGGTGTTACACCAATTACAACTATTGGATTAAATGGTAAAAATATATTCTAATATCACTTTCAAACCAATTCAAATGATAGTCTAATCATATAAATAAATTAGATAAAATGAGGTTTTGAATTAAAATACAACATTTTTCACTTATTCATTAAAAATGAACTTTATCAGAAAAAATAACAAAAACATACACAAAGTAAATTTCGATGTCCCAATTGTAAAGAAGGATTTTATTTGGTCCAATATAATGTATAAGAGTGACCAAAACTATTTTTAAAGAGGGTTCACCATTAAATGGTGATAAATCTACTTTTTAATGAATATTAGAGTATTTATGCCTAAAATTGAATTCTTTACTTTTTTTAAGCCTTTATCTTTTATTGGATAAATGTAAAAACATTTAATAAAAATATATAATCATATTTTAGTTATTTCTCTTCATTCCCACCAATACAATGACTACGTATTAACTACCATTTAAACTAATATTATTATATTATTATTATGCAACATAAGATTTCAAAGAAACTCGTTGTTGCGTATCGGGTACGCTATCGAACATAGAAAACCCTTTAAAGAAAAGTTAATATTTAACTCACAAATATTAATAAATATTAAAATGTATTATTCTTCATTTACCTGGGATGTTTCATCCTTCCCCCCTTTTGGGAATTGTGACCTCCCAATTTTATTCACTAATCAAATAAATAGGGGTATTTATCCCTCATTGCATTTTTCAGATTCCCATGTCACCTCTTAAACCATATGGTTTTTCACAAAACCTTTACCTGAAAAATTACCTTATTTCACAACACTTGCTCTATTTGGTCAATAATTCACTGGTTATTATTCATAAGAGAGATTCTCTTCTAGATGATCTACCTCTAGGCTCAAAACATGAGATGGATCTGGCATATACTTTCTCAACATCAAAAAAAAACATTGTATACCTGGGACAAACTTGGAGGTAAAGCCACTCTGTATACAACTGATCCAACATTCTCCAGGATTTCATAAGTTCCAATGAACCTCGGACTCAACTTTCCCTTCTTGCCAAAATGCATCGCACTTTTCCATGGAGAAACTGTGAGAAAAACATGACCACCTACCTCAAAAGATAGATCCTTCCTCCGGTTATCTACATAAATTTTCTGCCTACTCTAAGCTATTCTCATGTGCTTTTGAATCAACTGAACTTTTTTTACCATCACATCTACTAATTCTGATCCCATCAGCTTCCTTTCCCCTACTTCATCTCAAAAATCTGGTGTTTGACATCGTTTACCATATAATTCCTCAAACGGAGCCATCTGTATACTGGAATGAAAACTGTTGTTATAAGAAAATTCAATCAAAGAAAGATGTTGGTCCCAAATTCCATGGTAATCCACCGTGCAAGCCCGTAACATATCCTCCATGGTCAGAATTGTTCATACTAACTGCCCATCTGATTGTAGATGAAAATATGTACTAAAATGTAATTCAGTACCCAATGACTTCTGAAAGCCTTTCCAAAAGTTAGAAGTAAACCTAGGATTACGATCAGATACAATAGAGAGGGGAACTCCATGCAACCTGGCTATCTCTTTAACATACAACCGATAAAGTTTATCTAGAGAGAATGTATCTTGAATAGGAAGGAAATGAGCAAATTTAGTCAATCAATCAACAATAACCCTTATTGCATTATTACCTCGAGATTTCTTTGGTAATCCCACAATGAAGTCCATGGATATATTTTACCATTTCCACTCTGGAACTAGTAAAGACTGAAGCATCAGTTTCGGTATCTTCAATTCTACTTTAACCTCTTGAAAAGTCAAATGCTTCATAGTAAAATCAGCAATATCTCTTTTCATTCCATCACACCAGTAATACTCTCGCAGATCTCTACATCTTATTACTGCCAGGATGAACTGAAAATGTGGAACTATGAGCCTCACATAACAACTCATTCTTCAACTGTGAATCACAAGGAACACATAATCTCTTCCCAAACCTCAAAACACAATCATTATCAATGTGGAATTCATACATCTTACCCTTCTGAACCAGCTCTACCTTTTTTTTCAACTCACTGTCTTTCTTCTGCGCTTGCTTAATTCTGTCTGATAGAGATGATCTCACCGACACCTGAAACAAAACAGAAGAACTTCCTACACCAAAAATATTTATTTCAAAGTTCATCAAATCAAAAATCAAAGGATCTTGTTCCAAACATAGCATTCTTAATGAAGAATTACTTTTTCAACTCAAAGCATCATCCACTTTATTTGCTTTTCCCGGATGGTAATGAGTTGTACAATCATAATCCTTGATTAATTCCATCCATCTCCTCTATCTCATGTTCAATTATTTCTGAGTGAATATAAACTTTAAACTTTTTTGATTATTATATATTTCACACTTTACTCCATACAAATGATGACTCCAAATTTTTACAGAAAAAAAACAGCAGATAATTCCAAATCAAGTGTAGGGTAATTTAACTCATGAGTTTTCAAGTAACGTGAAGCTTAAGCAATTACTTGATCATTCGGCATAAGGACACAACCATGTCCCTTCAACGAAGTATCACTGTAGATAACAAACTCACCATTTCTGGAAGGAAGTTCCAAAACTGGAGCATTCATCAATCTTCTTTTCAAATCCTGAAAACAATCATCACATTCTTTTTTCTAGATGAACTTAGCAACTTTTCGAGTTAATATAGTTATTGGACTAGATAACCGTGAAAAAATTTAAACAAACCTCTGGTAATAACCTTAAAAACCAATAAAACTATGGATATCGATTATATTTGTGGCTCTTGGCCATTCTTCATCAACTTTTTTTTAGCAGGATCAACAGTTATGCCATTTTTCTAAACAATGTGACCAAGGAAAGAAATTTGTTGTAACCAAAACTCACACTTTCTGAATTTTCCATACAGTTTCTTTTCATTTAAGGTCTGCAAGATAACCCTAAAATGACTTTCATTCTCCTCTTTACTTTTAGAAAACACCAAAATATCATCAATAACACAACCACCATTTATCACCTGATTCTACTGAGTCATCACTATAGTAAACTGGTCAATTCTGATTCTGACCATCTCTGGTTGCTGATTTGGAAGGTTCTTTTCCTCTGTATTCCTTCCCAGAAAAGTTTCTCTATTTCCTTTATGAAAAATCAATCTTAAAACAGACATATCTTAGACGAATCAACATGGTAATATGTAAATTTTATATGATTTCAATATTAACATAAA
Organism: Viscum album; assembly: GCA_963277665.1. Classification (NCBI taxonomy): domain Eukaryota; kingdom Viridiplantae; phylum Streptophyta; class Magnoliopsida; order Santalales; family Viscaceae; genus Viscum; species Viscum album. The sequence goes on along the minus strand of OY728166.1, from coordinate 802,891,018 downwards.
TTACTTTATGGAAATTTATTTAACAATACCCTAACTCCTAAAGTTGTCTAAACCGACCTATGATACAAACTATAATGACCCAGCCATGAAACATACTTAATCTTGACGTAAATGAATAATTCTCATTGAGGATCTTTTCAGGTTTAGAGTTTTAGAGAATTAGGACATAACTATTACGTCTTAAAAGATTACAAAGTAGAAACTTCTACACAGTTTCAATTTTTTTTACAAAACTTGAACTCTTGAAAAAAAAGAGCCATGTCTAGATCCATGTTTAAGACAGCATGACTTTTCCATGATCCCATCCTTAACCCTATTCCACATTATGTCCTGTGATAAACATTTCAAAAAACTTGGGATGAGCATAAAAAGCTCAGTAAGGGATACACAAAGAATGAAAATTGATAGTTTTTTAAAACACCAAGTAAACCATGAATACATAAACATAAGTAATACTTTTTACCTTTATGAACTAATAAATACTATTCACTGTATAAAAGATCATTACCAACCCTTTTGAAACCAAATGATTACCATTAAACCCATATAAAGAACACATAACATATAAATGTAACTTGGGACATAAACATACATAAATGGAATAACCATACGATCGACTTCCACACATATCACTAAATGGAATAGCCATACAGCCGACTTCCATACCCAACGCAGTGGAAGTTATAACATAACCAACCATCCTAGTTTTCACAGCACCACCCATCATTTGGTTTATCACGTAACCACCCGTCAAATGTCCGAGTACCATTATGAAATCATTACACATAAAAAATATATAAAGGAAAGATAACATTTCAACATTTCAATCACAATATATTGAAATATAAAATCCATTATCAAAATCATTTTCAATACCAAAATACATATAAGAGTATATGTTATTTATTTTCCTTTTAAAAACATTACGGCTTGTTCAGGAAGCAAAAGATCAAATAATACTCGCGGTGGTGGAAAGGTCTTTATCACCGCGTACATTAAAAAGAAACATACTTTTTGTCTTTTAGTAAAACGCTTCGTAAAGAAAATATTACTTGTTAATAAAAGTAAAATTAAATGGGTTTTATACACTGTATAAAAGAAAGACTTGTATTAGAACAAAATATGCCTCGATGAAAGGAGATTGACACGAAGTCCCTTACCTCTTGTCTGACTTGACTCGATCGTTCTTTAATATCCTGAATAATAAACTAGTGTTAATTTATACATTCTTAAGAACCTTTTCAATGTTAATTATTCTTTTTATATCACTTATTACCTTGTTATGAACATTATGTAATTAGTTAAGTTAATAACGGTCGTTTTGTCGATCTTTGGTACTTGAGTCAACAATAATCTTCTTATAATTACATGATCTTGATGTGGTAAAATATCCATTATCCCTATAATTATATTCATGATCTAGATATCATATATATCATATATATCTAGTATATACATGCATTTATAATGTTAAAATACATTTAGAGGTATGAAATGAAATGCAGTGTTCATGGAGATGGTAAGCTGTATGTACGCATGAACGCTACTTTGATTTCTATTTCATATTTAATGGAATGAAATCACAATGATATAAAAAATAATTATAATTCAAGTATAATATCATATATAATATTATTAACTATGTCCTTTATATGTCCCACATATTGCATTAGCGATTCAAATCACTTTGAGGGGGCGGTAGTTCGCACTTCCAAAAAATGAAATTATCACGTTTATCCATTATGGAAACCATAAAGGTATGACAAAAAATAAAAAAATACAGAAGTATAAGGAAAACATAAACATAATATATATCATATATAAATACAGTGACATCTTAATGGCCACCATGAAATGTGTTATGAGAAGATTGAACAATCATCATTTCGTGAGGCAGTAATTCACCATCCACAGAAATAGTATGTTCTTTAATCATTATACGGAGGTGTGTGTAAGTGTAGTTAGAATCCATCTCATAACAAAATCCTAGTATATATAAGATACGGGTGTTGTTACAAAATAGAATAATTAAAAGATTTTAGGGCGTTGAAGAAGCAAAATAAAACAAAAGAACATAAGAGAATACATTACCTTTAAATCGGGTAACTCCCCTTGGTTTCAACCAAAAGGGATTCTTGAAGAGATTTCTGCCTAAGGTATGGATTCTATGATGAATATAGGTATATTGGCAGCTTATTTGAGTAGAGTTTGGATGATCCAAAGTGCTTGAAAAGTGTGTGAAATGGGTAGGAAGTGGGGTCTTTTTATAAGGGAGAGGAGGGGCTCTTTTGGAAAGCATGAAACTATTATTTTATTATATAATTCTTTTCGGTTTCTAAAGGTCCAAAAATCATTAAAGTAGAATATAAGGTGGCCATTTTTTGAAATAAAATAATCCAATAAGAATTTTACAATTGTTGGATATTATTGTAAACAGTATCTTCTTATTTATTTAAATCATTCATTAATGACCTAAAATTTTCATCATCATTATATCATAAATAATTTTATTTATTTGTTGTCTAAAAATTATAAACAAATTACCAAGTTGTAGGAAATATTTTTAGAACTCTAATGAATATTTATAGTCAAATTTATCAATTATATAACCACATGTGATATTTGTTTTAGTAAAACAATACATGTTTGTGACATTTTTATTTTTATTTAAATAAAAGGTATTAATGTCATTATCTTAAACAAGTGGCTCCATGGGGTCCCAAAAATCGAACCATGTATTGTAATGGTCGGCCGTGACTCATAAAATAAGTTTAGGTTAAGTGTAAAGCTAGTTTCATATTATTGTAACATTATTTTTACCTTAAATTACACTAATTACCTTTAATCGCGATTAATAAAACATAAAAGTTACTATTCACCAAAAAAATATTTTCATCCCATTGAACCAAATTTTACTTAATAATAACAACAATGTATTCTGGATTTGGTAAATTCAATTCACAGTTGTGGTAATGTTTAATGTAAACGAAAAATCTGTTTTTTAGCTACCACTTAGTGGTTTCACTATTCATCAAAATTTGATGTTTTTCAGAAAAATACCAAAAATTAACCCTAAGCTATATTTGATATTCCAAATTCAAAAATGATTTCTATTTTAAAAAATTCAAAACATATATGTTCAATTAATTAATTTAATAATTAATTCCCATTTTCAAAATAATTAGCATGTTTTTAAAAAATATTATCTATCAAAAGATTGACACTTATTTAAGTCCAATTTCAAAGAGAAATTAATTCCAATGACCACCATTGGATTAAATGGTAAAAATATATTCTAATTTCAATTTAAAACCAATTCAAAAGATAATTTAATCATTTAAATAAATTAGATAAAAATGAGGTTTTGAATTAAAATACAACATTTTTCACTTATTCATTAAAAATGAACTTTATCGGAAAAATAACAAAAACATTCATAAAGAAAATATTGATGTCCCGATCCTAAAGTAGGATTTTATTTGGTCCAATAGAATGTATAGGAGTGACCAAAACTATTTTTAAAGGGGGTTCTCCATCAAAACGCGATAAATCGACCTTTTAGTTAATATTAGAGTATCTATGCCTAAAATTGAATTCTTTAGTTATTTTAAGCCTTTATCATTTATTGGATAAATGTAAAAACATTTAACAAACATATATAATCATTTTCTAGTTATTTATATTCATTCCCACAAATACAATGACTACGTGTTAACTACCATTTAAAATAATATTATTATATTATTAGTGTGCAACGTAAGATTTCAAAGAAACTCGTTATTGCGTATCGGGTACTCATAGAACATAGAAACCCTTTTAAAGTAAAATTAATATTTAATTCAGAAATATTAAGAAATATGAAAATGACTTATTCTTTATTTACTTGGGATGTTACATCCATAATGTTTACATTTAGTCCAAATTGGGTATATGTTCTAAATATATCCATCCAATGGCCCTTGGAAAAGTTTCTACGTCATTTGGGTCCTTAATATTATGGTTTAGTCAACTATTATTCTTATTTTTACCTTAATCATTATAATTAATATAAATTACATTCACTAATATTTTTGGTCAAACAAAAAACTTAACTTATTGGAAATTATAAATTATTATTATTCCAAATAAATAATCAATTTTCCCAAATTCTAACCATAGAAGTGGCATAATGAAATTTTCATTTATCCCACAGATGGGACGACACATCGCGTTTTTAAAGTAAAAATATTCCAAAATTTTCTAGTTTTTTATATCCAATTTCAATGTGAAATTTATACCTATTACCTAAAATTTATTAATTCCAAAAATATTATCTAATTAAACTTTAAAACCAATTGTAAATATAATTTAACTTTATAAATAAAATAAATTATAAGGTAGTTTTGAATTAAAAATCTATATTTTTCATTATTCGATAAAAAAATGAAAAATAACTTGAAAAATACACAAAATATTCCATAATTGAATTTTTATATTTCTCAATAAATAATGATGTTTTTTTATATATATATAATAAAAAAACTCCCAAAATTTTAATTTAAATTATGTTCACCCTTAAAAGCCAATAAAAATGGATTAATAAAAATAAATGTTTTTTAATAATTAATGGGTTTTTTTCTTATCATATGCTTATCAAATATACTATATTAATATAAATAATATTTTATTGAATATATTATATATATATATATATTACATTTATATCCTTCACTAATTTTTTTTAATATAATTTTATAGGATGAAATAGCTTTGTGACAATAAAAATTGTTTTCTATAAAAATATTCTTTTTATATTCAATTTTTTACTATATTAATTTAAAATTAATTTATAAAATTTTATATTTTATTATATTTTTGTAAAAAATATATTTTCATAAATTAGGTTTTTCTATTCATAACATCTAATTTAACTTCATGTTTATATATTATTACATTAATTAATAATATTTAATAATATATTATTATTTGGTAAAAATCATTCTTGCGTGTTACACAAGCCATCGAAGCATATCAATATTATGTATATCAAATTATAACTCAGTATCAAGTTCATTGAAAGCTATAGAATATATTGAATTTATTTAAAACATTAAATGTATTATAAATTATTATGATATTATATTCCTTTACGTTCTTGGTGTTTCATTTCATACAACATACCGAATACAATGTTGCTACTTAGATTTTTAGGGTGTTACATTCCCCCTACCATAATTAAATTACTTCCTCACAATTTAAACTCGATCATGGTGATAGATTTTTTGAGATTACCTTTGTTAAAAAATAACATATTGATATGGGTTACTGAAATATCATCTAGAAAATAGAGAATCGGAATAAAAAAGGTCACATGGACTAACATGTTACTAGGTCTCTATATGGGACAACAATAGTGGTAATTAGAGATACATATATAGAGTAAAGCGTAAATATTTTTGTGGAGTGATTGAGGTCATAAATCACAAACTAGTGAATGATCAATAGAAGGTTTATGGACTCAAACTCATAAATCATTAATGACTTAGAATCCCATCGGTTCAACAAAAATAATGATATTATGAATGCATTTTTGTTTAAAGATACTTTTCTTAATGATTGGGAATTATTTTACTACTTGTGTATACATATTTGATATATTTCTATAAAACAATCAATGTTTTTTTGTGCATCAATCAATTTTACAATTAATTAAAAAATGAATGTTGATGCATGAAGCATGAAAATAAATTTCTAAAAGATCATAATGGAAATAAATGATAGAAATGTTCAAAAATTTGTTTTTAACTATTCTCAAAAACTAATATGGTAAGGAAATTAATATCTAAACCTAAAAATTCTTATTACTAGTTTATCATTAGTATTTATTAATAAAATTATCTAAAAAAACCTCTTATTAACCATGATATTTCAGAGGTCAGTGGCTGGCATCAATCCCACATCATCCTTCAGTCATGGGATCAAGTACCATAGCCTTACCTGATTCGATGGGTTGTCACCCAGCATACAGGTTGTACTTTTCTAAAACCATGTTAATATAATATAAAAAAACATAATTATTCTTGAAACAATTGATATAAGATTAATCACTAAATAGACTTTTAGCAACAGTTTTCAATACAACCGTAATATATATATATACTTCATCCATTTATTTCCAAATAGGTAATTCCTTCTCTAGGGTTTATCCACAATGTCATTAATAGGATTTCTATATCATGACACATTATCTTCAATATAAAACACCATAGGTTTAACCAAGTCTATTCATTTCAAAAAACCATCTTAATAGATTAAAATAAAATTTGAATTATTCATAGAATATCACCCTGAGGAGTCAAACTAGATGCATAGTAAGGCCCATTTTCATGTACCAGGTTACACCGAGTCTGGCCCGACACACCATTTCAGAGTTGTTACTCCTAGGTAAAATTCTTCCTAGATAACATGCACTTGTAGTATCCAAACAGGGATTTATTTCCCTAAATACTGGTATAATAACTACTTTACCAAAATTATAGGATGTTCTTTTATACTTGACCTAAATTCTATATTAAGGTAATGTTTTATAACATGTGTTTTCCTAAATATAGTACCCAAGGTTCATAGTAAAATTCTTTTAATACCAATAGTATTGACCCTCCCCCAGAGATACTAGACCAGGTGTCTGCTATCAACTATAATGGCATTATTACATGGAATCAAATCCCAAAGGACCAAAAAATTAGAAGTCTTGGTAAACTAGATATATACATGGGACTTTTATTACAAATTATTACACTAATTAAATAATAATTGTCTTATAAAAATCATAATTGATAACTTTATTCCATTTATTATATCCATGTATATCATTGATAGTACGCTTCTTGGATTCTTGGAAAATATAAACATAATAAGGATGAGATCAAATTTTTAGTAAGGGTAATGTATAGTTGAGCAATATTGAATCAATATGACTAAATAAACATTGAAAGGTAAATAACAAAACACACATTCTTTGTAATCAATAGGCTGAAAAATAAATGAATAAGAAATATGGTAAGGTAAATGAAAGAACATGCCATTCAAATGTCTAAATTTGTGAAAATACATTTAGAAAGGTGATAAACCGAAACACATTCCATTGAATTAATAAACTAAAAATGAAATGCATCTAAATATATGTGGATGAAAAATCTCACATATGAATAATAAACGAGGCCAAATGAAGGAAATTCTTTCATAATGGATGTCATGTTTAAGTAATATGAAAACTAAAACCATCAAAACCTTACACAATATGGTTTAAAACTATGCAGAGAAAACCATTTAATTTTTCCAACATGGTTTTCTTATGTGAACATATTGATGCACCAAAGAGATATATAATTTTTGGGTTCCACCCTTCATTTCCAATCCAAATCATTTCACACATAGAATATCCAAAATAAATAATATGAATTATCAAATATTTTAATTTAATAAATAATATATAATTATAAATTTTTCCCCCTAATGAAAAAATAACTTCCAAAGTATATATCATTTTTAAAATAGTATATGGTTTCGGAAATATTAATATACATGATAAATAAAATGGATAATTTAGTAGAAATTCAATGGTCAAGAATTATATGTGATTGAATGTTTCAATGGGACTAAAAACTAATCAAGGAAGTGAATGGGAATATTGTCCTTGGAAAGATCACTCATTAACCATGTAAGTAAAGAATAAGGATGGAATAAATAAAATAAATACTAAGTGGAGTAAAATAAATGGTTGTTGTCATTTATGAATAGAAATAAAATGATATTTTTACATGAAAATTGGGAAAATATTCTTTTTTTTAAAGGCTTTTGAAAAACCTTTCCTTTGAAAATTAATTTTCAAAAAATATCTTAAAAAATCCCATTAAACTGGAAAATGAATCATTAACGAATTGATGATAAGTAAATATGTACTTGTAGTATAAGGTAAAAAGAACATTCCTTTTTCATGGTAAAAATGTTAGAAAAATGCCTTGTTTCGAAAGCGATAAGAATATTCCTTTAAAAACATCGGTAAAATAATCAAAGGGTTAAAAGTATTTATAAATTAATTTTAAAATAATTTTTTAAAACATATTTATAAAATAGGGTTTTTAGTTGAAAATAGGTTCTCCGACTAAAGATAGAAATGAAGTTTGTTTTTCTTAAAAATATTTCATTAAAATTTAGAGTTCCAAAGAGTGGGAGAATAGTTCTATTAAATAATAAATGTTATCAATAACCATAGGAGAAGAAACTAAAAGGGTTTATTATACAAATATCAAATAATTTCCTTTAGTGTAAATTTTTTAAACAATCCAAAAAAATGGAATTGAAAATTAAACCCTTGAAAAGATTATAATAATGGAGTAGGAATCAATCAATGAGTGAATTATGTGTATAAAATATAAATATATATATATAAGAGAAAATATATCATCAAATATTCAAATTTTTTATTCACAAGATCTTAGAATATTAAATTCAATAAGGAAGTAATGAGACCAAACGAAAAGAAACTAGGTTATGAAATTCTTTTCCACATGGTAACTTTTAACTCAAATCCCCTTAGTTGAAATAATTCAAATTGAAAATAATAATTTCATGAAGAATGATTGAATCATAATTTTAAATGACAAAATAGAATTATTTTTCCATATATAATTAACTAGGTTCACAAAAATAATGTGATTGTTTCAAGAAAAATTTAACAATCAAAAATGTAAGTGAGGTTGTAATTATGATCATTAAAATCATTCTTGAGGAGAATAGTATTTAAACAATCCAAAGTGACCCATACCACTTTAAAAATTTTGAATCATAATATCCATAATGAAATAAAATTAAATAAAACATATAATATCATGAGAATAATTAGTCTCATTATATATCATTTTAAATGGTAGTTTATACCCCATATAAAATACACTAGGTGCATGTCATAAATAATCCTAAATGGAATATAAATTGAAATTAAATCACTTACCATGGGTTTGATATGAATCATGTGTCTTCATATTCATAAATAACAAAAAAAGTATTAACTTAATTTAGAACCTTTTCCATGTTTATGATAACATTTATGTCACTTTTTACGATGTTTTATACAGCAACATAAACAATTATTTTTATGTCTGATGTTTTGACTGAATTAAGTTTATGTATCAAAACCAACATTCGTAGGCCAACTATTTTCAAAGTGGTCATTATATAAAATCTCCAAAATAATAATAATGAAATATTTTCATATTTATACATCAATTTTAATTTAAAAAAAATTAATTAATTATTGTTACTAAAAATGAATGAATATTAAAATAATGGAGATGGTATATCCTACGTTCGCTTGAGTAATGTTCCCATTTTTTCAATGATCATTATAGAAGGATGGTAAGTAACACTTTATCTTCACACAATTATAATTATATAATAAATACCAAGTTATTTAATCAAATATACATTTATATAGATTTTTTATGTAAATAGAATCACATCGTGTCGTGGAGGCAGTAGTCTACATGTCCACAACTGATATTATCATTTTTTTGTGTGTGAATGGGTAATAAATAAAATGATATATATATATATATTATTTGCATAAATATATTTATTTCATTAATATCTTATATATTTTTTATATTTCACAAATTTCTAAATAAAACCTTCCTTTATACATTTCATGTATTATGTGATCGAATCACATCACTTTTAGGAGGCAGTAGTCCACACTTCCACAAACGATGTTATCATATTCCCAAAAAATGGAGTTCATAAAGATATATATTATAAAATAATTAAATAAGTATAAGAAAATTATAAATATAACATTAACCATATATAAATAGAGTTTCCATAATAATTTCTAGCATGAGAGGTGGTAAATGAAAAGGGAACAATCCCCATTTCATGGGGAAGTAGTTCGATATACACGTAAACAGTGTGTTTGATATCTATTAGATGGAATTTTGGGTAAGTGTATGTATAAAAATTATCATAAAACATACTAATATTTTTATGATACTTATTTTGTTGTTAAATCATTGGATAAGAATATTTTATGGACTGTAGGGTGGAAATAAAACTAAATACTGTAAGGAAAGATCTTACCTCTTAATCAGGTAACTCCTAATTGATTACATCAAAGGGATTCCGTGGATTTCATTATACACATGGAGAGGATTCTAGAATATGTCGAGTAATTTATAGAATCTATTTGGGATTATGTTGGTTGAGAAAAAGTGTCTTGATAGGTGTTTGGGCGTGGAAAGATAGGAGTCCATTTTATAGTGGAGGAGTGGAATTAGGGTAATATTTTGAAAAACTGATTTCCATACATATTTTTCGCAATTAAAGTGGATATCATAATGGAATCATTTTGATAAAAGTTAGAATATGTTTTAAATATTTACATAAAATTTCTCTTGGGAATGTTTATAGGTTATTTTGGTCTTTATGATTATTGTTTAGTCACTTATTAAGAATTATTTGACCTTAATCATTGTAATTAGTATTAATTACATTAACTAATTGTTATTATTTCAAAAACTATGTTTATATAATTATAAATTATAATTTTTATGATTCCAAATATGGAGTCAATTTTTCCAAATTCCAATCACATAAGTGGTAGAAATTAATTTCAATTTAATCCGACTTGACAGGATGAAAAGTTGGTTTTTAAAGTAAAACAATATTAAAAATTTTTCTAGGTTTTTATATCCAATTTCAATGTGAAAATGATTATTATGACCAAATTTGGATTAATTGATAAAAAATAATATAATTAAAAATTAAAATAAATTTATATTTTAACTTATCCTTATAAATAAGTTATATGAAAAAGTAGTTTTGAATTAAAATTCAGTATTTTTAATTATTCATTTTAAAATGACACTTAAGAGAAAAACACAAAGAAAATTACCCCATAATTTTTATGTTTTTCATTAAAATAATAATTTTATTTTAACATATATTATATAAAAGTTCCAAATATTGAATTTAAATTATGTTCTCCATTAAAAGGCAGAATCATAATAAGATATTCTTTTTATATTGAATTGGTTCTTATATTAATTGGTAATTAATTTAATTTATTAGTTTAAAACATCATTGTGATCATAAAAATAGTTTTCGACAAAGATATTATTTTTATATTAAATTGGTTCTTATATTCATTTTTACTTAATTTTTAACCAATTAATTCATTTCAAATTTTTCAACAACATATATTTTCATAAGTTAGTTAATCATATATATATATAACCACTAATTTAACGGCTAGTTTATATCTTAATATATTAAATAATAACATTTAATAATATAATATTTTTTTGGTAAAAAACAGTCTTTCATGAAACACAAGTCCTTAAAGAAACTAATTATTATGTATGTAACATGATAACAAAGTATCACATGCATTAAATACTGTAGATATATTTAATTTATTTAAAATATTAAATATATTTTAAATTCTCCAGATATTATATACCCTTACGTGCTTGGTGTTGTGTGTTATAAACTCTATCAAATAAAACCTTTCTACTTTAGATTCTCAGGGTCTCACAAATGTGGGGTCTTGGAAAAAATGAATTATTGGGTATGATCTATGTAATCATACATTTGAGGAACAACCTCTATATCTAGAATAGGAATAGGTGTAACTACATATCCAAGATCTTTGATAGCACACCCAACAACCATTAAAAGTTTATGATCAATTGGAGGGTTCACAGTTAATGGTCTGTCATCATCTCCTTCTTCATTTATATTTACAAATATAATTATGGGTATGGTACTACAAAAAATCAAGATATAACAAGGAAAGATCAATCAAATGACAATATATCATGAACTCTGTCAATCAGAATTCAATTGTTCAACACACATATCATATCAAATATCTCTAAAAATTAAATAATCAGATGAAAAATCTTTAAAGAATGTTTTTCCCAATATAATATGGTAACTTGTGGCTTATTAAGAGGATATCTATCCATCAACTCACTCAAAACCAACCCCATAAATCCTATAAATCTTTTCTCTCATCTTTAATGAAATCTTTAATTTCATACCATCATCAAGAACGGACATGATCATCATTGGATACGAATTTTTCATGAACCATCCTAGATAAACAATATAAATGTTACCTGAATTATTTTCATCATAGTCAAAAAAGAATTCATGATCCCCATGAGCTGGAAACTAGGACTTGGCATCAAACAAATAAGAGGGAATGATTTTTTCACAAGGGTAACTCATAAATACAAAGCATCAGATAAAAAAATATAAATAGTCAGTCTAAAAAACAATACTCAATAGAAAATGTTCCAAATGTGGAAAAATACAAGTCTCTCAAATGTTATGTAAACCAAATTAATTACACAAAACCATAAATACATCATCACCAGGTCCCCAAGTAACAAGTGGATTATACATTCCATCAGTCACCACCAACTTCCAAGGACCCTATAATCCAGTACACCCACCACCTATTAGTGGTTCTTTACCTTTTCCTAGACATAGAATAATAAAATATACAACCTCCTAAAGTAAAATTTATAGTGTCAAAAACAATTCCCCGTTGGATATAACCTAGTATTTCAAAGTTTAGAATAAAAAAATCAAATTTTCTCTATTATAAATAAGACATGTAATGGAAATATTTTAATTGTTCAAACCAAATAATACTTTATAAAAAAATAATTTCCTAGTATAAAATAATTAAAAGGCGAATTTACATCAAATTAAGTAGATATAAGAACATTTTTTCAAATAATCCTGAATAAAAATTTCTATAAAAATAGAATGAATAATAATTTAAATAAAATATTTGGAATGTATGGTCAATAACAATCATAAAATCTTGTTTAAGAGATCAATGTTTAAAATAATACAATTATTCTCACACATCTAAGTGAAATATTTCCCTTTGTGTTCATATGTCCCTATATCTCTTGCCTATGGGGATGTCAGAACACCCCTAAAGAGTGAACTCCTTATCCTCATTAATTTCTAGTAATATTTTTCAACATAAATGTGTTTCTAGATAGAGGTAATAATATTTATCATGTTTTCCTCCAACCAAAATACATATAGTTGCATGTTATTCATGTAAATCAAACATATAAGGTTTTATATTTCATTTAAATAAATTATTTCAAATCATTCCAATGATCTTCTTTCAAAAAATGCCCTTTAATTTCAAAAATAAACTACAATGGTTTTCATAAAAAAACTCATTCCATCTAATTTAGAACATTTATTTTTCTAAGAGAAAAAATTTTGTACATTTAAACCTAATTTGATATCTTTCTAGACAATATTCATATCAATTCAATACCATTATATGAAAAGCCAAACATAATTTCCAAAATGCATTGTGATGTGATTTCAACACTCACGCCATGCCATTTCAATTCATTTATAAATGACACGATTATAAAATTGGAAATAAAATTGGATACCCAATAAAAATTAAACAATCATAAAAGGTTTCAATTTCATATAGAATTCCTTAGAAAACCATCTTCCACAATCAAAATCAACAAACAACCACAGAAGATCCAAAAATAGAGAGTTGAGGTTTATATAGACTAAAGAGAATTTTTAGAATCATAATTCATATAGTAAATAACTATCTCCTAAAAGGAAATGAGTATTAAACTCTCCCTAAGAGTGAGATAGATATGGAAAGTAGAATCCATGATAAAATTGAGATTACACTTACCAAAAGAGATCCAATGCATCAATTCTAACATTGATCCACAAAAAAACTAGGATGGAATGGGAATAATCACCTAATTAGTTTCTCTATAATGGAAATAAATTTTTTATTTATAAAATAAGATATTCAGAAAAAAATAGGTATTAGAAAAAAACTAATTATAATGTCAGACCTCCCTTCCACGTGACTGTTGGTGTCACTAGATACCCGATGGGATGTATGGGCTACCCGATGAAACATATGAGAATACTAGTAGGCCTAGAAACCCAACCAAATATCTAGTATTGTTCCACTGGTTGGCTAGTGGAGTTTCTATCAGAACTCCCCTTCTACTATTTTCCCATTAGACTATTGATGGACATCACTAGTTAGTAAGTAGGATTCTTATATGAAGACAACATTATCATCCTCCCATGGGCTAGTTGATGTCCTCCGTCGGCTAGCTAATGGTCGTCCTATATCTATTCTAGATATTGTACTATTCCCACTCATGAGTTAAACACATTTTTCATTTCCCACCCTCTGGAAATATGATCAAATCGACTTTCTCATATCCCACTAAATGCTCTAACAAGGGTAAGACAAACACGAAACAATAGTTATAGCCAAGAAGTAACCAAATTAACTATAAATCAATAATGAAACAAAGAGAACCAAATAAAAAATAGGTTCTATAGAAATAATATATCAATGGGATTTTATAATTTGGGATATCATGCATTCGATTTGGGAGTACTATGATTTGGGATGTCTTAGATTATATCCTAGGAGTTAAGTGGATATATTGGTTTTAGGATTGGATATAGATCCTCTTGTAGTTACGAATTAAAATGGAATAGTTCCTCTGTAAAAGGATTATGTTAGGTTATAATGATTATGTGACATTATCATAGATACTCGGACACTAGAAAAAGTAGGATTAGGTCTATCTTGGGATTAGTATTAGAACCCAAGTATCAATAGTGATTGATTATATATGCTTCAATAGTTTATTTATTCATTTAGTTAAATATATCACATTTATTTAATACATTTACCAGTTATATATATGACCATGTTTCTTTTTCTTACTATGTCATACTCATATCCTGAGCAGGTGGCAATGGAATTTGGGTACCAGAGAAGACCACATTATATATAGGTTTAGGTTGACCAAAGGCTTGATATCGTTGGATCGGGTATGATAGCTTGGGTGGGATTGTATATCGGGACAAGGTAGGATTAGGGATATAGTATAACATCTTGTAAATTTATTTTTCTTTTAAATTTAGTTTTTAAATATTTATTGATTTGTGGGAAGTCAGTGATTTTTATAACTATATGCTTTTGCATTCATGTATTATTATTGGTTATTTATTTTATTTGGTTTATATTGATTATTTAATTTAATTTATGTTTCTTTTTATTTTTATTTGTAATTAGGAACTCTGATATGGTGTTATATTCTCCCTACTCTACAACCCAAGACCACTGTTTTTAGTAAACAGCCTCTGTAAAATAGGGAGGCATGCTTGACATCCCAATACCCTCTAACCCTATCACTATTCATAGTGGGACAGGTTTGAGATGATAAAATGTGCTTTCTTGTCCATTATACATCTCATATCATAGATTATATCATAATTTTATTTTTTATTACAATTTCGGGTGATGGTAGATATGTTATATTGGAATTTTTTAGATCTTGTGATGCATATCGGACTACTATTTTTAGAACACCTATTTTTTAGGAAGTACATGTTACCATTGGCAGGGGAATGATATTCTTGGTTTGTAGTGTCATAGTTTTATGATTTTCACCTAGTTTCATCCACATGAGATTAGGATTTTTAATATTTATAGTTATCAAGTTTTTGAATCTTTGGTTTATGGATAGTGAATAGTCTACATGCATCGTTTTTGGTACATAGGATACACATGACATATGACTAAATCTATGTGATTTGATATCACTAACTATGATGGTTCAATTTTAAAATATGTTATTAATAACATATATGGTGTTTTCATTAATAACATGGAAATACATCCTACTAAAATGAACCGTGGTGTAGTTTCTTCTGATGATAGATCATCTGGATCTAAGGTGAGTTTCAAATTTATGATGGTTATGTAGTCCCTTAGTTTACGGGTGATGTAGTAACCCTGGTAGGTCGGTACTAGAATTTGATTCCTTGATGATTATTTCATTGAGGGTGATCTTGATTTTGGTTCAAGAATATAAAAAATATTTACTGTTATTTAACATTTCAAAAACAACCTATAAATTATTTCCCATATAGATTATTAGTGGAATTATACTTAACCTAATGAGGTGATGATAGGAAACACAATATGGATCATCTTTGGGAAATTCAGTTATATATATACATATTATCGGTAATGGAATTTTGGTCCTTAATGTGATGACTTTCATATACATAGGCATAGTGAGGATCATCTTTAAATCATTATTATTAAGGGGGTAGTCTCATATGTGATTTAATGGTGAGAATATGTATCCTATTATGAATATGTTTTATAAAGTGATTATGAGTATGGATGTGTGTGGATTAATCCCTAGAGTGGGTAGCTAAGCCTATGAGACTTCATTTAAAATTTGAGATGGGTGTTGAGTTGTTTCCCAAAAGATGTAACCTAGGTGAGTTATGAACTATGGGTTAGTCGGGAGATCTAATTTTCATATAGATATGTCTTAAGATAGGTGAGTCAAGTATTTTGTTTAAGATTATAATTTTTAGGTTAAATAGAGTTGGGGGTTAACCCAAGTCTATGAATTCTTTTAAATTAGAATCATGAGAAGGTGATTTGAGTTATGAGAGCAGTTCATATGAGGTGATAATGGGTATGTGATATAGGAATGGTGATGTCTTAGATGATATTTAATGTGAATGTATAAGGGTGTTTGTGAAGTAAATGGTTTGTAATTCATTGGAGGCATGGTCAGCTTGGTATGGGATTGTGATATACCTTGGTTTTTTAGAATAAAGCACCCAAAGTGTTTTTGGTTTCAAATTTTTATTTCAAGCAAAGGAATTATAGAGTCTTTGGATATATTTAATTGGTACACATGTTTGACATAATAGTTATAATATGGGTAGAAACATCAAATTTTTGAATTATTCCTTAGTTAGAGGGTGATCATGTGATAGACTTTGGCATAGATTACCTGTTCGAATTTAAAGAATTAATTTGAGGGTGATCTACATAGATGATTTTGACATGTTGTAGATAATGGATAGTGATTATTCATGTGATTCTAGATATTATGAGATACAAATCATTGAGTGTTATTCAAGTTGTGTGATTGGGTGGTACAAAAGTTTACACCTATTTCATTTGGATTGGAATGTGCTTACATAGTGTGGATACAAATGGTGTTATTGAATTTTGGGATCAATGAGTGATCATGTGTAATGTGAGGACCTATGAATTAATAGGATGCTTCTTTATTGGTTTTCATGGTTTAAAGAAATGAGAAATTCCCGATTTAGTGAGGGATTTTATTAGAAATGGGTTGGGTTTGATGGAAAGGTTGATATTGGAGTTGATCCTTCATGATGTTTCATATGAAGAGATTAGTGTGACATAGGAGGAGTGGAACACACACGAAGATGGATCCTATTGATGTTACACTAAAGTATAAATATATTGAAATATATGTGGTGTAGAGTAAACCATTAATTATTTGATTGTCTGACCCTCATTTCTTGGTAATTTTAGAACATGTCCTTGATAACATTCACATGAAATATAAATGGGTTGGGATTGATGATTCATGATTTCAATCAACTATGAGTGAGATGGAAACATCATTTTATTCTGTGTGGTAATATATAGACCAAGGTTCATTGTTGTGATAAGATCAATCATTGGATGTTTGATGTGATGTGTTTACATTGTGGAGTTTTAAATAAAATTTCTCTATTCTCATGTAAAGACATGATTTGATGTATAGATTTGATATTTTATTATTCATTGTATTGGAATTGGTATCGGGGTAGTTCATATATTTTTTTTATGGTTCGTGTGGGGAACTATAGTTCATGAAATGTTTTATGGGGTGAAACTATTTTGTCAGATGATTTAAGGGAGAATAATGTGACCGAATACGGTGAAGTATTAATTTTAAAATATCATCGTTAGAATTAAAGGTAACTTGTTAACATGGTTCCAGTACATTGTATATGGTATTATAATTTATTATGATGCTTGGTCAGAACCCTTTTGGGAAATTTCAATGTATAAATGGGTGGGGGATACTCATTTTATTCGATTTGGAATTTGATATGAGAGGTAGTTCCATATACGACTAGTTTTTTAATACATATATTTTTTTGGAGAGATATACACAACATCCTGAGAATTTTTTGACTTATGGTATTGTATTTTGGTAGTTAATTTCGATACTAGGGAGTGCCTTATCTTGGGAAATAGTCATTATGATTTGATTTTTATGGTGAGGAGCACCATAATCCAGATGATGATGTTGTTGTTAACAATAATTTTTCTCTATAAATAATGTAATGGTTACTCATATTCTAGGTGTTACGTGAGGGTTATGATTAGTGGATATGTTTTATATATAGTGTGCTACATGTTTGGAGTCACACAGTAGAAACTTGTTCTGCATTCTAGAGTACAATGCGGCCAGTTGTTCATTGATCAA
Source organism: Viscum album (assembly GCA_963277665.1). Taxonomy (NCBI): domain Eukaryota; kingdom Viridiplantae; phylum Streptophyta; class Magnoliopsida; order Santalales; family Viscaceae; genus Viscum; species Viscum album. The sequence continues at coordinate 802,872,617 of OY728166.1, read as the reverse complement.
AGACCCAGTTAGGTTGAATTTGTTGATTAAATGATTGGAGAGAATTATTATGATTGAAAATTTATATGGGGGTCCGGATATAAAACATCATCCCTTTTTGAGGTTTTGAAATTCAAGTAGTGTAATGCCCTGACCCCAGTTACAGAGAGTTGGTGCATTATTACATAACAATGGCATGATAACAAAGGATCAAGTCTTGAAAGACTAATTAGTTTAGTAGTCTTGGAAACACTAGATGTATTCATAAGTCTTAGATTACATCATAAGGTAATAAAACTACAACAATAACTTGTCTTCATATCCCCTCATACTATCCCTGCAGTTCATTCATAAATTACTTCTTCACATCCAGGGAAAAATAAAACATTGAAAGGGGTGATCTCAGATGCTCGGTAAGGATAAAAATATAGCAGAGGCTTTCATAGATAAGCATAAACACTTAAGGCAATGTATAACTAAAACAAAATCCTTTTAAACATGAACTTCAGCATAATATGGAAAAGATAAAATCAAATAATTTCATTTACTTATTCACATGGATATTCTACTAGTCGAATAATCGCATGCAATATCAATAAACACTTTCATAATGATGGAATGCATAATGTCAGACTATCATAACCACATATCCAAGGCCTCGTGCTGAGACTACAAATAAGATTTTGTCAAGGCATCATGCCATGACACTAGTTTGTCTCATAAGACCTACCAATGCATCGAGGAGCTATAGCAGGCTCCACCCGTCACTTACTAAGTCCAATGCATTCCTTATATGAAACGTTTGAAGCATACCATAAACATTAGTATCAAAACTAGCATATGAAATGTCAATACTTTATCCACAAAGCATGAATGGTATAAAAATAGCACATACACAGTCAAACATAACTCATTCGATACAATATGGAAGATTTTAATGTATCAGATTAACCTCAATCGAGAATGATGAAGGATATTGAAATAGATGAAAATAATCATCAAAACTATTAGGGAGAAATTTCCCCCTTTTCTTGAAATCATTTAAAAGTCACACTATTTTTCAAGAATCCATTTAAAAATAGATTTTTGAATCAAAGTGTCCCATCCCACCTTGAAACTTTAAAAGTAATTTTAATTTTAAAACTTTAATGTCCATATAAATAAATAATTAAAATCATTTTTAAAACATGGAAATTAATGAGAAAGATTTAGAAGAATAAATCATTAAAACATTTATAAATGATTTTTTATTTAGAGTTTCTAACCAAAAGAGAGACACTTGAATACAAATAATTGAGGTAATAAAAACATTTTCATATCATGAGAATAAATGGATTCATGATATACTTTGTCAAAGTACATTATATACACAATATAAAAGTGATTTGGTGTATAACAACAAAAAAGTATCAATGGGATGTAAATTGATATTAAGTCGCTTATAAAGACTGTATCCTTTGGTTAAGGATAAATCAAAGACATAATTATGTGTGAAAAATATAAACACACTCAATATGATTGGATATTCTGGGTAAATCAATCAGAGGACATTCACACATATTCTTGTAAAAACAACACCAATGATTTGGATGTTTAACTCAATAAATGGAGATTGAGTTAAAATTACTCTTATCAAGTTCATATCGATGACTTGAGAATTTATAAATGGAGTGATTATGTGTATCAAGATAATATCCATAGAAAGGGGAGTGAAAATTATGATGTAATCAAATTAATAGTTATTCCACATATAATCTTGGAGTAAAATAATCAATGAAGTATGTGTAAAGCTGAATGAGTGGAAATTGAAATTTCAAATTCCCTTTATCAATTTGGTAACTGAAGAAACATACACCCATGAATGAATTATCATGAAATGATGGTGTAAATATCAATAAATTAATGTATATAACACAATTAATACAATCATGGGCATTACACACACCATATGCAATAAATAAGTGGCGAACAATGGAAATCTCGCGGAATTAAAAGTGAGATAAGAAACCCCTTACATTGTACTTTTTCCTTGGTCGAAGATATGTTAACCTCCTGTATAATGGACAAATAATCTTTATTTAATTATACAAAAATCATTTACATTAATATTATATTATATATTATCTTTTAACATTGATTTGTTAATAATATCTTAGTATTGTCGTCATTTCAGGTGTTAACGGATTTGTTTTCTTTTATATTATTTGTTATGCGAGCTGTATTTTTTATTGATGGGATGTATATTATTCATATACATAATTATATCATGTCTCTAAAAATTATTTTTATTCATCAAATGAAATTTAGTCTTGAATGGATATGGTGGATAATGAATCTCATCGTGTTCGTGGAGAAGGTAATTCGTACGTACGCACGAGCGACAATATAATTCTTTTAATATTAAAATAATATATAATTGAAGGTATATCATATATATAGAATCATTATAATTTTATATTTATTATTTACATGAATTATACATCATTATTATACCCATCTAAATAATAATATATTGAATAACAATTACGCCACAGCGTGGAGACTATAGGTCGTACGTACGCACGTATGGTGACATGTCATTCAAGGGATGGATAGAATAATGAATTTTTTTGTTCAATAATTATAATAACATCACAATATATATAATATACTGGATTTAGTATTTTAGAATGTAAATAATAAGGAAAGAAGATGTTGAAGAAGAAAGGAACTTTAAAGAGGGTGGTGAAGACGTTACCTCTTCTTCGGGTTCTTCCTTTTGATTTGATCAAAAGGGATCCTTAGGTTGGCTTTCGGATCAAACTAAGGCCTATAGGTTTATTTGAGGGAAGTTGGGAGGATATTTGGGCAGATTGTGGCAGATCCAAAAGGACATCAAGGTGTGAAGAATTGGTTATAATTGGTGTCCTTTTATAAGGGGGGGAGGGGCTCTTTAGGAAAAACATAAAGTATTATTTTATAATAAATTAATATTGGGTTTATAATTGCTAAAAAGTGGATTATTCAAACTCTAAGGTTGGTATGGGTCTAAATAATTTCAACCAATAGATTTTAGACAGTTTTGGGTCATTATATTAACCTTATCGTTTAGTATTAACTCTTAGTTAATTAGTTTGAAATTTACCCTGTCACTTTTTATTTTATATTATATAGTTAATAAACATACTTTATACATCCAAGAGACCCCAAGTGGTCCATTAATTATACACCTATCATGATACAAGTAATTTGGCCAAGAATTAGATTTTTATGAATTTAATATCAATTAATAATATACTATTTGTTTTAAAAACTCTTTTATGTCAATTTTGACACTATTTGGTATTTGATTTTTTTAAAAATCATAACAGCATGATTACTTTAAAAAAAATTAATTAAAAAAATACTAACATGTCATATTAACCTATAAAATTATTGGAATTCATTAAAAGTCTTAAATTATATTTATTTGGGTATTTATAATGTCAATTATTTTAATATTTCACTAATACGGTAATTGTTGCATCATCATTGTGTCATAAATAAATTAAATTATATAACGTCTTAAAATTATAAATAAAATACCATTATTTAGAAAATATTTTTATCTTTCTAATTAATATTTATAGTCTAAAATATAGCATATATAACCCTATGTAAAAATTCGTTTTCTAAAAGATACAGGCTTATGTCATTTTTGTATTTACATTAACGTAATTAATATAAAGTGTCATTATCAGTTACAAGTGGATCCATGGGGTCCCAAAATAGACCCAAAGATACCCATGGTCGTACATGTATCAACCAATAGGGTTAAGACATGTTTTAGGGTAAATTTGTATTATTCTAATATTATTTTTTACCCTAATTTACCGGATTTACCTTTTAACCATGGTAAATAAAATATTTACCGGAGTAATTATTCAAAATGTCTAAAAATAAGAGTTAACTATTTACATAATTTGGACATTCTAATTCCAAATATGGAATCCAGTTTTGAAAATTTAGAACACAGAAGTGGCAGAAATTAATTTAAAATTAATTCTCGCTGTCAAAACAAAAAGCGTGTTTTCTAGAAATAATAACTATCAAAAGATTAACACATGTTTATGTTTGGTTTAAAAGTGAAATTATGTCCAATGACCAAAATTGTATTAAATGGTAAAAATATATTCTAAATATAATCTAAAACCATTCAAATTAATAATTTATCACTTTTAATTATTTTGACTAAAAAAGTTGTTTTTAATTAAAATTTAGTAATTTTCACTATTCATCAAAATATGAAAGTTATCCGAAAAGTACCAAAATTTCACCCTAGGATAATTTCAATATTACAAATCCAAAAATGAAGTCTATTTTAAAAGATAAAATGTATAAAATTTTAAAAAGTGTGTATTACTTTTCATAATGGCTAGTTTTATTAGTTGCGGTGTGTGTTAGAACTTGAAGTTGCGTACAACACAAGCTACTGTATTATTCAGTGAGAAGAATACCGTGGAAGATTGGGGTGTTACATTCTCCCCTCCTTCAGTAAATTTCATCCTCTCAATTTTTAAATTTGGGCTTGGGAATATAATGGAAATTCCCACATCATAAACAGAGTCAATAAAACTATCACTTTAAAAGAAAGAATGAGAAGTACAAAGGTCACCCGAGATAACCTATACTAGGATTCTATGTAGAAAAACATGGATATGGATGATAAACTATGTGTCATGTTCTGATGGAGAGGGATATAAAACATGATCATTATAATGTTAACAATAAGAAAACCACAAACTTGTGATGGGAAAAATGGTCATTAGCTTCCCAGTAGGAAAAGTAAATGGACAACATTATTATTATTTTTTTAAGTTACATTACATAAATATGACAAATTCATTTCTGAGATTGACTAAGAACATAATGATATATACTTAATTTTTAAGTAAAGTTTAAATCTTTAATAAATTTTTACTACTAACTCATTTTTAAATGATGAGTATTCCAAAATACTCAGTCACACTAGAAGAGCTACAATAAAATTCTTATAGAATCACATGATCCATGAAGAATAAAATATATATTTACCTTATCTTTAGAGATTAATCAACACCAAAACGGTTAGTATAAGATCTGATGATCCCCCAAAAGGTTATTTCATTAGATAAAGAAACACTAATCTTAATTTCTAAATTTAAACAAACAACACCCCAAAGTTAGATAAATAGCATTCAATAAAGAATTGTCCTTACAATCCTTTAATCTCCCCTGCTTTGGTTTGTATTCAGAAGTTGCCAGTGGTTAATTCTTTTGATCTGGATTCCAAGGCTCTGGTTTGTGTTTCCCCACTCCCTCTTAAAGGCTTGGATAATTCCTCTATTTTCAATGACAATACTCTTATTCTGAATGCTTTCAAGGCATTGGAGGATTTTGGAGAGGACTCCGTACAACCATCATCGGTTCGGGGTGTTTTTAAGTCAGTCAAGCATAATCTTCCTCCCAGTAGCATTGAAACTCGTTCCAGATCAAAGTCATCAATTGATGTCTTAAAATAACAGTCCAATTTCAACTTTTCTTCATGAATATCTACATTATATGGAATACCAGGGTCTGGGATCCTTGGCCAAGAGGAAATTTCTTTTAAAGACTGTGTAAAAGAAAAACGTTTCTTTATTAGACATCCTTGAGCCAAAGATTAAACCTGACTTCACTATGGAATTGGAACTTGGTCTGCATTTCAATCATTTTATGCATGTTTATCCTAATAATAAGCATATTTGGCTAGTTTGGAATGATTCCATCAGTTTTGATTTAATCAAGTCCTCCAGTCAGCATCTTTCCATTAAAGTTAGTAGCAATGAGTTTTCATACTTTATGTCTATTGTTTATGCCAGTTGTGATCCTGTTCTAAGGAAAGATTTATGGGCCTCTCTTTTGGCCTTCAACTCTGGTTCAACTACTTGGTTTATTGGAGGAGATCGCAACACTATTATTGATTCGTCTAAAAAGGAGGGGGGAGGAGTATATCCTTGTAATGGTATTCAGGATTTTCTTTCCTTTATCACATCTAACCATCTTTTGCACTTGGGTTTCTTTGGAGATGCTTTTACTTGGTGCAATAATCGATGGGGTAGTAGCATAATTTAGAGTAGGATTGATAGGTTTCTTGGGAATTTGAAGGTCATCTCTGCTTTCTCGGTTTCCTCTGTCACTCATCATTCTAGATCCTTATCCGATCATTCTCCTCTCCTTCTTCATGTTCATGTTGCTGGTGAGATCAGGAAGGGTTTCTTTTATTCTAGTCGTTGGTGGCAACAGGAATGCTTTAGAGAGCTGGTTCAGGCTTCTTGGAATATTCATGTTCAGGGTTTTTCTTGGGTTTCTCTTCATAACAAACTCAGAAGACTTAAGGCTGCCATTCTCTTATGGCTCCTTTATATTTTGGATGAGGATTTTGTCTTGGAAACTCTTCAAGAGGAGATAAAACTTCTTGATCTTCAGTTACAACGTCAATGGGATGATTCCAAGCATATCATTTTCTCTAGTAAGATTCATTGACTGGAAGAGATTTTGCTTGATCTTGAATCTTATGCTAGAGAGAGAGAAAAACCTAATTGGATTAATGTTGGTGATAAAAATACTTCCTTCTTCCATGCTTGTATTAGGGAGAAAACGTTTTTTGGTAAAATTAAGCTTCCTCTCCCTGATGGGTCCTTTTCCAATGATGCTGGTGTGGTGGTCCCTTTAGTAGTGTCCCACTTCTCTGAGGCTCATTCAGGAGAGCGGCAGGATCTTGAGGCTTCTTCTCAGGCTTGGTCATCCCCTGATTATCTTTTTGAAAATGTTCCTTATTTTGTGTCTGATTTAGATAATCAAAGGTTGGAGTCTCTTCCGGGAGTGGAGGAGGTTCTTGAGGCCATCAAGACTCTTAATCCTGAAAGTTCCCCTAGTCATGATGGTTTTTTGGAGCTTTTGATTCTGATTCTTGGCTTATTATCAATGAAGAGGTGGTGTGTGCTATTCGAGATTTTTTCAGGGGTGGTCCATTACCTAGAGTTGCTTCGGCTACCATCTTGGATATTATTCCTAAAGTCCAACAGCCGAGTGGTTTTGGGAAAATTAGGCCCATTAGTATGTGTAATTTTTCATATAAAGTGCTGGCCAATATTCTCAACAAAAGTTTGTCCCTCCATCTTCCACTCTGGGTATCTAAAGAACAACATGGCTTTATTAAAGGGATAGGTATTCAGGGCGCTATTGCACTTGCACAGGAAATGATTGCTGATCTTGATAAAAGAGTGAATGGAACTGATGTTATGGTTATGATTGACATGGAAAAAGCCTATGATCAGATGGATTGGTCTTTTCTCATTAAAATTCTCAGAAGATGTGGTTTTTCCGTTTGGGTTGGTGATCTCTTCGTCAGGTGCTTTTCTTCTCCTTGGTTCTCTATTTCCTTAATGGGAAAAGGTTTGGTTTCTTCAAATCATCAAGGGGCTTGAGACAAGGTGATCCAATATCTCCGAGCTTATTCATTCTGGCCCAGGATTTTCTCAGCATAAATCTTAACAAGAGTCTTGATACTTGCTTGATTCATCCCTTTAAAGGGTGGTACGGCTTCTCTGGTATCTCTCATATATTTTTTGTCGATGATATGTTATTTTCCCTCAATGGCAGTGCCAATTCTATTCTAAATATCAATTTGACTCTTTCTGATTATTGCAATAAAGCTGGCCAGCGTGTCAATACAAACAAAAGTGGTGTTTTTATCTCCAACAATTGTTCTTCTAGGAGATCTGTGCTCATTCGTAATAGAATTTTTTTGTCCAATAAAATTTTTCCTATGGAATATTTTGGTGACCCTTTATCTAATGGGAGAGTCAGAATTTGCCATTTTGATTCCATTGTGTCTAGAATTATGGGAAGGATCCAGAATTGGAAGAGTCGTTTTTTTACCTTTGGGGGAAGGTTCACTTTGGCCAAATGTGTTCTCTCTTCCATTCCTATGCATGTGTTATATGTGTGTAAACCTCCTAAAGTAATGATTAGGAATATTGAAAGGCTTCTAAACTACTTAATATTGGACTCCCATCATGAAGGATGCCATCATTGGTCTAGTTGGTCCAGATTAGAAAGACCTTTTCAGGAGGTGGGATTTAATCTCAAAGGTGTTGATGATAATATGTGTTGTATGCAGGCCAAACTAGTATGGGAGGCTATTTCTGGGGTTTCGCTTTGGTCTGATTTTATCAAGAGGAAGTATGGGGAATGCCCTTTTGATTAGGTTGATAGTGGTAATGGATCTCACCTTTGGAATTTTTTAAAAAGACTTCTTTCTCCTATTTTGGAGAATTCTTGCAGGATTGCAGGGTGTGGTGACTTTTCTTTCTGGAAACATAATTGGGATGGTTCCATTCTACTTTATCCAAGCTATCCAGTCTTTAATATCACTATTAGGTAGTAAAGTGCATACCCACTGTTCACTGATGCAGTGTTGGATGAGGTTCAAAAGGATGTACTCTGTAATATCTATTTTTCTGAGGATCCAGACAAATGATACATTACGTCTTCTTGCACTGGTAATATGTCATGCTCAGCTTTTCATTCTATGGTTCATCCTTCCCCTATTTTGGACTGTTTGGGCATTAGACTTTGGTGTAAAGACCTTTCTCCTAAATTTAGTTTTCTTCTCTAGAGAATCTGCAATGGTGATATTCCTACTGATGATAATATTCAACGGATTTCAATTACTCATGTTTTGAAATGTAAATGCTACTTATTCTCTCATTCTGAGACTGTTTTTCATCTTTTTTGAAAACATGATTGGGTTGTTCATCTGTGGGTTCATGTTGTTGGCTTTCCGGATTTTAGTGGGTGTGTGGATACAGTGGAAGAATTTTTTCAAGCATTTTGGAATTCTCAAGAGAGGGGTTCTGCACAAACCAAGGGTGGTCTTTTCTCATCCTTTCTACTTTTTGGACTTTATGGGAAATGTGGAATGCTACTGGTCATCATGGCTCCCGTCCAAACTTGCAGTACATCAAATTTAAATTTTTGAACCTTCTCTCTTCATTTGTGCAATAGTGTAAATGTGCGAGTATTTCTCTGGTTCTGCATTCTTCTGTTTCATCGGTTACTTTGACAGATGTAACAATTTCTGGGCAGAGGTCTACTGGTGCATGGGTGTGTTGGCATCCTCCTATCGATGGGCTTAAATTAAATACTGATGGTTCTTGTGTGCAAGGAGTTATGCGTGGAGGCGGTGTTGTTCAGGATGATCTTGGTCCAGTTGTTGTGGCCATTCCAACTTTCATTGGGGAAGGTAATTCGGTGGTGGATGAGGCACTTCCGCTTCTTCAAGGTCTCAAAATGTGTTGGTAAAGATCTATCCATCTATCTGAAATTGAATTCGATTATGCTATTGTGATTAATGCCTTGAAAGGTAAAGTGGATTTCCCCTGGAATATTACTTATTCAATTAGTGCTTGCAAGGATTTCATTCATTCAAACATGTTGGTTCTCCATATGTGGCGTGAAGGTAATATGCTGTCAGACTTCCTAGCCTCTAAAGGAAATCAAGATGAAAGGCCTAAAATTTTTTCTAGCACAGGATCTCTTCCTATTGAGTGTTCTATGATTTTTCGAGGGTATGCCCTCGATCTTCATCATTTTCGGCCCCTGTGAACTTTATATAATATTTTCTTTCCTATATCTCTCTTTCTTTTAACAAAAGTTTATAATTTTCAGTTATTTCCATAAATAACCCAAATGACTATAAATATACAATAAAAACATAGATAAAAATCCACCATTACTCCTCAAATTAAATCCCATACAATTCTATTTTCCTTGGGCATTAGTGTTCCCAACAAAGCGAACGTCTTCCAAAATAACATTTATCACTTAATCATCAAATCGTTTTCCTATACTATGGGTTTCCATTTAATAAGACATAAGATCCAAAATCAAATTATTATTGATTAATAAAATCATTTAACTAAAAATAATAGTCACACTAACCAGGGACTTCATGTAGTCTAGTGGTAGGTGATAACTCCCAATCGCACTTTGGTTGTGGGTTTGATTCCCACAGCTTTGTCCGACGCGACGGGTTGTCACACAGTCTGCGTGTTGTCATTTTTCAAAAACTATATTTTATAACATTACCAAAATGAGATAAATTCCACAAAATAACCATAACATAATTTAACCACAAATGTTATCTCATACCTTTAATTTTTATCCCAAAACATAATAACATGTAATTTCCTCAAACCCAATGATTATATAAAACCAAATGGTTATTTATAACTATATCCACAAGAGAAAAGATAATTCTTCCTCAAATATCATTCTCACATGGCAAACATCAGGGTTAAAAATACAAGAGAAAATTATTCCAAAGTAAACCCATCAACAACTAGCACTAATACTTTTTAAACATTTCTCCAACCATTTATTTCCACATACCTTCTTCATTGAACAAGAAAATATCCTATAGAATAGGGAATTCACTCAGGTAATGGCCAGGTCCCCTAAATTTATGGAAAATGACTGTAAAAGGATTCTTGGGACCATTTTTATCTTCTTCCATAGTACTCTTCATTTTTCTGCGGCAATTATTCACTTTATTTCCTTCCTTCTCATGTGTAAAGAATTTCTTTGTCCCATTGAGACACTTTCCTGGGTGTCTCCTTCCACATTTCCTGCATGATGGAAATTGAGAATTCCTTTCTCCATGGCCTCCACTGCTGGAGATCTTATCATTTAGCACCATTCTCTTCTTTGTTAAATCCAGCAATTGGTTAATATATATATTGTTGATCATATTTTTGGAATGTTGATTTGGCATGAAGACGATATCTTTTACGCCTATCAACATTCCATTTCGTTGCTCATTTCCACCACCGTTCCCACCTTGTACATCATTCTCAAATTCACCATGACTTCCTTGGAATCCATCCATTGACTAAAACCAGAAAGCATTGTGTGATTAACAATAGTCATAAAATCATTTAGAGAATATAATGTCACCATATTCTCATTTTGAAACACATTAGGATTAACCAAGGTCATTTAATCTCATATAATATATAATACTTCAAATCAGTTTGTAAAGAAAATGTAAATTATACTATGAATATCCCTAGGGAGTGTCGTAACCAAGAGTACAACATGGCCCGTTTTCATGCACCAGTTCCTGTTCGAGTCTAGCTCAAAGCGGTTTTTTTGGGTTTTACCCCTATGTACTTTTCTGCCAGAGCCACCTCTACCTGCTCGTATCAAAACAGGGATGTATTGCTCGGAAAACTCACAAAATCTCTACAATACAAAAATTATAGGAAGTTATTCTATATTAATCCTCAAAGTGCATCTTAGGTCTATGTGATCTAATCAGAGTTTATCTAAATCTAGTTTCCAAGGTTTGTACTAAACTTCCCCTGATACCAACTGTAATGCCCCGACCCCAGTTACACAGAGTCGGTTCATTATTAAATAACATTGGCATGATCACAAAGGATGAAGTCTCGAAATACCTATTAGTTTAGTAGTCTTGGAAACACTAGATGTATTCATAATTCTTACATTACATCGTAAGGTAGAAAAAAACAACATCTTGTCTTCATATCCCCTCATACTATCCCTGCAGATCATTCATAAATAACTTCTTCACATCCTGGTAAAAATAAAACATTGAAAGTGGTGAGCTCATATGCTCAGTAAGGATAACAATATAGCAGATGCATTCATATAAAAGCATAAACACTTAAGGCAATGTATAACTAAAATAAATACTTTTAAACTTAAACTTCCGCATAATATGGAAAAGATAAAATGAAATAATGACATTTACATAATCACATGGATATTCTAATAGTTGAATAATCACATGAAATATCAATAACCACTTTCATAATGATGGAATTCATAATTCCAGAATATCATAACCACGTAGTCAAGGCCTCGTGTCGAGACTACAAATTAGATTTTGTCAAGGCCTCGTTCCAGGACACTAGTTTGTCTCATGAGACCTACTGATGCATCGAGGAGATATAGCAGGCTCCACCCATCACATACTAAGTCCAAATCATTACTCATATGAAAATTTTGAAGCATAACATAAACATTCCTATTAAAACTAGCATACAAAATGTCAATACTTTATCCACAAACATTGAATGGTATAAAAATAGCACATCCATAGTCAAACATAACACATTCGATAAAATATGGAAGATTGTACTGTATCAGATTAACCTCAATCGAAAATGATGAATGATATTGAAATAGATAAAACTAATCATCAAAACTATTAGGGAGAAATATCCCCCTTTTTCTTGAAATCATTTAAAAGTCACACTATTTGTCAAGAAACCATTTAAAAATAGTTTTTTTAATAAAAGTTTCCAATACCACTTTGAAACTTTTAAAAGTAATTTTAAATTTCTAACTTTAATGTCCATATAAATAAATCCTTAAAACCATTTTTAAAACATGGACATTAATGAGAAAAATTTAGAGGAATAAATCATTAAAACATTTGAAAATGATATTTTAGTTACAGTTTTTAACCAAAAGAGAGACACTTGAATAAAAATAATTGAGGTAATAAAAACATTTTCATATCATGAGAATAATGGGATTCATGATATACTATGTCAAAGTACATTATATACACCATATAAAAGTGATTTGGTGTATAACAACATAGAAGTCTCAATAAGATGTAAACTGAGATTAAGTCTCTTATAAAGACTGTATCCTTAGGTTAAGGAAACATCAACAACATAATTATGTGTGACAAATATAAATACACCCAATATGATTGGATATTCAGGGTAAATCAATCAGAGGACATTCAAACATTTTCTTGTAAAAACAACACCAATGATTTGGATGTTTGACTAAATAAATGCAGATTGAGTTAAAATTACTCTTATCAAGTTCATATCGATGACTTGAGAATTTATTAATGGAGTGATTATGTGTATCAAAATTATATCCATAGAAAGGGGAGTGGAAATTATGACATAAGCAAATGAATAGTTATTCCACACATAATCTTGGAGTAAAATAATCAATAAAGTATGTGTAAAGTCGAATGAGTGGAAATTGAAATTTCAAATTCCCTTATCAATTTGGTAACTTACGAAACATACACCCCTGAAAGAATTATCATACAATGATGATGTAAATATCCTTAAATTAATGTATATTATACAGTGAATACAATCATGGGCAGTACACACACCATATGCAATAAATAAGTGGTGAACAATGGAAATATCATGGAATTAAAAGTGAGACAAGAAACCCCTTACTTTGTACTTTTTCATTGGTCAAAGGGAGGTTAACCTCCTGTATAATGGTGAAATAATTGTTTTTTAATTATAAAAAAAAAATTTACAATAATATGATATCATATATGATCTTTTAACATTGATTTGTTAATAATATCTTAGTATTATCGTCGTTTCGGGTGTTAACGGATTCGTTTTCCTTTATATTATTTGTTATGCGAGCCATATTTGTTATGGATGGGATGTATCTCATTCATATACAGAATTATATCATGTCCTTAAAAATTATTTTTATTCATAAAATGAAATTTAGTCTTTAATGGATGTGTTGGGGAATGAATCTCATCGCGTTCGTGGAGACGGTAATCTGTACGTACGCACGAGCGACAATATCATTCTTCTGATTTTAAAATAATATATAATTGGATGTTATATCATATAGAAAGAATCATTATCATTTTATATTTATTATTTACATGAATTATAAATCATTATTATACCCATCTAAATAATAATATATTGAATAACAATTACACCACAATGTGGAGACGGTAGGTCGTACGTATGCACCTATGGTGACATGTCATTCAAGGGATGGGTAGAATAATGAATTTTTTTATTCCAAAATTCTAATAACATCACAGTATATATAATATACTGGAGTTATTATTTTATAATTGAAATAAAAAAGTAAAGAATAAGTTGTAGAAGAAAGGAAATTTAAAGAGGGGGGTGAAGATGTTACCTCTTCTTTGGGTTCTTTCTTTTGATTTGATCAAAAGGGCTCCTTAGGTTGGCTTTCCGATCAAAATAAGGCCTATAAGTTGATTTGAGGGAAGTTGGGAGGATATTTTGGCAGAGTTTTTCCGAGCCAAAAGGCTTTGAAGGGGTGAATAATTGGTTAGAAGTGGTGTCCTTTTTTAGAGGGGGAGGAGGGGCTCTTTAGGAAAAACTTAAAGTATTATTTTATAATAAATTATTATTCGGTTTCTAATGGATCCAAAGTGAATTATTCAAATTTTAAGGTGGGTATGGATCTAAATCCTTTCAACCAATAGATTTTATACAGGTTTGGGTCATTATATTAACCTTATCGTTTATTTTTAACTCTTAGTTAATTAGTTTGACATTTACCATGTCACTTTATATTTTATATTATACAGTTAATAAACTTACTATATACATCCAATAGACTACCAAGTGGTCCATTAATGATACACCTATCATGATAAAAGTCCTTTGGTCGAACATTGTATTTTTAGGAATTTAATATCAATTAATAATATAATATTTGTTTTAAAAACTCTTTTGTGTCAATTTTGACACTATTTGGTATTTGATTTTTGTGAAACTCATAAACTCATGATTACTTTGAGAAAAATTAATTAAATAAATCCTAACATGTCATATTAAGCTATAAAATTCGTGGAATTCATTTAAAATCCCATATTATATTTATTTGGGTATTTATAATATAAATTAATATAACATTTCACTAATAAGGTAATATATGCATCATCATTGTGTCATAAATAAATTAAATTATTTAATTTATAAAATTCATAAATAATCTATCATTGTTTAGGAAAGATTTTTAGCTTTCTAATGAATATTTATAGTCGAAAACATAACATATATAACCCTATGTAAAAAAAATTCTAAAATATATAGGCTTAAGTCATTTTAGTATTTACTTTAACTTAATTAATATAAACTGTCATTATCACTTACAAGTGGATCCATGGGGTCCCCAAATCAACCAAAAGATGCCCATGGTCGGACATGTATCGAAAAATAGGGTTAGGACACATTTTAGGGTAAATTAATATTATTATAATATTATTGTTCTACCCTTATTTAACAGATTTACCCTTTAACCATGGTAAATAAAATATTTACCGAAGTAATTATTCAAAATGTCTAAAAATTAGAGTTACCTATTTACATAATTTAAACATCCGGATTCTAAATATGGAATACATTTTTTCAAATTCAGAACACAGAAGTGGCAGAAATTAATTTATAATTAATTCCCACTGTCAAAACAAAAAGCATGTTTTCAAGAAATAATAACTATCAAAAGATTGACACTTGTTTATGTCTGGTTTAAATGTGACATTATGTCCAATTACCAAAATTGTATTAAATGGTAAAAATATATTCTAAATATACTTTAAAACCATTAAAATTCATAATTTATCTCTATTAATTATTTGGATTAAAAAGTTGTTTTTAATTAAAATTTATTAATTTCCATTATTCATCAAAATATGAAAGTTATTCGAAAATTACCAAAATTTTACCCTAGGATAATTTCGATATTCTGAATCCAAAAATGAAGTCCATTTTGAAAGACAAAATGTATAAAATTTCAAATAGTGGGTTTTAGTATTCATAACGGCTAGTTTTATTAGCTGTGGTGTGTGTTAGAACTTGAAGTTGTGTACAACACACGCTACTATATTATTCAGTGAGAAGCGTACCGTGATTTTTTTTATAAATTATATTTTAATTGGTAAAGAATTATTCATGAAATCAAAGATTATGTTTTTGGATATATTTTGAGTCTTGGGAGGTCTCTTGGGTTCTTGAGTGAATCTTAGAAGTCTCAGATATAGTTTTTAATGTTTCTGGGAGTTTCTATCTAAGGTTCATGTTTTTGTCCATATTATTTAAGAGAAACCATGAAGCACCTTGAGTGTGAGTAGGTTTTTAGTTCGATTTATGTAGTTCATGATTGATTTTTAATTTCATCGCATGATTTATTGAATCCCAAGAAAAGTTTAGGGTGTACTATGCATTGGGTATTCTTTTTAGGACACGTTTTATTGTTGATACATGGTTGGAGACAAAATATGATAAATACTACATATCTAGGTAGTGATGATTTTCATAGTTGTCACAAGGTATGGTAAATTGTGAGTTCCAACCATACAAGGTGTGTAACTTAAACATTCGTATAGAATTTTTAGTTAACTGTTTGGAAAATAGTGTGGAAAAATCATTCATCATAGTAAAAGTGGATTATTATAATTTTCCCTCTGATTTCTTAAACTCCTAGCCACCTTTTTACTTCTCCTCCATACACGCATGGTCTAACCAAGTTCCCTCATATTCCCCTTTGATTCCACCAGAAGTTTTTATGATTCTAATTGTGATTAATCACTATTTATGTTGTGATTCATCCTCTTTTGGAAAAATTTCATGGTGTTTCTAGGTTTTATTTTGATTTTGTTTCTCCAATTTAGGGATTCTCTTATGATTATACGAAAACATGGTGAAATATCTTTTTTATGAGTGGGATTTCATATATCCTAAAAAGGCTGTATACTAAGGTGGTATCTTCACACCATTACACATCATTTTAGTTATTTTTTTTCCATGGGGGTTTATAGGATGCATTGTAGACCTCTTGCATGTGTGTGGATGTGGTTTCAATGTAATGATGATGTACAATATGTTTTTTAATATTTATGCCTTACTGAATTATATGGTATAATTAATTAAAATTGTTTATTTTTAATTGATGTTGATATGTTAATTATAATAATTTTATAATAAATTAATTTGGATGATTTATTAAGAGTTATAACCTCATGTGATTTTGAAGATGGTTGTCAGGAAGGATGATTAGGCGATGATCAATGGGAAATGGGTTAGAATTTAGGTAATTGGTCTCCCATTAAAACCCATTGTATTGTTTTTTAAGCATGTGTTTGATATGAATGGTCTTTCCAAAATGGTTTTTGGATCATTCTGGTTAAATAGTTTTTTAAAATTTAAATAAAATAAATGTAATTGGACAAAGTGCCAATTTCCCCATTGGACCTTGTACACTTGTTGGTTTTACTTGATTTTCTATGGATGAAATTAAAATTTTATATATGTTCATAGGGTTGCATGGAAAAACATAAAGGGTGTAACTAGTTTCTCAAGGAACAATGTGTCTTACTATATGTGTCATTATACCTCTGAATAAAAGGACGAGATGGGATGGGAATGAGTGTCCCTTGTAGGATGTAGTGATTTTTGGGATTCCTCATAGTCATTAGTCTAGTACGGTGAGCAAGGGGTGAGTGTTTCTTCATCCACTAGAAATTATTACAATGTAGTGGTTCCTTGGGTAATATTTTGGATATGTTAGGTTGGGCGATAAAACAAGGGTATTTTAGAAAGGAAATGGTTGTGAGACCATATCACTAATGTAACCAACTAATGAGGAAAATGACCACATGACCTGATTACCATAATATTGATATGGGTAGTCCATTTATGTTATGGGTGTTTACATAAGAGACACATTCAATATAGGATGACCTTGGTAGTGTTTCCAAGTTATGATGTGGCCTAGTAAATCCTGGTGGGTTCCCTTGTGAAATGTTGACCCTAGAGAAAGGGTGTGTGTATGAAAGGTTTGTGATGATTATAGGTGTCACCTTAGAACATAAAAAGATGATTTTGACCTATGATGGCTATGATGATTATAGTTCTTTCATTAGTGTGTCTGAACTAAGCTTTTGTACATTTTTAGACAATCGTTTCACCCCATTTATATTATTTCGATAGGATACACTACCCATGGAAACATGTGAGTTGGAATACCTAGGATATGCTCCTTTGAGTCTATTCAAGAGTATGGGAATGTTTTGGGCTTTTAGGGATTTTGATCAATGATACCACAATTTTTTAATCCATGGATATGATCCAAAAATTTCATATGATGTAAAATGATTTGGGATTCCGTGTATTTGAGCCCGGAGTACCATGGTTTAGGCTATTTAAGATTCGATACTTAGAGTTGATAGCATATACTCTGATTTGGGAAACAATTTATTTGAGTTTAAAGTACCATTGTTTGAGATTATTTGGATTTGATACTCATAGTTGAGATTACTTATCACAAGTTATAATTATATACATTAGATCTAGGATTACCATGTTTAGGATTTCCTTGCATGTGATCCTTGGAGTTGACATGTTATACTAGTTTTAAGGTTATATATTGATATTGTCATAGGTTTTTGTAACCATGGACTAGTTCTTCAGGACGAGGATTATTTTTTTCTAGTATGATTATGTGACATGCTCAACAACACCCCAACACTAGCTGATGTAGTTTTAGGTATAACCTAGGTTCAATAAAAAACATTATGGTCGATAGTGGTTATTTAATTCTTATTCTATAGTTTATTTATTTATTTATCTATTAATATCACATGTATACACTACATTTACTGGTCATGTGTGGGTCTGTTTCGGTGGTTGCCTACTAAGTTATACACGCACCCTACATTGGTGGACATAACACTTTAATACACAATCAAACCTCGCTTTTTGTAGGTTTTGGTTAATAGGGTATTGGAATATCATGATTGAGAAGGATAGATCAAGTGATATTGGAAATTGGGACATGGTGAGTCTTGGGGATATAGTATAGATTCTTGTATAATTATTTACACTTTTCATTCATTTATTATATGCAGTCAGACTAGTAGGAATACAGTGAGTCTGTATGAATGTATGATTTTTCATTCATGTATTATTATTTGTTATTTATTTTCTTCTATAGACTCTGACTATTTATTTTAGTGGATGTCTCATGGTAATTTTTATCTGTTATTGTGAACTCCCATATAAGGGTATAATTTCCCCATATTACTACCCAAAAACCACGATTTTGCTCGCATCCTATGGGAAATGGGGTTTCAAGATTGAGGTCTCATAACACTCGGGTCCTATCATTGTTCATAGTGGACCGGTGTAGGGACATTAAAGAATAGTTCTGTTATGAACTAGAAGTTATAGATTTTTATTAAAGGTGGGTTTTTTCTTTTATGTGCATGTAGTTTGTACACTGTTTATTGTTGAGGTGAATTATCATAAAAATCAATAATATTTATAGCCTCTTAATTTAAATATAGCTCGTTGATATTGAATTTTTGTGTAAATATATATAAATACGTTCCCAAGAGTCATAAAAGTGTTTTTGGATGTCTTTTTATGAGAGGTTATGATTTTAACCCATCGATGTGATATCAAGTTCATGATAAAATCACAATATAGAATCCATCAAATTTATATATCCCCTTAAAGTATGGAACCTTCAAATATTTAGGAGTTAAAATTATAAATAATGATTTTTTATAATAGGGTTCCATATAACCTAGTCTGTTACCTTGGGGTGATCCAATATTTATTAAAAATAATACAAATGCTTATTTTCATGACAATGTAAGGATTATTATTAGCTAAACACGGTGATGTAGAATTTATATTTTCTTATATTGAGGATTGGTGAATAATTTGATTTATTGAAGGGATGTTGGTAGTTTTGGGTGATTGATTTGTGGTCTATGTATTATTAAATGATGATGGAGGAGAATAATATAATGGACACTTTGATGAGTCATTGTAAAAACATTGAGTTTGTAGTTATTCCCTTTTGACTCATCCGAACACGATTGTTTTTCTTGGTGATAATGAACACATTACATTATGTGTTCCAGGATCAATTTTTGGTTATGTTCATTCATAATATTCAAGTGTATCTGAGATCATATAAGGATGGTGATATTTATTTGGGGTCCAGTTTAAATGTCTTAAAATTAAATTAGTTATAGGGTAATTTATTCAAGTGAATTTTTTTAACACCCAACATACATTTACATTTTAATGTTATGTATTAGTATGGAATGGTTTTTTTATCCTTCTAACATTATTGTGGTTGTTTCTTGGGTAACTCTCAAGAATGTTGTAGAGGTGTATAATTTCCTTGGTTTTATTAGTGATTATAAGAGGTTAATAAAAAATTTATCTCCTATTACAACACCTTTTATATCTCTAACTATATATTATCAGGACATTATATAAATAGAAAATTTTTAATATGTTCTTGAAACCGCATGGTAGAAGCTTATATGTTATCATGTTCTTCACTTATTATAATATTTAGTAATGTTTTGGGTCTTTTATGATGATTATCATCTTGTTATAGGTTGTGTATTTGATATATAATCAAGTGGTGATATCCTATGGGTCTCAATATTTATTTTCTTGTGAGTATAATTATTGTACCCATTATCTCAATCTTGTAGATATAGTGTTTTCATTTATGATTTAGTGGAATTATCTTAGTTTGGATTGCTTTGTGGTATTCATGGATCATAATAGCCTTTAGTATATCTTTTCACATTGATATTTTAATTTATGTAAATATAGGTGGATGGATTTATTATAAGATTATGAATTTGGGATACTGAGATTTGGTAATGTGGTGGTTGATACACAGAGTAGTAGTTTTGTGGTTATATTTCTCCAAAAAATGGAGAAAAAGTATAAGATAAAAGGGGATCATTAAACCTTTTTTCTAGGTATTGAGGTAGTTAGTGGTGATGCTTGGTTGTAACAAATTTAATTGGATTATTCATTATTTTTGTAAGTAGAAGAATCGCAAATAGGTGATCCAATGGTGAAGTTCTAGAGATATTATGGTGTCTAATGATATTCTCTCAAGGGATGATCATAGGACATCCACTATTAATTTTTAATTCATGGGAGACTCTTTGTTATTTTAGCTATGTGATATATGGTGTTGTGAGATCTTCATAACTAACCTATAGTTATAAATCCTAATATTTTTAATGTGAGTCATTCAAAAATAGATTATTTCTAGTGGTAGGGTATAAAAAGGTCAATAACTATGTTTTTATATCATTGTTCTGTATGTTAACTGGTGAAAGATAGACATAAATTTATTTTTATTATTATATAGCCATTAAATGTTCCAATGTGTGAATTGTAGTGCATAGCAATGTATTTAACTATTGGGTTTCAATGATCTTTTGGGGAATGTTATTTTACCTAGGTAGTTTTTAATTGAATGAAAAAAATAAACACAATTCATAGGGATTAAGAGATGAGTATCATAGATGTTTTAGAAAGAATTTATATAGATGAATTAGTGAGGATTCAAGATTTTCTGACAATGATCATTTATGATTTATATTCTCATTTCACCTTGAGTTTTTTTAAGGATATACAACATGATATTACATTTCAATTTTAACCTATCGCCACTTTCATCCTCAGATGGCAGGTCAAATGGAACCAAAATTCAAGAAACTATACGACATGATACATAAATTTGTTATTGGTTTTATATTTTCATGGGTGAATCATTTACCTTTGGTAAATATTTCCCGTAAATATATTTATCAATTTTTCATTGGTATGGATGTATCAGAGTCTTTTTCATGGGATGTGATTCCAAGTTTCAGAATACCAAAAGTTTAACCATTAGAAATACATTTACCAAAATTTCATTCTCCAATGGGTAGATAAGATTGGTGTGTATAAAATGGTAGTTAAACTACTAACTATTGGACCATCATATGTTAATATATTCTGATAGAGTCCCATTTGTCTAGAATATTTGGATAACTCTTTAGAAAGAAGTATCTCAAAAAAATACTCAAGACATTTTTTGGTGCAAGCGTTCAAGGCTGATGTGGTTACTATAAATCAACAATGACATTCCATATGGAGTATATCTATAAATATGGTATGGTAGTGTGAATTGAGATACTGGATACATTTCTTATAAAATGAAGTTGGGGTTGAATGAAATATTAAACCATTTCGAAGCATACTGCATGACTAAAGTTCAAATTGAAATTAATGATTAAACATTTCTTAATTATTTCAATGAATATTACTGACTAAACATGTTGGTATATAGTAATTCATTTAATTTTGATAATATAATAACTCCATATTGATTCATCACATGCATGTAAGAAAAAACATCCAAATAATGTTAAAATTTTCTAGATTTTACTACTTTATGTATTTCTATTTCTTTTATGTTATGTTACATTAAATATTTTTTAGTTTTTACTAATGTTTATGATAGTAAAAAAAATTTAAGTGGGTATGGTATCTTGGCTTCCTAAATTTGAAACACATCAAATAGAATTGAACTTGTGGAAGTTTAGTTTTTTTGTTCTTCAAAATGTGAAATTCTAGTGGTTATATAATATGATGTTATGGTAGTTCTTTCAGAATCCTAGGAATATAATTTTTCCAAGGTGTTTTATTCTCTTCCAAAAAATTTGTATCAATGAGTTAGTTTGTCCGATTATTATTTATCACATTTATAGTAGAATAGGTATCGAATAAGATGGTGGAAAGATCCATATCAATAAATATTATGTAATGAAATTTGGATTCTATAGGATATAGATAGATGGTTGTGTCATTAATAAAGATCTAGAGGTAACATTTAATGGTTTTAAACCTGATACACTAGAGAATGTGGAATCAAAAAATATTTATATAAATATTTTGGAACTTTTAAGAATGTATTTGTTATGAAATACCAATTTTAATATCTATAAGTGGAAAACTAAAATAGATGGTATGAAATCTTTAGTATATATGTCTGAAAAACCAATGTCCATTTAAAATGATTTTGTATTGTGATGGTGGTTTAGATTAATATTTTTATAATTAAGACTAGTGGAAGATCATTTAAGTGACTTCAATAAGATTTATCATCATCTGGAATCTATGAATGTAACATTTTAACATTATATTTATAAACAACGCATACAATCCTCACTTCTAGAAACTAGGGATTCTATAGTTATTATTGTTTGTAACTAAGTGGAAAATTAAATTTCTTTATGAACTATGGAATTTGATCTTTACTGAGGATCATGGATATAAGAGAGTTCAAGGACCTTTCGTAATCTTTTATAATACTAACTAAAGAAGTCGATCACCTAAATGGAAGAAAGTTTTTTAGAATAATCATTCTGAAGAAGAGTCTCAAGAAACGATTTGAAGAAAGTTGATTAGCCTAGGTCTTATATGTTATATTTGTGTGACTAAAGGTAATATCAAAAATAATTTGAAAATTAAAAAGTAGAAAACTAGAAAAAAAGCATCCTCTAGTAGTTCAAATTTCGTTAGTTTACCATAACGGAATGGTAAATACAGGATGAGTATTAATACTATGGTAGATTATTGGGTGATTGAATCTAGAGAATATTTCTATTTAATAGGAAATAAAATATTCATAGTGAATTATATATCTAGTATGTTTTTAAAGGTTCATCTTGGGGATTACGAACCCCAATAATTTTTTATAAAATGATATCTCAACATCTAGATGAATAATGGGGGATTCATGAGACTAACAAAATTTAAGCACATCTTTGGTTTTTAGACAGATAATATTATATTTTTTGTGAAAAAGGATGAAAACTAATATGGGACTAGTTTTTTGAATGGGTAATCTATGGTTACATATTAATCAATGTTTTTTTCATATGGGGTAAAATATGTAACTATTTAATTGAATTAAAATTTATATAGAAGTGCTAT